>CM060123.1:8575253-8717699 GCA_030522415.1 Channallabes apus
GCATGTTTAAGATAGACGCGCCCGATGCTTGTCCGTAAAAAAAAAAAAACAAGCAAACAAGCAAACAAACAAAACTCGCAAATGTAGCGTTACAGTGATTTTAGAGTGCTTGATGAAAGCATGGCGAGTGCATAGTGCCAACTCTCTGTCCCCCTCTCTCTCTCTCTCTCTCTCCATAAATCATATTCATGCCCCAGGATCATCAGCGTTCAGTAATCTAATCATGCCGTCGTCTTATTTCCCGAAGGATATTAAAATGAAAACCCATAAGGCGCTACAGGCAGCTGAAACTCTCCCGCTATCATCAGCAGCAGCAGCAGGATGCTGCGCTCACTACAAAACACAGAACAACATCTTACCTTCAAGAGCCAGCGCTGTCTGTAGTATCCATAAAATCCATAAGATATCCATTATTGTTTTTTTTTTTTTTCAGGGCGAAATTGTGAAGAAAGAAAAAAAAGGCGTCCAAACATTCAAATAAAACGAGCCCCGAAAGCCATTGAGAACAGACGATGGCGCGGACCGGTGCACTTTCACGTTCAGTTGAATAAACGCGATGCCATGCACGCTGAACCAAAATCACCAACCAAGTTTGGACGAAACCAAGTGATGTAGACGAGGGGAGGCAGTCCGGCTCCAGAAATAAAAGCACACTACATGACACAAGGCGATTACTGAAAACAGTGCTAGTGATATATAAAAATCCTATTCGCTATGATTTGAATGGGAAATTTCCAATCTGACGCGTTTTTTTTATATCGCAGTGATCATGACTGCGTGATGAATCTCCACCCTGCCCGCATTTTTAAACATTCCGTTCTGTCAATCAGTACGCGCGTTACTTTTTAACTTCATCTGTGCATGAGAGTAGAAGATTTTTGAACGGTTTTATGAAGTGAGTTCGGATGAAGATGGTGGCAGAGAAAGTCTGAGAGTATTTTTTGTTGTTAATAATATGCTCAGGTAAGTTTACGAGAAAGGGCTTTTTTGTCAAAACTTGTTATTATTGAAACTAATAGTCGAGTTTGGAAATCTGATGATATATACTTGTATAATAATAATGATGATGATGATGATTATTATTATTATTATTATTATTATTATTATTATTATTATCATCGAATAAGAAATGTAGTCTAATTTGACCGTTATTTATTCTAAAGAAAGATGGAAAAACAAATCCAACAAAAGAAACAATTTTATATTGTGTATTTTCTCTATATATTCCTATACATCGAATGCGACTTTCCTCCCTCCACAACTTAACAACTGAAAAAATAGCGAGGGGTGGTTGGAATAAAAGAAAGATATAAACATTAAATTAGCTGCCAAGTTTATACTTATATGCCATTTCCTTAATGAACAAATGACAGTAAATGAGGTGGAAATACACCTCCGATCTAAAAATCTAGTGTTTAGTCCGCATATTAAAGCGGAAAGCTGTTTTCTGATTTGGTTTAAAGAAAAATATGGTTAATGCGTCAAGAGTTGTTTTCCAGATTAAAAAAATGAAGTAACACAGTGCATTTGTAAGATAGTATACTTTATGCTGCTGGTCTGTCAACAAAGTTATGAATAAAACAGGTTTGTCATGACGTTTATTACTAGTCGCTGCTTTCATTTCAGTAATGAACGTCACTGGAGTCGGCGCGCGCACACATGGCCTGCGTTCAGCTCTCTGCACTTACAGCAGTAAAACTTTCTCACACAAGTATCAGGACTGCGCGCAGCAAGTAGACGATCCTACTAACAACAAAAGTTGGCGAACAAGTTCCAAATATTATTATTATTATTTAAAAAAAAAAGTTTTTGTGGATTATCATAATACAACTTTATTCACTTTACTTAAGAATAAAGACAAATTCAAACCTGATTCCTATTCATGGGTAATCCTGCATCATTATAATTAAAATAATGCATAGGACTGAGAAATCTCAAATTAGAATCACACCATAAACAAATATCATGGTTTTTGGTATTTCGTGGTACCCTGATTACTTACAATTGTGTATTTTAATTTTAATTTATTATAATTTTTTTAAAATAATTTTGCAGTTCAGTACAAGTAGTCTAGTTTGGGAAATTAGAAGAACTATTATATTACAGACCCTTAAAACCCAAGCGGTACAGATCTGTGCCAGCAACACAGCATAGATCAAAGATGTATATATATATATGCTCTTATATGGAAGCCTTGCCAGTGTGTGGTAACGGAGAGCCTTCAGGAATCAAACTGTGCGTTTGGGTTTTCGGATATGTCAGTTAGAAGAAAGCTATCATTACAATTATAGCGTAAATTTTTTCTATTTTTTTGGTCATAGAAACAACGAAAACAAATAGAAAAATATGTGATCATATGTGCATATGTATTTCTTTGCCTGAGTGACTTTTTTTTTGTTGCTCAGTCATGTTTGTATAGTTGGTTAAAATGGCAAAAAACAACACAGCTGAAATGGCTAAAATGCTCTAAGTTTTAAATGTAAGAGTATTACTGTTCTTGAACTAGGAATGGGAATACCTTTTTTACACACTAGCATGCTTATTTCGAAATTTCCTAAGATAACACCAAAACGTAGCTTTTTCCAAAGCAACAAGCACTCAGAAATGACTTAAACACTCAAAATGACATGGAATCTTTTCTATGCGATGGATGGATTTGCTCCAAAATAGGAATGTGAGCTACAAGCAAGCCACGGTTAATCACGTTCATGCACTTAAAAAATCAACTCACTAAACCCCTTTACTCCCATCACTGAGCACCCATGTCAAGATTCATGTTGCTGGCTCTATTTTCTAATTCCGATCTTCTGGATTTAAGTTTAAGCCATACAGAATGAGTTGGAAACAGCCTGGGCAAGTGCTGCTAACAGATTACTGATGAAGGAGCATTTCGGGTGTCATTTTAGTCTGCTGAAAATATTTAGAATGAATTTATGCTCAATTGTGCGCCAAACCACAAAACAGAATTCTGGAATTTCATTAAAGCTGCATAAACCAAATTTCCATTCTGGTGGTGCAATCTCAGTACTGCTGAATATCAAAGGCAAGAAAGTAGACTGAAGCGTTGGATTAGATGGGGTATGAGGAGAAAAGGGAGAATCAGTGGACAGACTTTGTGCTACATATTTTCCAACATACAGTATCAACCAGAATGTCTTCATATTGCATATTATTGGGTCATACACGTTATGTCCTTATGCGGGTAGATTGAATTTGCTACTGTGTCTGCTTTTAGACATTTACGTAAAAACAGCAGGACTACAAGGTAAAAAGTTACCTCATAATGAATATGGAATCTATACTGTTCTTGTTCTTGCTGCCATGGAGCAAGGCATATTAGTATAACAGATTTTAACAACTGGTGCTATTTTTGCAGACTGAATCAGACTGAAAGATAATTTTTTAAAATGATTTCAAATATGACTAATGCTGGGAGATTAAAGTAAAAAAATTTGACTTATGCCCAGTTGAGATTCAAGTAAGAAGTGACTTAATTTATGTGTGAGAGAGAGAGAGCAAGAGAGAGAGAAAGCTTCATGGAAACATCCTACATCTACAGTACAGTCCAGCAAGATCAATAATTTAATCCCATAAATTCAAGTGAGATAAATTCTTATTGGTCTAGAACTGTCGCTGTGGATAATTATTGGTGGGGTAGCTTAGTTTTAAAATAATCACTGTTCAAATTTCCATCTCAGCATTCAGCATGACTTTTCTTTCCTTTGGACTCCTTGTTTAAAAAAAAAAGTAGCTCAATTAAAAATATGGGTCTAACATGAGTTATTGTAATGCATAATGTATAATTATCATAATTCACATAGCCGATGTATTAATTAAATGTATACATTTTTCAAATGTATTAAAAAAAATTATAATAATCTAATAAAACTTAAAAAATCACAACATATTGAATATAGAGTAATTTAAGTTCCTAGGCGAAATGGAATATAAAACCCAGTAAAAAATAGAGTAAAGGGACTAGAACATATGTTACATTACAGCATGGCCTTTAATGGCCTATAAGTTAAGCAATACCCTTTAAGTTTAGTTTTAGGTATATACAGTATATAAAAACCTGACTCACAGCTGTCATACAGACATTAAAACATTATTTCAGATAAATGACAAATTTTTTTTTTCATTTAAGCACTTCAAAGGAAGAAATGTGGAAAAAATTTAACATAGGTAATATTAATTATTACACTGAAGGCCAGAGATGTTATTATTGGGCCCAGTCTGATCATCTTCTCTATCTTTTTTTAATCCTAAAGTCTAATTCCACCTATAAGTTATGTCTAGTTAGAGGGCAATATGATACTTTTCTGAAAACAGTCGATATGCATTTACAGTTGAAAAAGTGACATCTGGGGCTTCTTCCTTGACAGATAACATCTTTAAAAACAGATGTGCTTAATTACTTAATTAAGATTTTCGGTCCAAATTTGATCTGTCTGCTTTAACGATTCACATGGGTGTTTCCAAGTGACCCATATCTGTTATTTGTGGGAACAGTTCAATGAAAATCCACCATTACAGTAGCGTAGCAGCAGGCTTCATCTTAAACATTATTCCCTGTGGAAGTCTGTGATTAGGGTGAATTTTTTTAGTCGCACTGAATGATGATGATGATGATGATGACAGTGATATGTACATGTGCAGTAAAGCTTAAAATAAAATACTAAAAAAAAAAAAAATCACTTAATGAGATTCACATATTCTCATTATGGTCACGTAGCCGCATGCATGATACGTGTTCAGTCTAGAACCTGTATAAATGTGACTCAAATTTCATGAGGAATAATCAGAATATAAGGCTCACATGGATTCATGTGTTATATTTAGACAAAACAACTGACTTGTCCCACTTTAAACATTTAATGGTAATATGTTAGTAGGGTGACTTTTCCATCAAACTGGGTCAACAGTGCCACCTAGAGAGGCAGTTCTCTTCTTCAGCTGTAGCTTTTCATTTCATGTCATTTCATACAGTATATACAAATAAATGTTGTCTCTGAACAAAATATCATTTCTTTTTTTCTTTTCAAAAAAACTAAAAATTCTGTGTTAAACAGTAAAGTCACAGGTAAAACAGGAAGCTTAAGATATCTAATACATCAATTAGCAACGATAATAAATAATTGTATGTAATTGCTTTTTAAAACGCTAACCACAGTTTTAATCACACTTTAAAAAATAAAATAATGAGGCACTTATCATGTACTGTAAAGGCATCGCTCAGGCTGCTGGTGCCCAATGACCTCATTTCCTTCCTCTACTCCATACAGTATATGTCGACTCGTTAACTTAGGCCTTTAGTCTTACTCAAGATTTCAGTTTAGAAACATTTTAACGGTTACAAAATGTTTTGTCCTATAAAGATTTGAATTAATTCTCTTTAGGATTAAAACATACTTTATCGATCTATCTGATTATTTTACAATCAATATAGAAAAACATAACATACTGTATTTACTATCTTGCTATTGTGATTTACATGGATTGATGGTGTTATACTATCCCGCCAGTCTGTATATATTTTTAGATCTGTGTCACATTACTAGTGACCCATCGTATGAACCATCTGTGCACCAAATTACCCAAGGCTTACACCCAGACTCCTTATAGTTGACTGTTTTACTCCTAAAGCCCCTCTGGTTGACTGCAGCCCTTATCTCTTAGATTTTTTTGTTGCCTCTGGAACTTTAGCAGCAGTGTCGTTAAAGTTCGTTCTCTTGCTTCGGTGTGTGTCTATGTGCACATGATCCCTGACCTTCACCTCTGATGTGAATTGCACTACATAAGAGGTAGTAACTCTTATGAGCCAGAGATAAAAGATAAGAGGGAGGAGTTCTTATGTAGACAAATTCAACAGTCAAGATTAGACTTGGGCCAGACTGTGTTAATCCTTCCATTCCTTTTTTGTCTCTTTTTCATCTTGCTGGCTTTTTACTAGCTCTCTTAAATCAGCGTTAGTGTCCTTAAACAATGACCTGCATTCCTTTTAGTTGCCTGAACATACAGTAACATACATTGTTTCATTATTGCTATTATTGCATATACTATTATTAATGCTGTTAATTTGTTAGATTTGTTCCACTAGTGAGATTTTTATCAGTCGGATTTGATTGACAGCTTCATGATTCACGGCCTCAGCACGCTTTTTTTCTTCTGTTCCTAAGAACAGCTTGTGTTTGTGCTTGTTCTGCACTTTCAATTCAATTCAATTAGGATCAGTTTCATTCTTAATCATATAGCACTTTTAATAATGGATATTGTCTCAAGCAGTTTTGCAGAAATTGAAATGCAGTTTAATATGCCCAGTGAGCGAGCCTGACGCAGAGGCAGGAAAAAATAATCTCCCTGAGACAAGAAGAGAAAAAAACTCCTATAACTGTTTAACTGTGCTAAATATGAAAAAATTTGATTATTACAGCAGCAGTTCTTTGGTATTAGTTTACAGTATGTAGGTGATATTATCCAACACTTTCTTACATACTGTAAGAAGAATATAAAAAACTCTAAAGTTTAACTTTGGCTCCATTAACGAAAAACCTTTCCTGAGTCATCTGCTTTCTACTTAATTTGGAGAAGCCATATAAAAGTATTCTAGAGACTCCTCAAGCCAGAGTGACTGAATCTAAGTTTATTCCCTGGGAGATGAGATCAGTCCACTGTGGAAGTGTTTCCAATCACCGCTGGCTCAGCATGTCACCCAGCAGCCCCTGCAGCCGTCTTTCTTGGTTTATGGTGGGGACAGGCCTGTGCTTAACAGTCCCCGAGGCCCATGTTCCAGGAACGGGGGGCCTTAGAATGCAAGACGCAGGTTTTATCACCAGAATAAATCCAAGCCTGTTTCTGCAAAACAGGGCCCCCTGATACAACGACTCAAACGATTGTCACCAAGAAAGCAAACACTGCCCTTTAAACGTCTGCCATCAATCACCAGTCGCTTGGTCAGAGCTGCGTGAACCCCAAGCAGACCTCATCCTAATTGAGACAGCGCTCCTCACTTAAGTCGGGAATGGGAGAATGGCAGAGCCAGACCTCCAGTTATGTTCCTCAGGTGCACCAAACAGCCGGGATCTGGAGAGGAGTGGCTTTGATTAAGAGCAGGAAACATAATCTCCCTGTCCAAAACTTTGTTCACTTTCCAAATGCAGATTAGCAGAGATTTTCTTTTAAATCTCTTTTGGGTGCTGTCAGACTGCTAGTAGCCGACTATATAATCCCAAGCAGCGGTTTCTTCAGTGTGCACCTGTGTACCCGATTTATCTCAGAGTCCATACTGTATGTAACTCTAGACCAAGCATATGCATACATTCCTTTGGGAAAATGCAGTTCGTATTCTAGTTTGTATGGAATCCATTAAACTATCCTATGCTGTATTAAAAATACAGTGAGTTCTTTTTTTCTACACTAAGAATATTTTTCTTACTGTATATAGACATTATTATAGGTGTAGGGTATATAAGTTTCTCCTGTATAATATGAGGACAAAAAGCAAAGACACATTAGGCAGTGGTGATGATCCAGTATTTTAACTCCTAATATCTGTGCAGAGATATATGGCTTCAAAAAACACACACACACACACAAAAAAAAAAAAACAAAAAAAAAAAACAGATGGCCTCTACTAAGCCCTCCTAAAGACTTTCAGCCTGTGTGTCCACTTCCACTTGCGGAAACAGATGCAGATAGAAAACAGGGGCTAATAGGATGCCTACTGTGATTGTAGACTTTTTAGTGGGCTATTTTGCAGAAGTCGAGTCCATATGATAGACTTTACTATGCCAGGCATCTTAACAAAGGTTTAGCCAACCAGCTGCGGTACAAAGTGAAAATTCCCTACGTTTACAAGCAAATACATGATCACACGCTCCACATTTATCCACTGGATATAGGGCTGAATGTGGCAGTACTATGAAGCACAAAAGAGTGTGTTGTGACCTAAACTTAACGAGGGACTCAGTGTCAACATGTGCGTCTAGCTAAAGTTATTCATTCAATAAAACAGCAGGGGAGCTTCCAAAAAAAGTGCTCATTAGTGTCCTGGTTATTTATATATTACTTTTCTTACAGCTTAAACTTGTTTGAGCTTGAATCCGTATGAAAGACTGTGACAACATACAGCATATAATACAATAATAACAAAGAAATAGTAATTGTCCCTGAGTGAGACACCATAGTTTTCGCATACAAGTCATCAGATCCACATTGCAAATGGCAGTGTTTTATATAGAAACTCATGATTAACAAAAATACTTTCACAGTTACATTGTACAGTATATTGGTTCTTTTTGCTCTTTCACATGTCAGTAACTTTGTACGGTTTTCTAGTGTTTCTTTTTGTTTAGTATTAGCTCAAACATTTAGCATAATAAATTATAATTACTATTTCAAACAGTTTTTTCTCTTAATATTTACCTATGGCAAAAAATGTATTATGTTAAACAGCATATCTTTGTCAGGTGACTGCGTACATTTATAGTAGCTTTTTTTCAAGGTTTATAATCAGATTTTTTTATTTTTTATTATCGCATGAAATTAAATCGCCAAGGCTTAATATGCATATTGTAGAACTCCATACTTAATAAAGCACACATGTTGTTGTGGGGTTCGACTGTTTATTATACTGTAAAGCCTGAATATTTTATGTATTAATTAGAACCATAGAGCTTTTCAAGACTGAAATTTTAGTGTTGGCTTAAACAACAAATATAAATGTAAATTGTTTTTGATGATAGATGTGGTATGGGGCATTAGAATGATGAATGTACTGTAATAATGATGTGTTGTGGCGACACTGGCACCAAAGTTCCATGGATATTATGTTGTCCATACGAAGCAGCCGACAGAGGATGAAAGTTGTTTAAAACGTGATGCATACAGTATAAATATGTAAAATAACTAACTAAATAAATAAATTACATAAAAAAAATATGCATGTAAATATGTAAAAATAGGAAACGGGATACTGTATATCTCCAGAAGTTCATGCCATGCATTTAAAGGGTACATTCACATACACAGCAATTACATGTAGTATTATTGTCCACTTCATTTAGAGGGAAAAAATCAGTTTAGGTTATGAAGCCACCTGAAACTTAACTTTTACCTTACTTTTTTTGTATTACTCAGATCACTGTCTTAGCTTGGACTATCAACCAGGGCAAAAAGATTGGCATCTCTACAGACCTAAGGAAGCTGCTTCTATACAGACAATTTTTTAAAAATGTTTTATTAATTATGTATTATTCCTTAATAATATACATACATTATTATTATTTTTATTCATATTATTTTAGCTTAGCAGATTGGAGAGTATGGACAAGACAATGCATATCATGAGTTGTCAGTTTATTAGGTATACCAAAATGATGAATAACAAATTGCCGATCTAAGAGCTAAGAGCTAATCCAAAAGGGGATTGCTATGAAAGGATTGATAAAAAAAATAGTATAAATAATAATATAATTGCCTGGGAATTATAATAATAAAAAATAATATTTACATTAATAATTTTATTTTAAATTGCTCAACAAATCTGGTTCAAATGTTTGACGTCTCAATACCTAAGTAGATAAAATGATTTAATATATATTTAAAAAGAAAATTTTTTAAAGCAATTTATTTCAATGCCAGTTGAAGGCAGAGCAATGCCGACCTTTGGCTTGAGGGTTTCAGCTCATGTTACTGCCTGTGCAGATGTTTTTCTCAGATGCTGGTAAATGAAGTGACTATGTAAATAATAAAATTACCTACTTTAGGTGCCCTAAAATGGCCCAGATAAGCAGCAACTAAAGATCAAAAAATTTATTTGATATGATGTGGCATTTTTGTGAGGTTCCTGCAAAGTGGCAAAGTTTACGCTGAAAGTAATTAATCAAATCTGACATTTCTGAGGTAGTATAATTTACAATTGCTCACACCGTACACACCTTGTGACAAATCCAAACTATTTAATAATTAAACCAGATCAACATTCAAGATCCCTCTTGACAAATATTAGGCGGAGAAATTGCAGCATTAAGTGCTGAATGTGTAATTCTTGATTGCTCAGTTACAGGCTTTGCTCCTTTTATATACGGAACAAATCCCATAATTGTCTTTCATTGCTCTTTTAATGTCTCTCTCTTTTATCACTTTGTGTCTTAGCGGTAAGAATTTGAGGCTATAGTCACAGGCAAGGTTGAGAGATATGGGTGGGGGGTGGGGGTGGTGTAGGGTGCAAGGATAGGAGTGCCGTATCTGAAAGACTGGAATGAACCTGTTCGCTGAGGGAAAGGTTTTATTATTTTTTTTTCTTCTGAAGAGGTGAAAGATGTTACGGGCTCTGAAGCTTGAAGTAGCCCACTGCTGTGAAAATCCCCCAGCATCGCTCAACAAAAGCTGCAGCTCTTAAGTAACACTTAAACACTGAAAAAATGTCTAAGAGCTAATATAAGAGGCATTGCAAGTACTCACTTTCCATGTACTGTATCAGAATATTTTGTACGTTAGACTATCTTTATATATTATCTACAAAATTATAGTTATATTAGCGTGTCCACTAATAAATATTATCTACTTAAAAGGTTAATAATAATAATAATAATTATATATATGTAATTATTATTATATATAAATACATTTATTAAACAAATTTACACATTTTTATACATTCCCAAAAACTGTGGATTTAATATTTTTTATTATGTTTTTTTAACCATTTTTAAAAAAATACTATCGTGTTTACATTCTGTAGGAGATAATTTTAATAAACAAATAATATAAAACAACAAATAAGTATACTTAAAATTAATATAAAACTATACTTTTATAAGAATAACATTTTTATGATGATGATGATAATGTTGATGATGATGATGATGATGATTATTATTATTATTATAAATTTTATTATTATTATTATATACTACTTCAGAATCCGCATTATTTGCACATTTTGCTGGATATCTGTTTTTATCCCCAGAAGCTGCATGCAAAGCTCATCTTGAATGTGGTCTTGGCTCCTCTTAATCACTAAGCTTTCTTATACTATGATTATTGCTGCTTAACATCTGGAAGATATTGGCTAGATTTACCATCAGCCTCATGGAACACTCACTTGTTTTTAATCACTCTCTGGGCTATAGCCTTGTGGTTCCACCCATTGCAGCCTCCTCAGTACCATGATGACTAAAGAAATATGTCTGAAACCTCACCGCTCCATGTGGCGCTTAATTAATCACATTTTTTTCCTTTTCCCAGCACAGACTCTCCATTTAGAAATGAAGTTGCTTTGATTTTGGTTTTCATTAGTTTTATACAACACCATTGACTCATTCATCACACTGTTAGTGTACATAGCATTAGAACAGCATTATGGTGATTTTACATCATTGATAGCATTATGCTATTATAAAATTGTATATTCAATATTTTATATATGAGTACTTAAATATACAGTATCTTAAATTACTCACTGTGTTTAACTATGCGGCCACAATGATATAAATTATATTTTGCATTTACTTAAAAAAACTTACATTAATTTTGGTTGGCAATAGCAGTTATAGCATGAAAATGTAAATAAACATATTTAGGTAAATATTAATATATTTACAGAGGCATAATTATAGTTTCCATGAAACTGAATTAAGTAATGTTTGTGTGTGAACAATTATTATTATTATTATTAATGTATTTGTTTTCTCATCAGTAATTAAGATATGACCGACTGTTTTAATAGTTGCACACTGTAGCAGTTATATGCTGCATAGTCTAATAGAATAAGAAATTATTTAGCAAGATCAGCAAATATTTATTATTATGTGGTCAATGTAGAGCTGTTTACATCCACTCTAAAAATCAAGTAGATTGCATTTGACTTATTATATATGAACGAGGCTATGCAGCCGATTGATATGAAGTTATTAGACTTGACAGTAGACATTTGTAAGGATGCACATGCTGTTTTGGGAGACATTTTATTTCACCATTAGTATAAAACCTGGCTTGTGCCCTCTGTGGAAGATAATGGTTAAGACTGTTTATAGACAACATGCAGACATTCATGCATCATTTAAGCATTCATTAGATAGAAATGCCCAAGTTCTTTGTGATGTAATACAGTGAGGAAATGAAGCAGAAGAATGTAATACAGATAAAAAAGAATCTAGAACAATTTTGTCCTAAGACAAGTAAGGCAGAAAAACAGTATGCTGGAGTACTCAGAGGTCTTGAGGTCTTTTCCATAGCAACCTTTGCCAAGTGAGATCATCGACCCCCACAGCCTCCAGTACAAGCAGAGTACAGATTGTAGGTCACATATGGCATTGACACTCCAATCAGGAATAATCTAGATTGACTCGATGGTCAGAAATTAAACTGCAAGGCTGTCTACTACTAATGCTTATCCCACTTTTTAGACTAGAAATAAAGAAGCAAATGGGATGTGAAGAGAGAAGAAATAAAGAAAAATAAATGAAGCTTTTTAATATTATTATGTATGTATGTATATATATAATTTTTTAAATTTTTTTTTACAACTTATATACTACTTCCTTTAAACCCTTTTATGCATAATGACTGCACATTTGGAGCCTGTCCAAAACAGTCTGCAGAATATAAGCAAATATACAGAACATACATAATATATATATGGGAAATCATTTCCAAACCATATAAACGCATTATTGTATCTTTACGCAAAAAATTTTAACTTAAAAAAGGAAGAGAAAAAGTGTTCCAGACTTGAAAATCAGAATGAATTTCATAGCTTATATATTGATATTTTTAAAAGATAACAATAAAACAGCAGGGGAAATTACATCAGGAATATTGCTTAGTTTTTTATTGTTTTTTAGACTGATAAATGAATATTAAAATATTTTAGACACAAATGTTAACAAATATTGCTTATAAATGCTATGGACTAAAAAATAAATGTACTGTATTCATTATTGATGTTTACTTCAAACTTTATATGAATAAAATATATTCAACGTATCAGGATTCTATAATACTACTACTACTAATAATAATGTAATTATATTATTATTATAATATTATTATTATTATTATTATTATTATTATTATTATTATTATTATTGTTGTTATAAATAATACAGGCATAGGGTCAAGATTCAATTCAATTCAATTTTATTTATATAGCGCTTTTAACAATGGTCATTGTCTCAAAGCAGCTTCACAAAAATTAAAGAAATTTAACAAAACAAACAAACAAACAAAAAAATAATAATAATAATAAATAAATAAATAAATTTTTTTAAAAATTCTTCTTTCTTTCTTTTTTTCATTCTTATTGCAAAATCCTTGCTTTTTAGTTATAATACTGTATACTTTTCAAAACCTGAAATGGTACATTTCCAAATTCTAAATTCAACTGTTTTACAAATAAAATCTACATAATCTACAGTAATAATAATATTTTGAGTGTTCCATGTAGCATCCTACATCATTGTATTAGAACAGGTTTGAAACTATATCTCTATTAGGAGACTATAGAACTATACAAACAATAATAAAGAACTTCAAAAGACCATTTGTTTAATGTATTCATTAAATATTCTACAGTAGTTAATGAATTATATTTTAATAGCCAGGAGTTTATGGCAAGCAATCAATGATAATCACCAAATACTATAAAGTTTTAAGAACAGCTTCTACCCAGTCATCAATGCATTAAACACAGATTTTAGGCAGACATGGTTGATTGTACAGAGACCACCCTTGGCTCTGATCAATCTCTTTGCTGTAGCCATAGAATATGGTGCTCGGGGGCATTTTATTCAGTGTTCAAAAAGCCCAAAGAGTGCTAAATAAGTGATGCATGACTGTAGCTGTTGCAGTTGGACTGAGAAGAGTCGGCGCATAGCAATATGGCAGTCGGTGCAGCCAGATGGACGGCCACACTATTAACTATTCGCCATTTGGCTGGCTGTGTAAAACAAAAACACCCCCCTACTCATTTGAATAAGAGATTCTCAGTTGTCACCTTCTATTTTTCATACAACTGGAAATACGGCCAGTAAGATAATTACTGTAAACGCTCGAGATGAAAGGACTTTATATTGCAGGAGCAGACAGAGATGTAAAACTCGTGTCCCGTTTAAGCAGATCTAAGTGAAAATGGTGACTTTGAACTTAGTTTTTATTCTTATTCTGTTCCACCCGGACTAAGTGATTTCGACTTTTTTATATCAGTACAGTGCTACTTGATGATTATAACGATTATTTGAATGTATGGGAAAGTAGCTCTCTCTTGAAACACCATGCCGCTGAAACATTTTTATTGCATAACTCTGTTTTATTAGAGGCTTAATAGCACAACTGCTTCTACTGCTCTGGGAGTCACAAAGGATGAACCACGCAGAAAAGAGACATTTCTAAAGGATTTATGTCAGGTTGCTGAGCTCTGTGGCTGAAGTTAGATTATACTATAGCCAAGCTACAAGAGTCCCATCTGAGGACTGCAGCCATTTCAGTGCTTTACTTCATGCGTACTGTATAACCTCATATAACATTATCACAGATCTATTCGTTACTGTCAACTTTTACTTCATCTTTAATCATCATAAAATACACACACAGGCTTTGCCTCAATAGATTCACACAGTGAATGCAATAATACTATGATTATATAGTCTCTCATAGCTGTGAGTGGTTATTCTCTTTCCCCTCAGCCTTGCATACAGTACATTCATAGCAAGGCAATATTTATTACATATTTTTATATTTGTTTATAAAAAAAATGCATGACTGTTTTTGTGAGGGACGTTCAATTCAAAATGGGATTTATGATGAGATTTCTTTTCTTTTGCTATAAAACCGATTAACATTTACAGAAGACTTCAAACGCAGTACAGTGATGAGACTCTTAGCGGCAGTAAAAAATATTTGAATGGTAAAAACGTTCTAAAGAAGGCTGTACGTCCATGAATGATATTCCCAGACGAGGTGGCTTGGAACCCATTGCAGTTGTTCCTGCGAACATTCAGCGAGTTGAAATCGATGGATAACATGTTGCCAACTTGTGGAAGAGATGCAGCTGTCTGTGGGACGTGTACACACAATCATTCACAAACACCACTTGCACATTACAGGGACTTGGCTAGAAGTTAGTGGCACATTCCCTGTACAGTCCTGACTTTACCGGACTAACATGCTTGAGCCATTAAAGAGGTTCCTGGGAGGCCAGTAGTTTTATTATATAGATCTTTGCTCCCTGTTATACTTCGCAATCAAAAGTTCCTGTTTGGTTTGAACATTCCTCATATAAGTAAACTGGGATTTAGGAATTTCTAGGAGTATCTAATTTTTTTTAATAAATGACTGATAAAAGTGATTGTTAGTTTGTGTGGCATGCTTAAATAAATGTAACATTTTTTCTTTACTAACATTTACTAATTCCCTTAAAATCTAAATTGTATTATTACTTGTTAAGGCATCAGAATCATTCATAATGTATATCTTCTTCAGTTTTACTGGCAAAAATATAATCACAAGTCAATTCCAAGGTGAATTTATATAGCGCATTTTATAACACACCGTTAAGAAAGTGATTTACAGCAAGAAGTACCAGTAAAAAAAAACAAACAGTAATAAAAATGATACTGTACAACAATAAAGTCCCGTTCACTAGCAAGGACCAATCTAAAAATATGAAAACAGATAATAATTAAGAGCCACTTTGATTATTAGCCAAAGAGAAGAAATTAGTTTTAAAAAGAATTTACAAGTAGACAGATTTGATGGCAATGTTATAGTAAATGGCAAACTATTACACAACCGTGAGCCGCAGCAGAAACTCGATCATCTCTGTTATTATATTTAGTCCTTGGTACTGTACAGTTAAAAGAAGCTGATCTGGGATCTAATGAACTGTCATTTTGCTTTAATGACCTGTTGTGTAACCTAAATTGGAAAGCTCTGCTACCACGCACTTTCCAAGTTGAACCTTTATAATTTATTAAAGCAGCATTATTGTCTTCATGCTAAATCCATATGTCCTGGGGGAAGATCGGAACAGTAAAAAAGTTTGATTAATTAGAAATGAGCTGTTGAATGAAAAATAATGTGCAATGCAAAAATCAAAAGAAAAGACAAACTGGTATATTTCCTGAAATACTGTATGTGAAATACTGTATTTTCTGATACCTTCCTTTTTTTAATTCACAATGCAAGTTCATGTCCCTAAAGTAAACTTTTTCTTATTGTTTGTTTAATTCCATTTTTGGAAATTCCTGGATAGGGTCTGGATCTACAGTACCATGACTCTAACTAGTATGTAACAAATATGTGCTTAATATTTCAAAAGACTCTTGAGCTGGGAATAATGTGCAATAGCATATCGGTGCTAAAAGCACACCAAATAAATTCTTAAATTTTTGAGCCATAAAGTACATTTTGTGGTTCTTCATTTTTCCTGTGCTTAATCTAAACATAGCCTTCCCAACACAACGTCTCAGATGAATAAAATCCTTTGGAACATTTCTTTCGTTTAGAAAAACCCGGGTGAGCTGGTAATAATCACGGGTGACTGGATTCTCACCTTTTTCAGCAAGTTAGGTCTCAACTGAAATCTGCAAGAAAATGGGAGTAGGAGGAGGGAGGGAGTGGGTGGCTTTATTTAATAGACAGATGTGAGCGTCTCTTAGAGGCGAGTTTTGAGAGACGAGGTCTAGGCTAACTGCTCTCTGCCCTCCTGCAAAAATTTCTCCTTAGAACTCAGACTCCAGAACCAGACGGATGATGACCTTCTCTTGATTTTTGTGGAAGGGTAGAGACGTAGTCTGCAGCTGTAAAGATAATCTCTTTCAGAACTTTCCGGACGGACTGAACTTTTCACATGGGATCACATGAGAGATGTTCAGAGAGACGCCACTGGAGAATGGTTAACATTTGAACTGCTGTTGAAACAAATTACTGTACGTTTACTAAATGGACTGAGGCTTCAAAATATATTGTTAAAAATGTTTGTAACGGGGTCTTCCATTTCGTTATGTAAAAAAAAATTGTGTCTGGAGATATTCATGATGTTAGGTATGCTGATTGGTAAACCCAAACTTGAACTTAACTTTAACCTGACTTTAACCCAGAACCAAACCATAATTCCTCCCATGACCCTAGAACTACAACTTAACCATGACCTGCCACTAACTATAAACATAAGCCTAACCAGAAGCCTAACCTTAACCTCAGTAGCCTCAAATACATGCACACACTCACAAACACACTCACATGTGCAAAGCATCACCACAACCATATTCATGTCTTATAATGAAGTTGTGCATTTATAACGATTTTATTTGTCTATATTTACCTGCTGAAATTATGGGATAAACAAAATATATAAATACAAAAATGCATGGGTTAATTTACAGCAACTGTATAAAGGCTTAAAAATGCACATGAATGTACAATACATAAGAAATAAGGCATAGCAATATACCAGACATTCTTTTTCTTGCTCTTTACAAATTCTTTGTTTTAAAACTTGAGGGTGGAAAATCTTTCTGCGTTAGCTTGCGTTAGTATTGGGTACACAGATAATGGAAAATGAAAAGCTTTGTAGTCACTGAGCAAAGATGGTGCTTTCAAGTGCAGGAGAGCGTACAATAAATGTATTCATTTCACAGTCATGCAGTCCAGTACATGATAACCTCTGGGCTTTGGTGTTTTTATGGGAAGCATGTCATCCAAATTGAGGAAGAAGAGGTGGCAAAGGAAAGGGCTTTGATTCTAATGCAAACTGAAACCTCTGCTAATGCTGCTGCGCCAAATGGGAAAAATTGACCTTACCAGGAGAGGTGACACACGCCTGCACTCAGAGCTGCTCGAGACGGGGCTAAAGTGGAATGTTTCGTTCCGAGCCCTGAAGCCCGACGAATATTTCATGAGTAATTTAATATCTGGAACATAACAGGTTCCCCTCTCAGGAGATGAGGAGCAGAAGCAAACAGTGTACATGAGAGGGGCATGGGTAGGAAGTGTGTGTGTGTGTGTGTGTGTGTGTGTGTGTGGCTGGAGTTAAGGTAGAAAAGAAGGAAATGGAGAGTAGTACTGAAATTGTACTAGTGCTGTTAAACCTGTAAATCTGCAGCTGCCCGGTCGGTCAGTTTACGTCATTGGCCAAACTCAATCTGTTTTCAGTACCTAATATGAACTAGACAGCAATGGAAAAAAAAGATCAATGACTCATCAAGATAATGAATAAACTCCGTCTTAAAGGTTTGCCTTTCGCAGTAGAGATCCCATTGACTCAGGCCATATTGTTTGATGTACAGCAATTTTAATATACATGTACACATCTACTGTACAGGCCAGTCTCTCTGTTATGCTGTGGGAGGAATTTTGCCAACATCGTTTGCGTCGTCTTGACTGGAAAGGTCAGGTTAAATCAATACAAAGATCTTTTGACTGATCACTCTCATTCATGATTAAACATTCTGATGGGAGTGACCTCTTCAAGAATGCCAAACCCTCCATCCACAAGGCACAAAGGCTTACTGAATGGATTGCTGAGTATATAAATGATTGAAATCATATTCTATGGTGTGCATGGTTGCCACTGCTCTTAACCCAAATATACACTTACAGTATGGGGGATATTGGAAAAATGTGTTAGACAGGATCCTCCATCAGCACCACCGTCATCCACACAATATTTGAAGAAATATTTGAACAAAATGGTATCCATGCTCCCAGTATTGCTCCAGAGATTGAAACAAAACAAGGTTAACTGAAAATAATCTGGCGGTTTGTGGTTGCTCACCACATTACTAGAGCATTTTGTATTGAATTTTATTTTATTTGTTCATTTTCATCTGTCTGTATATTATTTGTATAAAATATTATTATGCTAACTCAATCTGCAAGACAGGGTAGTCCTGTGGTCATGGAAAACTGGAAGCAGCACACACCGCTCAGCCATAAGAATAAAATCTTAAAATATTATGCCCAGCATTTTGTAGGTTCCTCATGTGCCACCAAAACACATGGCTCCATAAGACCTCTGAAGGTGTGCTGTGGTATCTGGCACCAGGGCATTAGTTGTACTGTAAATCAGACGTATTCGTCAAACACATTCCATGGATGCTTGATCGGATTGAGATCTGGCGAATTCGGAGAAATAACTTTTTGCTTGCTAAGCCCCATACACAGTGTTGCACTGAGTGTTCTGATATCGTTCTATCACAGCCAGCATGAACTTTTTATTTCAGCAATTTGTGCTGCATTGCCTTTTCTGTGGGATCAGACCAGACAGGCATAACTGAGCCTTGGGTGCCCATGGTCCCGTCACAGTTTACTGGTACAGTATATAATTGATAATGAGTGTTAATGTTATGTCACTTTGATGTTACAAATGGCCGGTTCCTTAATAAGCCACTAAAAAACTTAAGTAAAGACTGAACAAATTATTATTTGCAGATGATTTTAATCAAGTGTGTTTTTAATACATAGACACACCTAGCAGATTGGCACCCTGTCCAGGGTGTACCCCGCCTAGTGCCCGAAGTCTCCTGGGATAGGCTCCAGGTCCCCCGCGACCCTAAATACAGGATTAAGCGGTATAGAAGATGAATGAATGAATGAATGAATGACACACCTAGCAACCTAACCTAACCTAACCAGGTGTTTAATCCCTAAAAATAATGTCATTTTGCAACACTACAACTTTTGTATACAAATTTTGCAAATAAATAAAAAAAAAAACTTCTTGCAAGGAGTTTCCTTGAGCAGTGTAAATGAAATAACATAGGCAGAGAGAGAGAAAACCCAAAGAAAGAAACAAAGAACATCTTGTTTTGTGGAATTTTTCTATCTGTTAGATTTTGTCTTCAGTGCAAAACAAGTCCACATGTGTTTGACTGACTGTGAATGTGCGCAGACATCAAAGCTTGTTTTTTTTCTCTTACTCTCTCCGTTTCTTTTTGAGTAGCTTTCATCAAGTTCTACTGATATACATTTAATGAATTTCTCCAGGAATTTAGAGTCTGCATTAAAAAAAAAAATGTCTGCTTTTAAATGTCATTTTTTAAATCAACTATCAACAAATACTTTTAATATTTAAAGTATCAACAAATACAGTAGAATTACAGATAAAGAACGTCATTCAACATGTAATTAAGAAAACACAACAGAGCTTGCTATTACCCTTCTTTTTTTTTTTGCAATATTTTTAATTACTTTCATTGGACAGCAATCGACAACCATTATAATGTTTAATTTATTCATGAATATTACACCACACTTTGATCACTTTAATTACATTTAAAGGAACAAATGACAAGGCCGTTCTTTTTATCCTTATGTTTTAGAAGCTAACAGACATCCTTCCTATTTTTTCTCCTCTTTGAAGTAAAGCAAACAAATTAACAAAAAGAAATGCATCTCGTCATGTTGGAGAAAAATCAGAACGTGCAAAGTCTGTTATGATCCAACTACGTACTGCTCTTTACAAAGCGCTGACACTTTATCTATAATTGTGTTACCTCCTTCCACAAGACATTGGTTGGAAATGTTAAAAAGCGTATTAAAATCCTAGCTCTCTTCCAAGTTTCTATTATACTGTATGTCATAGCTCATAATTAACTTTATCACTCAGCTTAAATTTTATTTACACTTTTGTCTGGGACATCAGTTTAACTTTTTTTTATTCTTCTTATTAATTGTCTTATTATTTATACAGTTTTTTTTTTTAGAGTTTATATCACTTTAGATTTTTCTACTTTCTTCTATGCTGTTTCTATTCCCTTGTTTATCTAAAGCATTTTGAGCTGCATTTCATATTCAATTAAGTAAAAATTAATGTAGAAATTCCACAAGGGCATCATTTCTCAAAGATTTGCCAGCAGTTGTGACAAATCTAATCTATTATTTAAGTTTTTGCAATGTATATTCAATTGATTCTGCTTTCTGCACATCCCTTGAGGCAGTTGTATGGGTCAATTGATAAGTGGTTAGGGATTGCCTGGGTCATAGTTCTATGCCTGCTTCCCATTATTCTCCTCCTCACACAGCCGTAGGATGCAACAAATCTGCTCGATCATCAGCATGTCACCTAGACGGTTTGTTCCTGGCACATGGGGGTATTTTTAGCTCACTTCGCTGAAGATGCACTGAATCCGCTGACAGATAAATCGATGAATGTCAGTGTTCTTGTCACATCCTGAGCAGTTTGAGAGTCTGGCAACAGGAATTGGTTGACAGACAGCCAAAGAGGTGTCACATTAAAACATGGAGGATGTCAGCTTTGGGAAAGAGCAAAGGTCATAGGAAGTGGGAATACCACTGACTGTATGAGTACAGTTTAAAATGTACTTCTTGCTGCTATTATACATTTCAGAAAGCTCTAAATGGGTTAAAACCATAGACATTTAAAAAAAAAAAAGATCCACTATTATTAAATCTTTCGGTTTGGAAATAATTTTTCCATGCAGGATAAAAGGCCTTTTTTCAATAGCATAATTTTCCTTCAGCAAACCTAAACCATTTGTGTTCTATACAGCTACGCTTCTGTTAAACCCATTTTTGCTCTCGACTTAAACTTTAGTTGCGCATGTTAAAAGAGGAGCGTGCACATAATGCCTTTATTAAAGAAACGTAAGTATGTGGGCCAAAGTCAACCACACAAGATGTGTTTCGATTCAAGCTCACTTAAAGTTAGATTGCTCTGTCCAGAAAAAAACATCTTTCAATCTTTCCCAATACTATTTTAGTGTGTTAATTCAAAAATAATTTCCCATTCTCTTTGGCCTATGAATATCAGAGTTATTGTCAATACAGACTTTGGCATTTTGTAATTTTTTTTTTAAAAGAAAAGGAGGAGGTATAGAAAAGGCCAAAAAAACAGCAAACAATGTAATTATATTCATACACAATATGTAGACCCCTCCAAACTTTCTGACGGAATGATGTGTGGGGTCACAAACTCTGGCCACGTATATTTATATGGAAGCAAAAACGCTTAACCTTTGCTTGCAAAACTATCTGAATATGAAAATATGAAATCATTATTTCAAATCTATCTATCCATCTATCCATCTATCTACAGTATCTATCTATCTATCTATCTATCTATCTATCTATCTATCTATCTATCTGTATTTACTTATACTGTAAATACATTTAGATGTTTGGCTTATACTGTATATAGATACTTACATGGAGTACTACTGTAGGTTACTAAGTGCTATCAGTCAAACATAGTTGGAAAGGTTGTTTTTTTTCTTTTTTTTCAATGGGGTATGGGTTACATCCAGGTATTGAAGAAACAGATACGTCTCGAGTCATCAATTAAAGGTTGTCAAAGACTCAGCTGTACGGACATCAGAGCAGGCGAGCAGTGCTGGAGGATCAGAGGGAACGTGGTGCGGTGCGTGGTGTGATTAGAGCTGAGAGATAAGTGGGTGCTGGGCCATTTTTAGCCTTGCATCAGGGTTCTGAATTTGATTTGGGCAGCTACAGGAAGCCAGTACAGGGAGTGGGGTGGTGAAAATGAGATGTGCAGCTGCATTATGGATCAGCTGAATGGTGGACAGAGGCAGACCTGGCAGGAGTGAGTTGCAATAGTCCAGTGATGTAATAACAAGGTACTGAACAAGCACCTGAGTAGCCTGTGAAGAAGACAGACAGACAGACAGATAGATAGATAGATAGATAGATATACAGATAGATATACAAATTTTGTCTTAGATATTTCTTTGTGACTTTTGCATTGTTGGGACAGTCAAAACATTTTGACATCTATTAAAAACATTAGTCTTCAACCAATTTCCGACCATGGTTAAGAGAGATTCAAAATTAATGATGCTATACTGTATAAGATTTTTTATTTATATATAAGAGAGGGAAAAAGTCAACCTGAGTCAACTAATAGCACTGGATAATGGCCTAAACAGCTCTTCATTTCCTGCTGTGTATGAATGTATCCTGGGTTTGCTACAGGCATGGTCACCTTTCTTCTCCCTCATCCTCCCACGGACTTTGCATTGGTCTGAATCAGCGCTCTGAAACAGGGGCTAGCGAGTGGTGGAAAGTGACCTTGTGAACTCTGAGATAATAGTCAGCGCCTGTCAATTTTCCTCCACTGCCCTCCAGTGTTAATGTCTGTTTAATCTGGGTCAAAAGAGCAAGCAGCAGCGGCTTGGAAATCCCCAATGCATCACTGAGTTCGGCTTACAGTACTGTAGAATGAGTGTCTTGACTAGCGTAATTAACAAGTACAGCTGATTGTTACAGAGAGAGGGATAAAAAAAAAATTCTGCCTTCCATAACCAAGACTTATCTGATATCGTCAACACCTATTAAAATAATATTTAAAATTTGTTATTGTGAGCAATTTACCAACCCTATCAAAATATAAATAAATGCATTGACGAGTGTGGCTCCTCCAGCAACCCGTGGAATTTATGGATTTGCAAAACATGTATACAGTATGAACAGATGAAGCACATATAGAACTGACACCATATTAATATTCTGTCAGCTAAGAGATACTCCAGTAAATAACACAACGTCCTGCTATTCACATGGAGTAGGATTTCTGTTTGATTTGTCATGTTGCTGAAAGTCAGTACATAATATGATTCATTCATACAGAATAAATTATTACTTTAGACAATTTTGATACAAATTTCACTTGTTAGGAGGCCAACGCCTTTCTATGCCCAATACATTCATTCATTCATTCATTTTCTATACCGCTTAATCCTGTGTTCAGGGTCGCGGGGGAACTGGAGCCTATCCCAGGAGACTTCGGGCACTAGGCGGGGTACACCCTGGACAGGGTGCCAATCCATCACAGGGCACACACACACTCACACACCCAATCACACACTACTACATCTTTGGACTGTGGGAGGAAACCGGAGTACCCGGAGGAAACCCACCAAGCACGGGGAGAACATGCAAACTCCATGCACACAGAGACGGGAATCGAGCCTGGCCGGGGAATCGATCCCAGACCCTGGAGGTGCAAGGCGACAGTGCTAACCACTACACCTGCCCAATACATGTTAAAAAAAAAAATTCTACTCATTTATCCAGCACACAGCATTAAGTCATTACCCCAAAAGATTTAAATTAACCAGAGCAGCTGAGGTTTACAGATCTTGCTCAGTGACAGTTTGGTGGTGAAAGGATAGAAGTTCCTGCTACTATGATGAGTAATTCAGAGCTCTAATTGCTGAGCCACAACTCCTATAACTGTGACAAGTTATTAGCAAAGCCAAGGCATGTAGATCACACCAGCAAAAACTTGACAATCTTTAGCATGAGCATGCTGCAGGGGCTCATAAGGAAATGTCTTAAGGAGAGTGTTGGGTTCTTTGGGTCGTGTGATAGATAAACCAAACAATACTGTATCAAAAGTTTAGGAAGCCCCAATACGAACCCATCCGTGCTTATAAGACACCCTATAAGGGTTGCCACATGGACCTTCAGTATAGACTTTTTGCTGTAGGGAAGTTAGTTCTCTGAAATGGGAAAAGCATTGGAGCCAGATGACTACGTGCACATCATTCGTGGATCAGTGGAAGCAAAGAGACCTCGCAACTGCATTAACTGCACCAGCCACAGGCGTGTATGTCAGGAGATTGGGGTGACTACAGATCTGAGCTAAAACATATGGGTTGGCTATCTCCTGGCTCTTGAATATATGTTTCATCAAAACTTTGATACCTTAGCAAGTTCAGTGGTAAAGAGCATTATAAGGCAGAGATGCCATACCACATCAAGAGCCTCGTCCACACATCAAGCTTGTCACCACATGCAGTATAAGGTGTGAAAATTTGAAAGGAAATGGCTGGAGATGGAGCCCATCACCAGCTTTGGAGGACAAGGTACCCGTTTTTTAGACCATAGTCACACGCTGTTATTTTAAGGTCATTAAAGTACAATTGAGATCCAACCTAGAGTATGTAGGAAGTGAAAGGATACACTGGATACACTGGATAGTTTTGGTGTGGTCATAATAAGAATGTCAAACACCCTACAGCACCTTCTGCAACAGACTCTTTAAGCTACGTTAAAGTTAAATTTCAGCCTTTATTCATTATACATATCTTACTGCACAGTGAAATTCTTCATTCTTTGCATATCCCAGCTTTTTGTTGGAAGGCATGGTCAGAGTGCAGGGTCAGCTATTTTTATGGCACCCCGGAGCAGACAGGTTTAAGGGCCTTGCTTAAGGACCCAACATCGGCTTGAACCATCTTTCTATCAGTAACTCTGAGCCTTAACACACTGAGCCACCATTGCCTCCTACTTTGTGTCATTCGCTTCACTGCATTGCTGTTATCTCACTTTATAACTGCAATGTACCACTAATTGGGGACGCTCTCCTGATTGTATCCACTTTGCTGCAAATGTGTCGTGTCCCCTTACATTTACCGAGACATCATAAACATTTAACTTCAGATTAACACTAAAATGATCATATATATTTAATGTGCATACAATATGTAGTTGAACCACATTTTTGACTTAAGATACTTAAGAATTTCTTGCAACTGTCTGCTTTACTTCTTTTCTGCCAGTTGAAATTTGATTTGCATTTTATACAATGAGGTTACGGCAGGAAAACTGACCGAAAACCAGGCACTTGGCTTTAACGTCAACCTCGCTTTAATTTTGTGCTAAAAACCCAAACAGTGGGTTAACATAATACACCCAAAGAGCTCAACCTAATGCTTAGATTATGTAAATAAAGCAGTATTTTTAGAGCGTACAGAAAAGTTAGAGGCACTCTACGGATAAACTCTATTTTGCTAATTTTAAACAAATACCTTAAACTAAGATGGTTGTAAGTACCTTCATTTTACATTTACTGTACTTTAGCTAAATTTTTCTTTTTCCATTATGTTTTTTGGAAGGTTACAGCTGATCTGATGAAAAGTGACAGTTCTAGTTGTAATTGGATTGCTTAAACAGGCTCCACAGTTTATTTTTAGTCTATAGTATGGTTGGATTTTTCATGTTAGAAGTAATGGATTGTAACTGTGCATACAGTAAAGCTGGATGTGTTAGCTATTTACTTAAATGATCATTTACTTGATGAGATTCAGTGTATTTCAGCTGGCGTGCAGACTTCATTTAAACATACTGCTACAGTAGATTCAATAACCCATTTTGGAAATGGCCCTAATGTTTGCTGATGGAAAGCAGAGTATTTCTTTTTGTCTGCGCATTGAAGTCAAGGCAGGAGGAAATTCGATAGCAATAATATGCCATATATTCCCGTATAAGTAGTTATACAACTGACTCTACTGTATAGTTTTCATTGTTTTGATTTCATAATCAAGCACATTTAATTTAAAATGAAACAATGACTATGTGTTTAAATTGCTTATTGTCAACTTGAATTTGTGAAAGATCTGTATAGTAAAGGCTCGATTCCCGCCTCTGTGTTCTCCCCATGCTTGGTGGGTTTCCTCCAGATATTCCAGGTTTCATCCCACAGTCTAAACACCTGCAGATTAGTCTAATTGTCCTTCCCAAAATGCCCGTTGTTTGTGTGCCCTGCGATGGATTTGCACCTGTCCAGGGTATACCCTGCCTTGTGCCTCCTGAAGGATTAAGTGGTATAGACAGTGAGTGAATATATGGTATATTCCAAATAATGAAGTTTTTGGACACCCGACAATCACACCCATATGTGGGCCTTCCCCAAGCTTTTCCCACAATGTTGGAAGCAACATAATGTACAGTAGGATGTTTTTGTATAATGTAGCATTAAGGTTGAAGATACCCTCCACTAGAACCATGACAGTCTTCCTCATTTCATTCAGTCTGCCTCATTTCATTCTGTTCATGAATAAGGTTCATGAACAGAATGAAAATTGGGAGTAAAAGAACTGTGGCATGTACATAGCCCTGACCTCAAATCCACTGAACGCCTTTGAGATGACTTGTAACACCAACTGCATGCCAGGCCTCCTTGCTCGATATCAGTGCCTGACACACTAATGATTTTGTGGTTGGATGGGCAAATCCCCAACAGCCACCTTCCAAAATCTGGTGGAAAAACTTCCTAGAAGACTGGAGGTTATTACAGCAGCAAAAGGGGACCAAATCCTCTGTTTACAAACCTCTGTACATAAACTTTATGTCTTGTCCAGCTGTTGATTAATTCATTACTAATATGTATTGGACAGAGATAAAAATTCAGGATGACTCAGGATCGGAAAACAAAGATTTATGTCTGTACATAATGCTAAAAGATCAGAATACATCAGTTAGGTGAAACATTCGAAATAAATAAGCTATTTAACACTGTTGAGCTAATAACTAGGCAAAGCAAGGAAACATTAATTCATTCATCTTCTATACCGCTTTATCCTGTATTTAGGGTCGCGGGGGCCTGGAGCCTATCCCAGGAGACTCTGGGCACAAGGCAGCGTGCCAATCCATCGCAGAGCACACACACACACTCATTCACACACTATGGTCAATTTGGGAACGCCAATTAGCCTAATCTGCATGTCTTTGGAATGTGGGAGGAAACCGGAGTACCCGGAGGAAACCCCATGCAAACTCCATGCACACAGAGACGGGAATCAAGCCTGGCCAGGAATCGAACCCGGACCCTTGAGGTGCAAGGCGACAGTGCTAACCACTACACCACCGTGCCGCCTGCAAGGAAACAAATGTCCAAATAATATGTAGAGAAATTAATATATCAACATGACTACTGTATATTGCGAAATTAAAAACTATGAGCATGCCCAAAGTTTCAAGCACGAGCACACTCTGGGTATACTGTAAGCTCAGAAGGTTGGTGGTTCAAACCCAAGCTCTAACTGGATTGATAGCCTTTGAACAAGGCCTTTGAACTTTTCTGATCCTTGGGTGTCAAATCATGGCTGACCCTGTGTTCTGGAATATGTGAAGAAAGAATGTAACTGTGCAGCAATGTATATGTGACAAATAATGGCTTAACTAACATCATGTTAGCGCTCACTAACAAATAGAAAGTAGATCCTGAATGGATGAAGATTAAAGCGCACCAAAATAAATGAATTTTAAAAAAGTATGGATTTGTACAAAAAAAAAATTATAATAAAATAAATAACAATTACCATTAAAAAAAAACCAATTATTTCATAATCTAATGTGTTCATTGTTGATTTTATTAATAATTTACCAGTTTTTTTTTTTTGTTAATTGGTGACATACTCTAGATGTTTAAATTGTTGAAACAACTAAATTGTACTTCACATTTTGGCTGGACACTAATCTACAGGATTTTCATGACCATAATGATCTAATCCTATTTAAGCATTGGTAGAGTTTTTGGAGGGGAAAAGTTCGAGACGAGTTCCATCAATCTCCTGGTAATTTGGGAAATTGTGAAGGTTGGAATTTCTGTAACTGAAAACAACAAGGTCTTTACGCCAAAACAAGCCAGAACAGAACATTTTATTATTAATGGTTGCAAGTTCCTGTATATTATTTCTGAAATATACTAAAAAATCCAAATCTGACAGTACTTAATAATAGAGCAATGTCGCCATTAACGGCAAAACACATGAAGACGTGATGAAGCGCAGATGGAATTCTCACTTTTTTTGCATTTAATAAATGAAATGTCAGTCGCCAGCGCTCATATTCACAGAGCGGTGCTTTATCAGAAAGATTTAATAGCAGTTCTCTGACCTGGATTGGGGTGTGCTGGTTTGCTTCATGGACTCCTATGAAATAGGCTTGTTTACAGATGTCCCTTACTTGGCTGTGGGTTGAAAATAGGTCATAGGTCACTGCAAATCAATGAATAAGCAACACAGGCATTGTGTGAGAGCTGCACACAACAACAATAGTGGCCCAATCTGTTTACCCCAAACTAGAAAAGTGAGAGGCGAAGGACCTTTTCATGTTAGCTCATTATTATAGAGTATGTGGCGACACTTTATATACAGCAGGCTATACACCACGGCATACTGGAGCGAGGGCTTGGCTGGTACATTGTGTGTTGTGGGGCCTATTTGTATGACGAGCGGGTTCGTTTGTATGATGCCACTTGTTTATGCACCACTGCTTTTAAATGGAATTCTATTCAAATGATTGGGCATTCAGAAATCTTCCGTGCGGCAGATGACTGAAATCACATCGAACCAAAAATATGGCAAATTGGCAGTCAGGGTACTGTTCTTTTTTCCCCCCATTCAGCTTGATCTAATAAAGTGTAAACATTTTGTTGGATTCTGGAAACTTCTCCTTGTGGCAAGATGTTTAAAACGAACGAGCTCCTTTCCGCCCTCCCCCCAAGGGTGCGCCTCGATTTTCCAATATTTTATCTCAAGGTGGAAAAAAAAAAGAAAAGAAAAAAAAAACCTGTGGTATTCATGACATTAACAATGACAGCTGATACTTAGGACATAAAAACCAAATAATATGTTTGGAAGATGACTGTAAGATAAACACAAGCAGGCAGCTCTGTTTTCTTTCAACAGGACCATAAGGGAAAATGCCAGGCATGTGTTTTGTTGAGGGAAGCAGTAACATGGGGGCAGGAAACCATATGGGCTTCATTTGTGGAGGATTGAAACTGTCTGTTTTAAAAAATCAGCATAAGGCATCATCAAAGCACAGTTCAGCTGAGGTTGTACAACTGGCTGCATCGTTCATATATTTAGATAAATACAGAGTGACAAGCAGGGTCTGTGCTGCTCTTCTAACTGGACTAAGCAGCTCAGTATACATGTAAATAAGAGGCTCTTCTGAAATGTTTCAGAAGGCTTCTGGGTCCCTCTAGTGGTGATTTTCTAGACATGATATTACAAAAAAAAAAAAAAGCATTCATTCATTAAAGAAAAGCAACAACTTTATCCTAGTCAGCCTTGCAAATGATTTTAAACCCATCCCATTAATAGGAAATATCATTAAAAAAAAATAAAGACATGAATAAAACAAATGAATCTAAGATACACAAGAGTGTATATACAAACCGGATTCCAAAAAGTTGGGACACTAAACAAATTGTGAATAAAAACTGAATGCAATGATGTGGAGATGGCGAATGTCAATATTTTATTCAGAATAGAACATAGATGGCAGATCAAAAGTTTAATCCGAGAAAATGTATCATTTTAAAGGAAAAATATGTTGATTCCAAATTTCACGGTGTCAACAAATCCCAAAAAAGTTGGGACAAGTAGCAATAAGAGGCTGGAAAAAGTAAATTTGAGCATAACGAAGAGCTGGAAGACCAATTAGTCCAAACAGTAATTAGGTTAATTGGCAACATGATTGGGTATAAAAAGAGCTTCTCAGAGTGGCAGTGTCTCTCAGAAGCCAAGATGGGTAGAGGATCACCAATTCCCACAATGTTGCGCAGAAAGATAGTGGAGCAATATCAGAAAGGTGTTACCCAGCGAAAAATTGCAAAGACTTTGCAGTTATCATCATCAACTGTGCATAATATCATCCGAAGATTCAGAGAATCTGGAACAATCTCTGTGCGTAAGGGTCAAGGGCGTAAAACCATACTGGATGCCCGTGATCTCCGGGCCCTTAAACGACACTGCACCACAAACAGGAATGCTACTGTAAAGGAAATCACAGAATGGGCTCAGGAATACTTCCAGAAACCATTGTCAGTGAACACAATCCACCGTGCCATCCGCCGTTGCCAGCTGAAACGCTACAGTGCAAAGAAGAAGCCATTTCTAAGCAAGATCCACAAGCACAGGCGTTTTTCATTGGGCCAGGGATCATTTAAAATGGAGTGTGGCAAAATGGAAGACTGTTCTGTGGTCAGACGAGTCACGATTCGAAGTTCTTGTTGGAAATGTGGGACGCCATGTCATCCGGACCAAAGAGGACAAGGACAACCCAAGTTGTTATCAACGCTCAGTTCAGAAGCCTGCATCTCTGATGGTATGGGGTTGCATGAGTGCGTGTGGCATGGGCAGCTTGCATGTCTGGAAAGGCACCATCAATGCAGAAAAATATATTCAGGTTCTAGAACAACATATGCTCCCATCCAGACGTCATCTCTTTCAGGGAAGACCCTGCATTTTTCAACAAGATAATGCCAGACCACATTCTGCATCAATCACAACATCATGGCTGCGTAGGAGAAGGATCTGGGTACTGAAATGGCCAGTCTGCAGTCCAGATCTTTCCCCTATAGAGAACATTTGGCGCATCATAAAGAGGAAGGTGCGACAAAGAAGGCCCAAGACGATTGAACAGTTAGAGGCCTGTATTAGACAAGAATGGGAGAGCATTCCTATTTCTAAAGTTGAGAAACTGGTCTCCTCGGTCCCCAGACGTCTGTTGAGTGTTGTAAGAAGAAGGGGAGATGCCACACAGTGGTGAAAATGGCTTTGTCTCAACTTTTTTGGGATTTGTTGACACCGTGATATTTGGAATCAACATATTTTTCCTTTAAAATGATAAATTTTCTCGGATTAAACTTTTGATCTGTCATCTATGGTCTATTCTGAATAAAATATTGACATTTGCCATCTCCACATCATTGCATTCAGTTTTTATTCACAATTTGTTTAATGTCCCAACATTGTTGGAATCCGGTTTGTATACAGTGTGTATATATATATATATATATATATATATATATATATATATATATATATATATATATATATATATATATATATATACTGTAGTAAATGAGTTCACATGTTGGAATAAAATAAAAATACAATAAACAATTGAATTTTATTGACTCAATACTTTTTCGCAGCCGATTCAATAATGTTGTTTTTCTGGAAGTAAGAAGAAAGATCTTCCATAAAAGCCTGTGGCCTGGTATTTGAAAGCAATTGTGTACTCAAATATCTAATTATATCAGTGGGGAGTCTGCATTTTAATGCCTTTCTTTTCTTTTTTGCTTCATATGAACAATTCCTGTTTTCATTTTGGCTTGAGATAAATAAATGTTTGTTTTTTTTATTTTAATTTCCTTGGGACATTGTTTCTTTGAAAATAAACTTGAGCCAGGCCAAAATCACTTAAAGTAAATGAATACCAACACGTCGTAATTATGATTAAAAAGGAACCAGAACTACTTTAGGTACACATTGCCAGCAAGCCCTTGAAACCGCATAAGACCATATGAGAGGTACATGAACTTGGTATGTCAACATACTGTAGGCTATTGTTTTTAGGATATTATTTCAACACACTATTTAGTACTATAGTACTATATGTGGTCTTCATATTAATAATATTTCTGGAAATCATTGTTAAGGGTCTTTTGGAAATTACCTTTGCTTGTAGATACTGTACACAAAAGGCAAGGAGCAAAGGAAACCTCATACTCACCAAGCTATCATAGTAAACTTGACATCTACTGTACTGTAGGTCCTAGTAAACATTGCAAAGGGATAATTGGGAGGGGGTGATTACTGTTGGAGCTACAAAATTGATTCAGACACCCACAAATCCCCGTTCCATGGTGAAAGTCTGAGTGATTCTCAAAGCTTTGAAATGCTGCTGTCATCAATACAGAAATAATTGCATTTTCAGTTTAATTTAAACCAGATCCATTTGGCCTACTTTCTGAAATACACCCATTTTTGAATTTAGCACTGTGCAATAGCAATAGCACTGTGAATCCCTTTAAAAAAAATGCAAAATACTGTATATGGGGAAGAGCGAAAATCGCTGAAAAACTAACTGCACAGAGTATACTGTACCAGAAACGTCTCCTTAAGTCTCATAGTGCAATGTGCGATAAAGGGTCGCTGCAGCTAACAACTCCTGGTCAGGAAAGTTCACTGGGCCAGTCTGTGCTGTTTTTGTTTAAGAGGTCCAGATGTCAGCAGCTGTCTGAAAAAGAATCTCCATGCCAAAAATACAGGTCAGTCAAAGAGCAAAGCTGAAACTGCTGCAAGGTAAAGAATGCAAATAAACACAAACAAATCAACAAACAAACAAATATTAAATAATAAATAATTATGACTAGTGCATTTGAAAATACTGTATTTTTTGCAAATGCATATGGAGCCCGATCAAATGCATACTGTTTACAGTTCCCTTATATTATTGCATACAATTATTTTATTTTTGCTCTGTAGTGAAGACATTTGGATTTGATATTGAAAATGACATAATCTCAATTAAGATTAAATTAGTACAATTACTACAGCTTTCATTATCTGATGTTTACAGTTCATATAGATAGATGTTCATGTGTTCTGCACCGTTAAACAATGTAAAACATGATGTTTTGAATGAGTACATCCATTTTAAAATTATCAAAAAATATTGAAAAATAACAGATATTTATTGTTGCTTATGAGTGTCCTGTTAGATTCGATTTTACCTGACAATAATTCTGAATGACTACTCTTGGTTCAAGCCAAGGGTTTGGCTATGAAGACTGAATTTGCTTTTAAAAACGATAACAACATAAAGACCAGAGAACTGTGTTCAGGAGAAAAACTGACATTTTGTAGCTGAGAAAAGAAGAAAAATCAATATGAAACATTGCACAAGCATTGGGCATAGACAAGACAACAATTTGGAAAGTCCTGAAAAAGAACTGGCAAACAGACATCAAACAGATTAGGCAAGGAATACAATAGCAGTTGGTGACAGAAACATTGTGAGAGCTGTAAAGAAATCCCTCAAAACAACATTAGCATAACATTAGCACAAATTTCCAAAAGACCACAGTGAAATTATAATCAACTGTCCAAAAAGTCCAAATACAGAAGTATAGGAAGCATATCACAAAATGCAAACTACTTGTCTACAGTAAGATTCAGAAGGCTGGGCTGGAACATACAGTACCAAGATGAGCAACAAAAGCTTGGGAACCAAGATTAACCTCTACCAAACTGATAAATAACGGAAAAATTGTAGAGAAAGAAAAGGTCTGATCATGATCCAAAGCACATGAGCTTATTTGTCTAACACGTTGAAGGCAGTCTCATGGCTTGGGCTTGTGTGCCTCTGGAGCAGGCACACTAACCATTATCAATAAATTCCCCAGGCAAATAATTATTCTCTCTGAGAAATTTACAGAGAATACATCCGTTTAGTTGGGAAGAATGACATCATACAAAACAATGGCAAAAAACAAGAAATCCCTTTATTAGAGAAAATATGTGAGTGGTCAAGGTATTCACTAGACATTCCTAGACATCTACATTTAGGCATTTGGCAGACGCTCTTATCCAGAGTGACTTACATTTTTATCTCATTACACAGTTGAGGGTTAAGGGCTTTGCTCAAGGGCCCAACAGTGGCAACTTGGTGGTTGTGGGTTTTGAACCCGGGATCTTCCAAACCGTAGTCCAATGCCTTAACCACTGAGCTACCCCTACAGCTACAGCTTGGAAAGTTCCATAAATTCCACATCTGCACATGGGGCAATTTTATTTAACAGCCTTTAACTATTAGCATTTATATTTCACTGACATTTAATAAATGTATTCTATGTTTTTTTTTTTAATAATTCAAACTTCAGGCTTTTCCCACTCTTCTTCATTTGATGCCAACACCCAAATTGTTTTGGGCAAAAATGCTTTGTTGATTCCAGGGTTTAAAAGAGAATGGCTACAATGGTTTGAGCGGATAGAGAGTAACTCAAGGTACTGTACAGTACATGCCAAAGAACATCTCTCAATCCACAGCCTTGGAGCAGATTGGCTACAGCAACAAAAGGCCACACCGGTGTGCTACTCCTGTTAGCTACGAACAATCACAACTGATGAACCTGTTTTTGTTGTTACTTAATTGCCTAATGTTATGTGTTATTTTATAGTTTTTATATTGTTCTAAAATGTGGAAAATAAACCCAGACCCGTGTCCAAACTTGTGACCGGTACTGCAGCTTTTTAAGCCCTAGCCACAGCAAGCTAATGTTTACTTACTGTATGAAGGCTAGCTAGCTAATTATTTCCCAGCATTACCTTCTGTTAATGTTATAAACCTTATTTGACAACAGAGATTTTCTGACAAAACCCCAAAACACAAACATTGACAGTCCACTTTTTTTTTTGTCTTGGATGATTTCTTTTGATTTTCATATGATGTGAACAAAGTCTGAATCACTGAGTGACTTTTTAAAAAATTTAAAGTCACTGCGTTTAAATCTAGGCCTTAAAATAAGCAACAAGAACACATCCAAATGACTCAAATGTTGTCAATTACTGTAGTTTGTCAGAATTTTTTTAAGCTACGACATTATTTTATGAAATTTTCCAAGCTGTTTAAAAGCACAGGCAAAAGTAAACTTTTGATCCACTGGAATTGTGATATAGTGAATTATTATTGAAGTTATCTATCTGTATGCAATTATTAAAAACAAAATATATGTCATTGTCACATCCGAGCCACCTCAGCCCTGGGGAGTAAGATCCGGCTCACCGGACTACTGAGCCGTCACTTTGTCTCCCCCTAGTGTGTCTACGTGTGTATTAGTTCCCCGTTAAGTTCATTATCAAGTTCACCTGTGTCTACCCCTGTGTGTCTCTATATATAGCAGCTGAGCCCAGAGCCCTTTTGTCTGTTCACTGTTGTGCACCCTTCTGTGTCGTTCTCTCACCAGATGTTTCTCTTTCTCCCTCACCCAGGACTGAGTGGTATCTGCAGGCGAGGCGGATTCGAGCCTCATACGGCTACACTGGGACTGACTTCCCAGAAAGACTTACCCTTGGTTCCAGTTCACAGACAAGTGTCTCTTTTTGTTTCTTGCTCCTTCGTTAGCCCGCCTGCAGACCCCGGCCTGGAGTAGTATTTAAGTATTACCTGTTTGTAGGCTTACGGACAAAAATAAATAATAAGATCATCATTTCTGCCTAACTCTGCGTCTGCGTTCTCTGTACCCACGGTTAGACATGACAGATGAACAGACCTTTCTGAACGCAGCAGAGACTCCTCTTCCAGAGGAAGACCCACCGTTCCTCGATTATGTCCGAAGACAGCAGGGGCAGATTGACGGGCTGGCGAGGGCCGTTAACGATCTGGCGCGCAGTGTCCACTCCCTCTCTACCGGTCACTCGCCACGGGCGAATCTCCGCACGCGAGCCTCCCGATCTCCTCCGAGGGCAGCCCCGCCCGAGAGGTATGCGGGAGACCCAGAGGGATGCAAAAAATTTCTGCTGACTTGTGAGTTATTTCTGAGTGATTTTCCACAGCTTCCTGACAGCAAGAAGATCTCCTTCGTCATCCAGCATCTGACCGGGTCAGCGTTGGACTGGGCCTCAGCGGTATGGAGCGCGGGCGGGGGTGTCACGGCGAGTTACGAGTTATTCCTCGAGTCCTTTCGCGCGGTGTTCGACCACCCAGATCACGGTAAAACGGGGGAACAGCAGCTCTTGAGGCTAAAACAAGGCCAATCTTCAGTCGCGGACTACGCGGTTAAATTTCGCATCCTCGCCGCGGAGAGTGGCTGGTGCACTAAGAGCTTGCTCGCCAGGTTCCGAGATGGATTACACCCGGACCTGCAGCTGGAGTTGGCGTGCAGGGATGCCGACATGTCTCTTGACGGCTGCATTGACCTGGCGATCAAATTGGACCAGCACCTCCGCGGACAACGCAAACACCTAGTGCCCAGGGGAACCGGAAGCCGTGCTGAAGCATATCGGCGCGAGAGCCTGAACAAAAACCCCGCCGAACCGCGCGAAGGGAACCAGCCCGAACCGATGGATGTAGGCACGTCTCGCTTGTCAGCGCAGGAAAGGAGGAGACGGCTCTCGTCGGGACTGTGCTTGTACTGTGGGGGGGGATCGCACCTGATTAAGAACTGCCCGTTACTCCAAGTAACAGCACACACACCTCCCCGCACCCACCATGATTTTTGTTTGAAAGCTTCTCTTACGTTTAATAACCGATCTGTCTCTGTGTTTCCTTTAATAGACTCGGGTTCGGCTGGTAACTTCATCTCGGCCGCTATCCTTTCCTCGCTGCGAGCTCCTGTGTCGAAGCTTCCACACCCGATCCATATTAAAGCTCTCGATGGCAAAACGTTAACGCATTCACCTGTTGAAAATCTCTCCGCACCCCTACGATTAACTTTCCCCGATCACACTGAGGAATTAAAATTTTTTGTACTTCCTCAGTCGGATCATTCCGTCGTGCTAGGCCTCCCATGGCTCAGCTCCCACAATCCTGATTTTGATTGGACTAGTTCCCGCATCACAGCCTGGGCCCCACGGTGCGCTCAATCCTGTAAACCATCGGATTTGATGGTCCAAACTACAACTATTGAAAGTCCAAGCGCCCTCGTAACGACCGTGGTGCCATCAGAGTACACTAGATTTAAAGAGGTGTTTAGTATTAGGGCTGCTGCACGACTTCCCCCTCATCGGCCGTGGGACTGCGCGATTGAGCTCCTGCCCGGGAAAGCACCGCCTTGCTCGCGTGTTTACCCATTGTCTGTGGCAGAGACACGGGCGATGGAGGAATACGTGACTGAGGCTCTCGGTCAGGGGCTCATCAGCAGGTCCACGTCACCCGCGTCGGCTGGGTTCTTTTTTATCGAAAAAAAAGGCGGGGGCTTACGTCCGTGCATTGATTATCGAGGGCTCAATGCCATTACAATTAAATATAAGCACCCACTGCCCCTGGTACCGGCCGCAATCGACCAGCTCCGCGGTGCGTCCATTTTTACCAAACTCGACCTCCGCAGCGCATATAACCTTGTTCGTGTCCGCAAGGGAGATGAGTGGAAGACTGCATTTAGCACGACATCGGGTCATTACCAATATAACGTAATGGCTTATGGACTGGTGAATGCACCTGCGGTGTTTCAGGGGTTTATGAACGACGTGTTTCGGCATATGTTAAACCGTTTCGTTATAGTATATTTAGATGATATTCTGATATACTCGCGGTCATATGTTGAACATGTCGGTCATGTAACCGCCGTCCTTCGTCGCCTGCGCGAGCACGGGCTCTATGTGAAGGCGGAGAAATGCGCATTCCACCAAAGTGAGATCGCATTTCTCGGCTACCGCATAGGGCCACAGGGGGTTGAGATGGATGTTGCCAAGGTAACGGCGGTGCAGGAATGGCCGGAACCCAAGTCAGTGAAGGCGCTACAAAGCTTTTTAGGGTTTGCAAATTTCTATAGACGCTTTATCCGGGGCTTTAGTACATTGGCAGCACCGCTCACCGGGTTGTTAAAGGGGAAGCCACAACGACTACGCGCGTTCTCGCTGGAGGCACGCGCAGCATTCCAGCGCCTAAAACAAGCTTTCACCTCTGCGCCTATCTTAAAACTACCCGACTCTAATAAGCCCTTTTTAGTGGAGGTCGATGCGTCGGAGGTGGGAGTGGGAGCAGTGCTGTCACAGCGTCATGGCCACCCTGAAAAGCTTTACCCCTGCGCTTTTTTTTCGCGAAAACTAACACCTGCCGAACGCAATTATGATATCGGTAATCGCGAACTGCTGGCAGTAAAAGCGGCGTTAGAGGAGTGGAGGCATTGGTTGGAGGGAGCTAAACACCCCTTTGTGGTGCTCACGGATCACCGAAATCTAGAGTACCTCCAACAAGCAAAGAGACTAAACTCTCGTCAAGCCCGCTGGGCGCTGTTTTTCACGCGCTTCCACTTTATTATCACGTATCGTCCCGGGTCAAAGAATAAGAAAGCGGATGCGTTATCCCGCTGTTTTCCGGCGCCGGATCTAAAGTCAGATCCCGATACCATATTGCCCACGTCACTCGTGGTGGCTCCGGTGAAGTGGGATCTCGACGCGGAGATAGCCCGGGAGGCGCGGTCCCAACCCACGCCTCCAGGGTGCCCTCCGGGCCGAACCTACGTCCCGGAGTCCCTGCGCGAACGAGTGATGATTGAGGCGCATTGCAACATGTCATCAGGACACCCCGGGGAATGGCGAACGTATAAGCTTCTAGAACCCAAGTTCTGGTGGCCCAAAATGCGGGAAGCCGTGAAAACAGTCGTTTCGTCTTGTACGGTTTGCGCAACATCCAAAACCCCTCGAAAGTTGCCAGTTGGGAAATTAATGCCCCTACCAACACCGAACAGACCGTGGTCCCACATTGCCGTGGATTTTGTGACGGATCTGCCCGTGTCCAAAGGGTACACCACAGTTCTAGTAGTGGTAGACCGATTCTCAAAGGGATGCCGCTTCCTCCCGTTTAGCTCTCTCCCAACCGCCCTCCAGGTGGCAGAAACCCTATTCGATACAGTGTTTCGCTACTACGGTATTCCGGAGGACATTGTTTCTGATCGTGGTCCCCAATTTATTTCGCGAGTCTGGAGAGCTTTCTTCCAGAAATTGGGGACCACTGTTAGCCTAACCTCGGGCTATCACCCTGAATCGAATGGGCAGGCAGAGCGGACTGTCCAAGATCTCGGGAGGTACCTCCGCGCATATTGTAGTAGTCGACAGCATGAGTGGGCAGACTGTTTATTCTGGGCGGAATATGCACGAAATTCTTTGAAACACTCCTCAACCGGCTTAACGCCGTTTCAAATTGTACTTGGGTACCAACCTCCGCTGTGTCCTTGGGATGCCACTACCACCGATATTCCCCTGGTGGATCAGTGGTTCAAAAGAGCGGAAACAGTGTGGGAAAATGCGCATACCAAAATCTCCCAAGCAGTTCGTAGGTTCAAAAAATTCGCCGATAGACGACGAAGGGAAAGTCCTCCGCTCCAGATAGGAGATCGAGTGTGGCTCTCAACAAAGGACCTCTCCCTCAACCTGCCCTGCCGGAAACTCTCCCCAAAATACATCGGCCCCTTTCCCATAATAGCAATAATCAATCCCGTTTCATTTAAGTTACAGTTACCCTCTCACATGCATATTAACCCTGTTTTCCATGTCTCACTTCTCAGGCCAGTGGTCCGGGGCCCCCTGGACGGGGGCGCCGCGAACCCTTCGCTTCCCGGGGCTGTGGAAATTGGGGGCGCCCCTGCATTCAGAGTCAAAGAACTACTAGACTCCCGGAGGAGGGGGGGCGTTCTGCAATATTTGGTCGACTGGGAGGGATACGGACCGGAGGAGCGCAGCTGGGTCCCGGCGAGAGATGTACTGAGTCGGGAACTCATCTCTGATTTCCATCAGAGAAGGCCGGATCGCCCAGCGCCGCGCCCTCCGGGTCGCCCCCCCCGCCAGCCGCCCACTCCGGTAATGCAGAGAGCGCGCCCATGCCCCTCTCGGGAAGCCGGTCCTGGGAGGGGGGGTGATGTCACATCCGAGCCACCTCAGCCCTGGGGAGTAAGATCCGGCTCACCGGACTACTGAGCCGTCACTTTGTCTCCCCCTAGTGTGTCTACGTGTGTATTAGTTCCCCGTTAAGTTCATTATCAAGTTCACCTGTGTCTACCCCTGTGTGTCTCTATATATAGCAGCTGAGCCCAGAGCCCTTTTGTCTGTTCACTGTTGTGCACCCTTCTGTGTCGTTCTCTCACCAGATGTTTCTCTTTCTCCCTCACCCAGGACTGAGTGGTATCTGCAGGCGAGGCGGATTCGAGCCTCATACGGCTACACTGGGACTGACTTCCCAGAAAGACTTACCCTTGGTTCCAGTTCACAGACAAGTGTCTCTTTTTGTTTCTTGCTCCTTCGTTAGCCCGCCTGCAGACCCCGGCCTGGAGTAGTATTTAAGTATTACCTGTTTGTAGGCTTACGGACAAAAATAAATAATAAGATCATCATTTCTGCCTAACTCTGCGTCTGCGTTCTCTGTACCCACGGTTAGACATGACAGTCATACATAAACTACTGTAGATGTCCTAATTGACTTGTCAAACCGTTAACATGAAATCTGTGAAGTGATTAAAAAATATATAATTTTAATGACTTTTTCCTAAATGTATGACTACTGTCTTCTGACTACTACTGTATGTATTGTTATGTTATGTTAAATTAGAGTGTAAATTATAGATGCTTTCACCTGATTAAATTTTATGTCCTGGCACCAGTAGTGAACTATACCTTTCAGAGATGGGTTTGTGCAGAAGAGAAGAGATTGTGCAAGTCATCTCATCCTATGATCCTAAGACCTGGCCATTGGATCCAACCCCTTTCAACAATGCACAAATCCTTCTCACCAGAACCCCACCACTTTCTCACAGCCATCATCAATCTTTACAATGCACTATCTACAATCAACTGCTTCTTTGTCTTTCACAGCATACCCTTCAAGCTTATAACTAGTCTGGATTCAAATCAAGTCCGGTTTCCTCCCACAGTCCAAAGATATGCAGGTTGGGCTAATTGGCTTTCCCAAGTTGCCCATAATGTGTGAATGAGCGTATGTGTGTGTGTCCTGCGTTGGATTGGCACCCTGTCTCGTGCCCTAAGCCTCCTGGGGTAGGCTCCAGGTCCCCGTGACCCTGAATACAGGATAAAGTGGTATAGACGATGAGTGAGTGAGTGATAAGTGGATTCAAATCTGCATTCAACAAAGACCACATTTTAGCCATCAATAAGAAGTGCCATACTGCAAGACCAGCCAAACTCTCATCTTTCCTTATCCACATCTACCTTTAATCAGTGTGTGACATGGTCAACTTTCTTGTCCAATCATACAGTATAAGTCTTATATATATATATCCTATAATATCTTATACAGCGGCTTGCAAAAGTATTCGGCCCCCTTGAACTTTTCCACATTTTGTCACATTACAGCTACAAGCATGAATCAATTTTATTGGAATTCCACGTGAAAGACCAATACAAAGTGGTGTACACTTGAGAAGTGGAACGAAAATCATAGATGATTCCAAACATTTTTTACAAATAAATAACTGCAAAGTGGGGTGTGCGTAATTATTCAGCCCCCTTTGGTCTGAGTGCAGTCAGTTGCCCATAGACATTGCCTGATGAGTGCTAATGACTAAATAGAGTGCACCTGTGTGTAATCTAATGTCAGTACAAATACAGCTGCTCTGCCTCAGAAGTTGTCTAAGAGAATATTGGGAGCAACAACACCATGAAGTCCAAAGAACACACCAGACAGGTCAGGGATAAAGTTATTGAGAAATTTAAAGCAGGCTTAGGCTACAAAAAGATTTCCAAAGCCTTGAACATCCCATGGAGCACTGTTCAAGCGATCATTCAGAACTGGAAGGAGTATGGCACAACTATAAACCTACCAAGACAAGGCCGTCCACCTAAACTCACAGGCCGAACAAGGAGAGCGCTGATCAGAAATGCAGCCAAGACGCCCATGGTGACTCTGGACGAGCTGCAGAGATCTACAGCTCAGGTGGGGGAATCTGTCCATAGGACAACTATTAGTCGTGCACTGCACAAAGTTGGCCTTTATGGAAGAGTGGCAATAAGAAAGCCATTGTTAACAGAAAACCATAAGAAGTACCGTTTGCAGTTTGCCACAAGCCATGTGGGGGACACAGCAAACATGTGGAAGAAGGTACTCTGGTCAGATGAGACCAAAATGGAACTTTTTGGCCAAAATGCAAAACGCTACTGTATGTGTGGTGGAAAACTAACACTGCACATCACTCTGAACACACCATCCGCACTGTCAAATATGGTGGTGGCAGCATCATGCTCTGGGGGTGCTTCTCTTCAGCAGGGACAGGGAAGCTGGTCAGAGTTGATGGGAAGATGGATGGAGCCAAATACAGGTCAATCTTGGAAGAAAACCTCTTGGAGTCTGCAAAAGACTTGAGACTGGGGCGGAGGTTCACCTTCCAGCAGGACAACGACCCTAAACATAAAGCCAGGGCAACAATGGAATGTTTTAAAACAAAACATATCCATGTGTTAGAATGGCCCAGTCAAAGTCCAGATCTAGATTCAATCGAGCATCTGTGGCAAGATCTGAAAACTGCTGTTCACAAACGCTGTCCATCGAATCTGACTAAGCTGGAGCTGTTTTACAAAGAAGAATGGCCGAGGATTTCAGTCTCTAGATGTGCAAAGCTGGTAGAGACATACCCTAAAAGACTGGCAGCTGTAATTGCAGCAAAAGGTGGTTCTACAAAGTATTGACTCAGGGGGGTGAATAATTACGCACACCCCACTTTTCAGTTATTTATTTGTAAAAAATGTTTGGAATCATGTATAATTTTCGTTCCACTTCTCACGTGTACACCACTTTGTATTGGTCTTTCACGTGGAATTCCAATAAAATTGATTCATGTTGGTGGCTGTAATGTGACAAAATGTGGAAAAGTTCAAGGGGGCCGAATACTTTTGCAAGCCACTGTATATGGTTTGCTTCCTGTTTTTAAGATCAGTCATATGAGATAACTTGGAGGGGATCCACATCTGCACTAAAAGCCATGGGAAAAAAAGCAGGGATAATTACTAGGGCTCCAAACCAACCATACTGAAACACACACACACAAAAAAAGAAATATATTTATAGTACATACAGTATATATACAGTATTCAATAAAATTTTATTTGTATAGCGCTTTTAACAATTGACATTGTCTCAAAACAACTTTACACAATCAAAAGAATTATTTACATTTGTATGGAATGTGAATATGTATGAATCAAAATACAGATGGAATATACTGTACAGGTTGATGAATTTGCAGAAGAGATGAGTGAAATTAGTTCATTCTCTTCAAGGGGTATTCTAAGTATTCTAGGTTCCGATCTGGCATGGCTAGGTTAACATCTGTATCAATTACGTACTTTGTTTGGTTTCAAAGCCTAAATTTTATGCCTGATATTTACAATTTTATTATTAAAAAAGTTCATGAAGTCCTCACTATTGCATGATGTTGTTGTGGAGATTTCTGTAGTGGTTTTATTTCTGGTTAATTTGGCTACGGTATTAAATAAAAATCTAGGATTATTCTATAAGAGTGGAGAGATATGTTGATCTAGCTACACTAAGAGCTTTCCTATAGTTCAGGATGCTCTCTTTCCATGCTATTTGAAATACCAACAATTTAGTTTGATGCCATTTACGCTCTAATTTCCGATCAGTCTGTTTTAAAGTGCGCGTGTGATCGTTATACCAGGGAGCGAGTTTCTTATCTCTAATAATTTTTCTTTTAGCTGGAGCTACATTATCTAAGGTACAACGAAGTGTCGACTCTAAATATTCAGTCACCTGATCAAGTTCTGTGGGGTCAGACGGTGGCCTAATTGAAGTTGGTAACTCTGAGAGATTACTGATAAAACTCTGTGTGGTAGTTGATGTGAATGTACGTTTAATACGGTAGCGCGGTGCTGTGCGTACATTATCACTGTGACACACTTGAATTTAGACAAGATAGTGATCTGAGATAATTTCAGACAGTGGAATTGTGAATACATTTCTTATAATTAATCCGAAGAATATTATTAAGTCTAAAGTGTGACCTGCTTTATGAGTGGGTCCTACTACAATGATTTACTCCTACTGAGTCCAGTATGGATATAAATGCTGTTCTCAGAGGGTCTTCTGGATTCTCAAAATGAATGTTAAAATCTCCAGCAATTAACACTTTGTCTACAGAAACGACAAGGTTTGAGATGAAATCCGCAAATTCACTAAGAAATTCAGAATACGGCCCTGGAGGTCTGTAAATTATAATTAGTGGAATCGACTGAGCTGATTTAATATACTTAAATACACTTATGTTACTATAAAGAATTTCAAATGAGTTAAATTTGTGTCCGTGTTTTTGTACGATAGACAGATTATCATTATGAATAACTGCGATGCCTCCTCCTCTACCAGTTAACCGAGGCTGGTGTATGTAGCTGTATCCAGGAGGACTAGCTTCATTTAGAGCTACATACTCGTCCTGTTTAACCCATGTTTCAGTTAAACAGAGTATATCAAACGCCTGATCTGTGATAATTTCATTAACAATAACCGCTTTTGATGCGAGAGATCTAATATTTAACAGTCCTAGCTTCAGATCAGAGGTGCCGGCTGCGCATTCAGTATGATCCGAGTTTGTGGTCTTTATGTTAATTAAATTATTGAAACAGACTTTCAGAGTCTTTCTACATTTTTGCTTAGATCGGGGAACAGACACAGTCTCAATATGGTGAACCCTGAGTGACGACTCTATGCAGCTAGCAGACGGTTGGTTTAGCCTGTCTGTCTGCTCCTTGGCCTGGTCATAGTCCCTACTGAGACTATGAGCTATACTACAGGAAATGAGAGCAGCACCTTCCCGAGTGGGATGGACACCGTCCCGCCCTAAAAGGCCAGCTTTGCCCTCAAAGGTCTTCCAATTACTGTATCTATGTAGCCCACATTATTTTCGGAGCACCACCTGGACATCCAGCGGTTCAGAAACCATAACCTGCTGTAAGCTATGTCGCCACGTCTCATTGGGATGGGACCAGAGCATACTACTTCATCGGACATCGCCTTTGCTAATTTAAAGACCTCTGTAAAGTTACTCTTACTAACCTCTGACTGACGAAGGCGTATATCATTAGCTCCAGCATGTACCACTATCTTAGAGAACCTGTGCTGTCCTAAAGCCCTAAGATTACCTGCTATGTCCGGTGCTCTGGCTCCCGGGATACACCTAACCACTGCCGCCCCTAAAGGTCTAGCTAATGTCACGTGCCTCATTATACAGTAGAGTCTCCTATAACTAGAGCTCTTTCAGGTTTCTCAGCGGGTGCAGCATTGAGGAGAGCAAACCTGTTGGACACTTGAAGCGCAGAGGAGGTGTGCTCCGGTGGGCTAGCCTTAGCGTTAGCTTTGGCTGAACAAGTATGCCGCTGAGTCGTCACTCACTCGCCCCGCTGTGAGGGCTCTAATGCTGGAGTCGGGGGCTGTTTATCTCCGCCTGTGGCACCCAGACTGTCCGCTACGGGAATAACGCTGCTCTCACACTCTCTAACCCTCTCTAAAGTCTGCATGCGCTCCTCTAATGCTGATATCTTATGCAGATACAGATCTATTATACAGTATGTACTGATATAACTTTTAATTGAGAATTAAACAGTAAAGTCCAATGTTGCATGTGAAAAGCACAAAAAAATTATGTAAATAAAAAAATTTTTTTTACAGTATAATTACTACAGTATTTCAAATTTTTACTATTTTATTGCTTTTCACTATTCCAGCATTTAAATGTAGTTTGTAGGGGACTGATTCAGATATGTAATTTCCATAAGGCAAAAATGTCACATCCATTAATCCAGTTTACATAAAAATCTTTTTTTTTTTATTATTGTTTGTAGTCTTTTTGTGTTCATAGTACATGTATAATGTTTTCTGCAGTTTTTCCATTTAATGTCACATCCATAATGTTCATTAAATGCTATATATTATTCTGGATATTAATGCGTATATGAACTGTGAGGATTTGCTTATTTTTAGTTAATAAGCTTTTAAATAATGTTATGCAAATGTATTTACTGAACTTGCCCATACTCTTTTTTTTGGGTCACAAACATGAGGACGAATGTCACGTCCATTTTCCTGGAACTGCCCTAGTATAGTACAGTACTTATGCTACTGGTAATACTATTATTCATATAAAACAGATTAAATTCGCAGTGTCTTCCTAATTTGAGGAAACAGTTACAGTATGTCAGTTTTTTTCTAACAAAACAAACCTAAGTCTATGGGTATCATTACAGATTAGTTTACTTTGTATGTGATTACAAACACATTACTAGAATCAAATGGAGGACTGAAGACCACCTCTTAATATTGTTCCCCCCCCCCCCCCCCACTTACTGTATGTCCTTTTGTGAGAGGTAAGTACTTGCAATGGTCAAAAACATACACACATGCACACACCAATACTGTAATTTTATGGCTACATAATGATTACAAAAACAGGCCCCTTCATTAGGTGTTTGAATGGGAGAACACATCTAACTATTTATAAAAATTTATGTCCTCCCATTAGTTAGGAGTCATTTATTTACTTTTTATTCAACAGACTGAAGTGCATAATTTAGACCCCTTGAGCAACAAATTACTATTCCGGCTGTGGAACTGATTTAGGTTGATTTTGGCATAAAGAGAACTCATGAATTAGCGAGATAGCCCACACAAATTTAAGCTATTGCTAGTCAGTTTTTCTACAGAAAACAGCATGAAAAGGTCAATTGAGGGTGTATTAATGGCCTAATTCACATCTCCGCTAATCACTCCTTACACTTTTTTTTTCAGACCATTAGTGATTACTGGTCTATGTTATGAGCTTGTCAGAGATCCAGCTGATGAATCAGTTAGACTCCAGAAATTCAAGTTTAAGGACGCAATACTACTACTAATAATAATGATCCTAAATTGCTCAAACAACTAAACTTACTTGCATGGATTCACATACAGTAAAACTTGAAAAACATCTACAGGAGCGCATTCTGAGGTCATCCCTAGTGTTTAAGTTGTGGTCATGGGGTGGTGCTAAGGTCAGAAGGGTTTTGGGCATGGAACCAATATTGTCTGATATAGTCTCATTGCAACTGGCCACTTGAGAGCAATAATCATGTTTGTGCTAAAAAACAAGCATATCTGTATAGATTAAGTTATTCAAACTCTAAAAACTGCCTTTTGGATCATTTGCTCTATTGACTTACATTTTTCATAATTTACAAATTGGTTCTCGGACTTTTGGCCAAAGTTTGATATTGTTGTGTGTGAATCTTAATTCAAATTCAAATTCAAATTTATTTCTAAAGCGCCGAATAAAACAACAATGTTGACCATAGTGCTGTACAACCAATAAAACAATAAACAACAAGAGACAGATAAAAGACAAAATATAGCCATATATCTAAAATAGAGTTTAAAAAAGAAAGAGTTTAGAAAAGAAATACATGACACTAACGCCCTTCACACTTATCCTTGATCGAACGCTATCATAAAAAAATATGTCTTCAGATGGCTTTTAAACTGGCCAAGCGTAGGCAAGTCCCTAATATATGAAGGCAAACTGTTCCATAAATTAGGGGCAGCGACCGCAAAAGCGCGGTCCCCTCTAGACCTCATCTTAGACCGAGGAACAACAAGAAGGTTCTGTGATTGAGATCGTAATAATCTCGTGACTTTTGTTCCTGGATTAGATCAGCAATATAGGTTGGTGCTAAACCATGTAAAGATTTGAAAACAAATACTAAAATTTTAAAATTTATCCTAAAAGTAACAGGCAACCAATGCAAAGCTTTTAACACCGGAGTAATATGTTCGAATTTGCACGTGCTTGTAAGCAGTCTTGCAGCCGCATTCTGGACCATCTGCAATCTATTTAAGACTTTATTTTGAGCACCATAATATAGTGAGTTACAATAATCCAATCTCGAAATAACAAATGCATGGATTACCTTTTCCAAATCTTTCTTGGATAAAAAGGACTTTATTTTGGAAATCATCCTCAGTTTAAAGAAGCTCGTTCTAACGATTTCATTAATTTGCTTGTCAAATTTAAGTGCACTATCACAAATCATCCCCAGATTTTTTACATGATATTTTCTAAACTGGCACAAAGGACCCAGCTTAGATTCAACTGCGTTATCAGGTTCGGAGGGACCAAATAAAATCAATTCTGTTTTTGATTCATTTAGGCTCCAAAAATTTATAGACATCCATGCCTTAACTTCATTAAGACAAGCCAGCAATCTTTCTATGGCAGTGGAGTCATTTGACTTAAGTGGTATATACAGCTGTGTATCATCTGCATAGCAGTGAAATGACACACTGTATTTACGCAGAATTGAACCCAACGGAAACATATAGACAGAAAAAAGAAGTGGTGCCAAAACGGACCCCTGTGGAATGCCACACGATAAAGGTGATGAAATTGATGTACATTCACCCATGCAAACAGAGAAACGTCTATTTAGGAGGTAGGACTTAAACCAATTTAAGGCATTTCCAGAGATGCCTACACATGTTTCAAGCCGGGAAATCAGAATATGGTGGTCAACCGTATCAAACGCTGCTGTAAGATCCATCAGCAGAAGAACAGTCACATTCCCTTGATTGGTTGACAAAAAAATATCATTAAAAACCTTCAATAACACGGTCTCTGTGCTATGGTGCTTCTTAAAACCCGACTGAAATACTTCACCGATGTGATTTTCGTCAATAAATGACTCCAGTTGGGTCAGAACACATTTCTCTAGAATCTTTGCCAGAAATGGAAGTTTTGAGATTGGTCTATAATTGCAAAGAACGCTCTTATCCAGATTTTCTTTTTTCAACAAAGGCTGAACTACAGCATGTTTACAATATTCGGGCACAATCCCTGAAAGTACACTTTTATTTATTATAGAAACAATATAATACTATTATAATATTAAAGAGACCGATAATAATATTAATAATAATAATAATAATAATAATAATAATAATAATCATAATAATAGGCCCAATAAATAGATCAGTAATAATGTGGTGAAGGTTATTTACTAAAACAGCTTTAATTTCTGACTGTTCCTTTGGATTTGAGAGTGCGAACACTGTGATCTTCTTCCCATGAAGGTGCTTCGCGCGTGCCTCGCGTTCTTTAGGGAACCACGAGCCGCGCTGCACTCCTGGGGATCACAAGCCGATCTGGCTGAGGTATGCGAGACGGAGTCCCTCCTTTCTCTCATCCTCTCCTCCGATCGCGAAATCTCTCCTTCCACTTCACGAGCGCGCTCCAGTGCTTCTCGTGAGTGTGTAGAAGAGACTCATTCTCTTGCTTCTGTGGAAATGGAAGTAGCTCCTCTAAGGATGATAGAGAGTATGAGGAGCTGCTCGAAGTTATAACGCGTGCAGTCGAGCGACTGCACATTGAAACCCCAAAGCTCATTGAAACCCCAAAGCTCACCCAAAACGGTCAACATTGTTGCAATGTTGTGCAGGTATGTTACAATATGTGTTACTGTCAAATTAGAAGGAAAAAATAGACAAAAATTAATCAAAATGCTATCAGATACACAAAAGCCAGGTACGCAGGTAGCCAATTAATGCTAATCAAAGCAGCTGCAGTATAAATGGATCATGTATTATTTCTGTAAGAAAATCTGCTCAGTAGAAACAGGTTTCCTGTTGTGTTTTCAGGTTGTGTTTATTTTATTTTATTTTATTTTATTTGTTGTTATTTCACTTATTCTACCTTGTTCTATTCATTAGTAAAGCATTAAGCATTAAGTTTGTTACATAAAGTCAAAAGCTTTTCCGCTGTTTGAACGAAAACAAGTGAACGCTGAAAGGGAAAGTGAAAGAGAATAGCCGTCGAACTTCACCATGCCGAACAACGAGGACAACGCTCCCAGCACTTGGCTGGGGAGCCTAACGGCGCTCCACGAGATGAACAGAAAGAACCTCAATGAGGCGCTGGATGCAAGAAAAGGCAAGCGAATTCGACTGAATGCAACGTCTACTGCATTAAAGACACCTATGCACTATGCACGTAAGTTTCATGAGAAGTAACGTTGATGTGCTTGTGTACACTCGTAAAGACGAACACAGACGCGATCAGGTCACTTGCGGCGCACCTGAGGCTCAAGGCCGCACAGAATTCATAGCTAAGGTGGGTCGCTGGATAGCGGACACCAAGGACACTAAGGGCCACTCTGTGACATCGCGAATACGCGGAGATGTCTCGCCGGGCGTCAGAGCGTCACAGATAACGGCAGCATCCAAAAGGTCTGTAACTTCTACATTATCCTCAGCCCTACTAAAGAAAGAAGAAGCCGACAGAGCAGCTCTGTTAGCAAAAGCTGCAACCTTGGAAGAACGTCTCCATTTAGAAATCGAAAAAGTGCAACTAAAAGCAAAAAGAGAAAGACCGGAAACCAAAACGGCGCTCGCTATGCATGATGCCAAATTAAGAGTGCTTCAACGTCAAGATCGCAAATACGATAGCTGATCGCCCAAGAGCAAGAGCGCACTCATTGAATCGAGCAGCGCGCGTCCGAGCAGCGCGCACTCTCACCGTTCCAACTCAACATGCAACAGCCGAGCGCAGCCTGCGAACGAGAGCGCAGTCACTGAATCGAGCAACGCGCACCTGAGCAGCACGCACTCTACGGACCTGGACGCCGCAACCAGCGACAGAAAACCCAGTCACACATCTCTTCAAGGACCCAAACAAAGGGGCCAAGGAGAACCCAGGGTCAGCGTCGCAACCGAGGAAAGACAGGTTGGTAAAATTCACAAAGACTTGATTACAGTGAAGAATGCCGGTACATCACCTGTCAGCGCTTTCAGTAAACCGTGCGCACATTGCAAAGGGGAGCATATCTTAGATGATTGCTTCCAATTTAATGATAAGACACACAAAGACAAAGTAGAATTCTTAAAAAGAAACGGATTCTGTTTCGGATGTTTAAGAAAGGGTCATTTGTGGAAAGACTGTACCAGAAAAATTACATGTACATTGTGTTCAAAGCCACATCCAAGCATGCTACACATAGCAGTGCCAGATACGGCGCAGTCAGTTACGAGCGCCTGCAGAAACGAAACTGAAAGTGACACAACAAATGCACTAACTGCAGTGAGTCATGAATTAAATGCGCTCACTGGGGCTGGAGGTAATTGCATCCTCCCCATTGTACCCGTTAAAATAAAGTCCAAGAAAAAGGACACAGTAGAAGCCATGTACTATCACGTGAATGTCCCCGAGAAGGACACAGATCTGCTGCGCTTCCTATGGTGGCCGAATGGAGATGTGAACCAAGACTTAGTTGAATACAAAATGGTAGTTCATCTGTTCGGTGCAAAATCTTCACCTAGTGTTGCTACTGTAACTTCGCCCTCAGAATGACAGCAGAAGAAAACCGCAGCAATGCACCTGCTGTGGCAGTTAATACAGTGCTTAAAAACTTTTATGTAGACGACTGCCTGAAATCTGTTTCAAGTCATGACCAAGCAGTCGCCCTATACAATGATCTCACAAGTCTCTGTACAAGCGGAGGGTTCAACCTCACTAAATGGGCAAGCAACAGCCGTGCCCTACTGACTGTCATTCCCGAGAGCGAAAGGATCAAAGACATGAGAGACTTAGACTTGAGTAAAGATGCACTGCCCATAGAGAGAGCTCTGGGGGTGCTGTGGTGCATTGATTCAGACATGTTCAAGTTTAAGATTAGTTTAAAGGAACGACCTGTGACAAGAAGAGGAATTCTGTCAGTCACTGGCTCAACATACGACCCGTTAGGCTTTCTCCCACCTGCCATACTGCCAGCTACAATCCCAATGCAACAGCTACAGTATGTAAAGAAAAACTAGCCTGGGATGATGACATTCCCGAGCAGTTTGCAACGGCATGGAAAACCTGGCTGCAAGAGCTGCACAGACTGTCCGAGTTCAGCATAGCAAGGTGCATAAAACCAGCCGACTTCGGAGTTACAGCTACAGCACAACTCCACCATTTCTCAGATGCAAGTGAAATGGGATACGGAGCTGTCTCATACCTCAGGTTAGTAAACGCTGATGGACTTACACACTGTGCATTCATGATGGGGAACTCCCGTGTAGCACCCCTGAAACAAACCACCATTCCACGAATGGAACTGACTGCGGCAGTGGTCGCTGTAAAAAATGACAAAATGTTGAAAGAACAGCTAGAATTGAAATTGCTGGACTCTATGTTCTGGACTGACAGTGCAACTGTTTTGAGATACATTGATAACGAAACACTTCGTTTTAAAACCTTTGTGGCCAACAGAATCGCCATTATAAGAGAGTCAACCAAGTCACAGCAATGGAGGTACGTTAATACCTCAAAATACCCAGCTGATTCTGCCTCCAGGGGGGTATCCTGTGAAAGGTTCATGAAAAATGTTAACTGGATCCATGGTCCCTCCTTTCTCAAAGAAGCAGAGTGCAAATGGCCTGAAAATATTCATGACACATCAATAACACAAAATGATGATGAAATTAAACTCTCAGCTTTAGTGAATATTGTGTGCGTTACAAAATATACAGACACAGACGCAGTGAGTAAACTGATTGATCATCACTCTGACTGGCACAAGTTAAAAAGATCCGTTGCCTGGATCCTTCGCATCAGAGACATGCTGAAACAAAAAACAGAAAGGGTTAAAACACAAGTAGATGACCCAAAGACAGAAAATCACAAGTCTCTAAAAGCTCAAGACCTAACAAGAGCAGAAAACGAAATCATTAAGTTCACTCAAAGACAAAATTTTAAGGAAGAACTTCTCACGTTGCAAAAGGGTAAAGCAGCAGCAGAATTCAAACAGGGAATTCCCACACAGCAAAAACGAAAGGCATCTGTGAAAAGAAACAGCTGCTCGCCCAAACTGGAACCTCTGACACCAAACCACCTGCTGCTGATGAAAAAACAGCCAAACCTGCCCTTTGAATTCTTCAAAAAGGAAGACATCTATGCACGTCACAGGGAGAAGCAGATCCAGCATCTATCAGACCTGCTCTGGAAGCGATGGGTGCGTGAATGCTTGCCCTTGCTCCAGGGGCGGCAAAAATGGTTTCAAAGCAAAAAAAACCTCTCGCTTGGAGATATAGTGTTAATAACTGATGAGTCTTCTCCAACCAATTCATGGGTTATTGGATAAATCACGAAAGTGTTCCCAGAGACGTGTGTTAGTTAAAACTAAGACCAACACTCTGGAAAGACCCATCGACAAGCTGTGCCTCATATGTGAAATGGACTGTTAAATGTGTGGTAATATGTTGTGAAATTTGATATGCAAATGTAAACATCTGAGATAAATATTACACACTTAAAAGATTTAAAACGTTTAGAAGGGTAAAAATGTTTGATTTCATGGCTTTATCAAAAAAAAAAAAAAAAAAAAAAAACACAAAATTGTAATGGTCAGTCTCCATGCCTGTCAATTAGGGGCTGGAATGTAAGTGCCATATCGTACTTGTTATGAATTTGTTGTTGTGTTTATTTTATTTGTTGTTATTTCACTTATTCTACCTTGTTCTATTCACTAGTAAAGCATTAAGCATTAAGTTTGTTACATAAGCCATAAGCTTTATATTTCTAAGTTATGCATCCATTTTGACACTCGTAAGTTGGTCTGTGATGTCATTCTACTATTACATGCATTTGTGTGACTGTCATATGAAAGAGAGTTCAGTTTAGATGTGGAAGGCTACGGAAACACAAGCCTTTGACCATCAGCTAATGAGAGCTCCCGGTAAGCTAAGAATGTAAGATACAGCAACTAGGTTGTTGTAACCGTAAGCTTGTGAGCTGGGAATGTAAGATACAACAACTAGGTTGTTGTAACCGTAAGCTCCCGTAAGTGGATATATACAGCAAGAGTGTTGTTATATTCGTAAGCTAAGACTGTAATTTACAAGATACAGCAAACAGGTTGTTGAAAAAGTCAGAGATTTGCAAGATGCAGCAACTGGTGTCTGTAATCACAGTGGATTTACTCAAGACGACTGTATGAAGTGTTGATTCTTTGATGCTGACAAAATAAACTACAAGAGACAAAGAGATCGGACTTCTGTCGTGTGAGTGAAACTTTGAGACAAAGCTACGCGTCAAAACTAGTGAAATAATATGACCGCATCTACAATAAACCTTTGACGTCAAAGTCAAAACAAAATGTCTTCATTGAATATCAAAAACAAAAGTATCCGCTTTGTTAAGCACATCCCTCGTTATATAACGGATTTAATCATTTTCAAAGATGTCATAAGTGACTACACATGCTTCAGGTTAATTGAAAAAGTCTTAGAACACAATAAATGAAGAGAGGTAAAATGTAGGGATATAATGGATCCGCAGGAAGATAGACACATGATGGACTAATATATTTTGAGTTCAATCAGTTGTACTTTTATGTAATGTCTTAATAAATAGTAGAACAAGGCAAACTAAAAAAAAGGAAGAGAAATTTTACAAAATGTAATGTGTGTCCATATTATTTAAGAGAGTGAAGTTAATCATGTTTTGCCTTATACTCCTGCTGAGCATAAAAGCAAAAATGTTGTTTACCTGCTACTAGTTGTTTTTTTCCTATGATTTTTATTAGATCGTAATCACTGTTACAAGCACAAAAGGGGAGATGTAGTTGTACAAATTCAGTGAGTACATAAAAATGTCATTGAGGTAGCTCAAAATACCAGATAGCCTACAGTATATGAGAACATGGACCAGCACATTCAAAGAGACACCGGAACAATGAAATACTGGGGCTAAAAGACACAGACTAATTAATGAAAGAATTCAATACAGGTGAGACTTATTCTCTATACTTGTATTACGCTTTTACTGAAAAATCATGGAATTAAATTAGGGGGTCCTAACCTTTAAGGTATTTTAAGATAATAAATACAGTGGTCTGAAAAACTATTTGCCCCCCTCCTGATTTCTTATTCTTTTGCATGTTTGTCACACAAAATGTTTCTGATCATCAAACACATTTAACTATTAGTCAAAGATAACACAAGTAAACACAAAATGCAGTTTTTAAATAAGGGGTTTTATTATTTAGGGAGAAAAAAAATCCAAACCTAAATGGCCCTGAACCTAATAACTGGTTGGGCCACCCTTAGCAGCAATAACTGCAATCAAGCGTTTGCGATAACTTGCAACGAGTCTTTTACAGCGCTCTGGAGGAATTTTGGCCCACTCATCTTTGCAGAATTGTTGTAATTCAGCTTTATTTGAGGGTTTTCTAGCATGAACCGCCTTTTTAAGGTCATGCCACAACATCTCAATAGGATTCAGGTCAGGACTTTGACTAGGCCACTCCAAAGTCTTCATTTTGTTTTTCTTCAGCCTTTCAGAGGTGGATTTGCTGGTGTGTTTTGGGTCATTGTCCTGCTGCTGCTTTTGTCTCGTCGGTCAACAAGGTATTTTCCCAAAAGTCTTGGCAATCATTGAGACGAGCCTTAATGTTCTTTTTGCTTAAAAGTGGTTTGCGCCTTGGAAATCTGCCATGCAGGCCGTTTTTGCCCAGTGTCTTTCTTATGGTGGAGTCTTGAACACTGACCTTAATTGAGGCAAGTGAGGCCTGTAGTTCTTTAGATGTTGTCCTGGGGTCTTTTGTGGCCTCTCGGATGAGTTGTCTCTGCGCTCTTGGAGTAATTTTGTTCGTCCGGCCACTCCTGGGAAGGTTCACCACTGTTCCATGTTTTTGCCATTTGTGGATAATGGCTCTCACTGTGGTTCGCTGGAGTCCCAAAGCTTTAGAAATGGCTTTATAATCTTTACCAGACTGATAGATCTCAATTACTTTTGTTCTCATTTGTTCCTGAATTTCTTTGGATCTTGGCATGATGTCTAGCTTTTAAGGTGCTTTTGGTCTACTTCTCTGTGTCATGTACGTAGCTCCTATTTAAGTGATTTCTTGATTGAAACAGGTGTGGCAGTAATCAGGCCTGGGGGTGACTACAGAAATTGAACTCAGGTGTGATAAACCACAGTGAAGTTATTTTTTAACAAGGGGGGCAATCACTTTTTCACACAGAGCCATGTAGATTTGGAGTTTTTTTTTCTCCCTTAATAATGTAAACCTTCATTTAAAAACTGCATTTTGTGTTCAATTATGTTATCTTTGACTAATAGTTAACAGTTTTTGATGAGCAGAAACATTTAAATGTGACAAACATGCAAAAGAATAAGAAATCAGGAAGGGGGCAAATAGTTTTTCACACCACTGTATTTTTCCTTCAACTTTTAGTTTACTTTAAGTTCTATATGATTTTGACCTTGGCATTGGTGGTCAAACAACACAAATCCTGTACAAGTGGAATAAATGTAGAGATACCCTAGGACAAATGTTACTCAATTAAAAGTCTTGTATTAATACTGTATGTCAACATACAAGCACAGTATCGCCTTAAAATGTACTTAAGTATCAGAAGTACTGAGCTTGTATTAGCTCAGAGTAGGCTTTTTCATAGCAAAGCTGTCTCTCTCTCTGTGGACTGTTTTGTGACTGTCTGCAGCCAGCACCCCTTCTGATTTTAATGTCCTTATGTCTGTCACAAGGAAAATTCAATAACGCATAATAGTCAGCAGGTGGTGATATTATCAGTTCAAATACTGCATGCAGAAATGTAGTAAAGTAAAAGTACAGATATAGTTAATATAGGAAGTACTGTAGCTCAATGAAAGTAAAAAATATCTGCTAAAAAACTACCTGAGTAAAGTACTGTATAGATACATGAAATACACGATATGCACAAAAGTACTTGGCCAAACCTTTGATGATTGTAACGGGGTGCTAGTGTGGGTTTGGAGTGAGGCATAGAGGCGGAGGTGATTTACTTAGCAAAGTCTTTTTAATAAAGGAAACAGAACATAAACACTTCCGAAACAGGAGCAAACATGACAAGTGCTACTCTAAACACAGAGCTACACTCTATCAAGGAGTTACACGCTATCAAGGAGTTACACGCTATCAAGCTAAACATGAGTGAAACATGACAGGCTAGAAGCTAAGTACGACAGGTTAGGAGCTAAGTACAAAAGGCTAGGATATACAGTAAAGCATAAACTAGGAACTAAACAAAAGAGTACATAAACAGAACAAACCAGTAGATAACAGAGGTGTCAAGTAACGAAGTACAAATACTTCGTTACCTTACTTAAGTAGAAATTTTGGGTATCTATACTTTACTGGAGTAATTATTTTTCAGCCGACTTTTTACTTCTACTCCTTAAATTTTTAAGCAATTATCTGTACTTTCTACTCCTTACATTTTAAAAATAGCCTCGTTACTCTATTTTTATGATCAGAACGCCCAACGCCCCCCCCCCCCCATGATAAGAACGCGCACAACGCCCCCGGGTCGCATGATAAGTACACGCACAACGCAAACCCCCCCACTCCCGGTCGCATGATTGGAGCGCGCACAACGCACCCCTCCCCCCACCCCCTGTCGCATGATCAGAAAGCGAGACCATAATGCTTTTTTCCCCCTCACGGTACTTTTACACTTTAAGTAGTTTTGCAACCAGTACTTTTAAACTTTTACTTACTGTAAGTAAAAAGCTTGGGTTGATACTTCAACTTCTAAAGAAGTATTTTTGAACCCTAGTATCTATACTTCTACTCAAGTAATGAATGTGAATACTTTTGACACCACTGGTAGATAAGGAAAAAAAGGCATGACACCAAGAATTAGCAACATAAACACCCACTTAACTTAAACAGTATGAAAACAGTAAGTAATCAGTATGCCCGACAATGAGCCATGAAACAAAAGACTATTTATAACAAACTAATTTGCTAACCTCGATCACCTGATCAAGGTGCACTCTGGGAACTTGAGTCCAAAACTAAAGGAAAACACAAACGAGTCCGGGAGCATGGTGCCATCTGGTGTTCAACTGTGACATTACCCCCCCTCCAAGGGCGCTACACCGGAGCGCCACCAAAAAAAAAAAATGGAGGACCAGGGCAACCCCCCCCAAGGTCCGGTGTCTGTCCTCCCGACAGAGAGGCTGCAGCACAAGTCCCCCGGGCAGGGTGGCAGGGCGGGTACAGGAGCTGGGTCATCGCCGAGTCCGGGTGTCGAAGCGAGGAGTTCAGGAGCAGGGTCGTCGGCAAAGCCGGGCGGCGGAGCAAGCAGCACGACGTCGTCGAAGAAACAGGGCGACGGAGGGTGCAGCACGATGTCCTCAAGGTCAAGCGGCAGAGGTAGCAGTATGACATCCTCGAGGTCGACGAAGCTGGGCAGAGGTGGAAGTTCGGTAGAGGTAGAGGCTCACCATAGTCGACGTAGGGCAGAGGCTCGCCGTCGTCGAGGCCGGCGAAGCAGGGCAGAGGCGGAAGCTCGCCGTTGTCGACGTAGCAGGGCAGAGGCGGTAGCTCGATGTAGTAGAAGCCGACAAAGCAGGGCGGAGGAGGCAGCTCGCCGTCATCGATGAAACATGGAAGAGGCAGTAACTGAGCTGGCTATCGGGGCTCTCTGGGAGATCGGAGCCCTCCACTGGGCTCTCTGGGAGATCGGAGCCCTCCACTGGGCTCTCTGGGAGATCGGGGCCCGCACTGTGATGCTGAGTGAGCTGGTCCTGGAGCCGTGCTCCCAACTCCAGCAGGGTCTGCATGCGTTCATGATCGTTGCTTGCCTGGCACGCATTGACCTGCTGGATGAGCTCTCCAGCCAGCTGTTGGAGCACTCACCTCTGCTGTCGATGCTCCGCGCCCTGCCCCTCCTGCTGACACACCGACTAAGGTTTTTCCTTACCCCTGGTTCCATCATCCTGTGTCCTTGGGGGCACGCGTCGTATCGCCAGCCGTGTTCCTCTCCAGTCCAGCTGTTTCGCTCGCTCGTCCTCGACAGTTTCTTTTTGAGCTCTGGATCTACCTTCCTCCGTCGGTTGGCAAACCGACTCCCCATGGGGTCTGCTTGCCCCGACGTCACGATCACAGCCACCCCCCCCCAAAAAAAAATATCCAGGGGAGGCCGCTCTGCTATACCACTTTTTGGGTCGGGCTTTCTGTAATACGGGGTGCTAGTGTGGGTTTGGAGTGAGGCATAGAGGCGGAGGTACTTAGCAAAGTCTTTTTAATAAAGGAAACAGAACATAAACACTTCCAAAACAGGAGCGAACATGACAAGTGCTACTCTAAACACAGAGCTACACTCTATCAAGGAGTTACACGCTATCAAGGAGTTACACGCTATCAAGCTAAACATGAGTGAAACATGACAGGCTAGAAGCTAAGTACGACAGGTTAGGAGCTAAGTACAAAAGGCTAGGATATAAAGCATAAACTAGGACCTAAACAAAAGAGTACATAAACAGAACAAACCAGTAGATAAGGAAAAAAGGCATGACACCAAGAATTAGCAACATAAACACCCACTTAACTTAAACAGTATGAAAACAGTATGTAGTCAGTATGCCCGACAATGAGCCATGAAACAAAAGACTATTTATCTCTTCTTTCTTCTTTGTCTTTCGGCTGTTCCCTTTCAGGGGTCGCCACAGCGAATCATCTGCCTCCATCTAACCCTATCCTCTGCATCCTCTTCTCTCACACCAACTAACTTCATGTCCTCTCTCACTGCATCCATAAATCTCCTCTTTGGTCTTCCTCTAGATCTCCTGCCTAGCAGTTCCAACCTCAGCATCCTTCTACCGATATATTCACACTCTCTCCTCTGAATATGTCCAAGCCACCTCAATCTGGCCTCTCTGACTTTATCTCCAAAACATCTAACATGGGTTGTCCCTCTGATGAACTCATTCTTGATCCTATCCATCCTTGTCACTCCCAAAGAGAACCTCAACATCTTCAGCTCTGCTACCTCTAGCTCTGCCTCCTGTCTTTTCTTCAGTGCCACTGTCTCTAAGCCGTAGAGCATCGCTGGTCTCACCACTGTCCTGTACACCTTTCCCTTCATTCTCGCTGATACTCTTTTATCGCACAACACACCTGACACTTTTCTCCACCCATTCCAACCTGCCTGTACTCGTCTCTTCACCTCCTTTGAACACTCTCCATTGCTCTCAACCGTTGACCCTAAGTACTTAAAATCCTGCACCTTCTTTACCTCTGCTCCCTGTAGCCTCTTGGATCCCTCTCATTCACACACATGTACTGTATTCCGTCTTGCTGCGGCTAACCTTCATTCCTCTGCTTTCCAGAGCGTACCTCCACCTCTCCAAGTCCTCTCCAAACAAAAGACTATTTATAACAAAACTAATTTGCTAACCTCGATCAGGTGTGCTCCCATCACCTGATCGAGGTGCACTCTGGGAACTTGAATCCAAAACTAAAGGAAAACACAAGCAAAAACAAAATGGAGTCCGGGAGCATGGCGCCATCTGGTGTTCAACTGTGACAATTATATTGTATCCAAATACATATACTTAATTATGTCGAAATACATATACAAAATATGGAGTTGGTTGTCCTTTAGCAACTATAACAACTTCCAATCTTCTTGAAAGGATGTCTACAAAATTTAAGAGTGTTTCTGTGGGAATTAATGCCCATTCACTTTATGAGGTCAGGCACTGATGTTGGATCTCCGTTCCATTTCACCCCAGAGGTGCTTAATGGAGTTGACGTCATTGCTTTTTGCACTGGGACCAGTGTTGGGCGACGTTACTTTTTAAAGTAACTAATTACATTATAAAGTTATTTCTTAAAAAGTAATCAATTACTGTACATTAGCGCATTAGCTTCTGATAAAAGTAACTAGTTTAAGTACTTATTCATTTCAGAAAAATTAAAACTCCTTTGTGATTCCTCATGCATGTTGATTTATGGCGCTTTTCCACTGCATAGTACGGCACGACACGGTTCAGTTCAACTCACATTGGGAACAGTACATGGTACCTAGTCCTTTTTTACAGTAAGTACCACCTCAGCCGAGGTTCCAAGCACGCCGAACCGTTACCAAAACGTGACGTGTAAACTCTGCTGGTCACTGATTGGCCGGAGAAAATCGTCATTACTGCGTCACTTAGCTTGCGACACGAGACACAACAGAACCACTACTGTATATTTAGAACAGCCAGAGAAGGATCGGACGCACCTTTTTGTATTAACCAAAAACTTTCTTTGTCTGCCATCAGCCTCTTTTGAAACAAACTCCTTCGTCTCGCTGTTAAAAACATCCACATGTCGAGAATGAAGAACACCATGCCGTCGATATGCTCCATTGTTGTGTGTTTGTTTGTGGCGCGTTTACAATGACGTCACGGCAGTAGCGGCGCCGCAACTAAAACGACACGTGAGTAATCCCGCCCACTCTAAAGCATTACTAAACTGCAGTGGAAGCGCAAACCAAGCCAAACTGCGCCGAACCGAAGTGAGTTGAACTGAACCGTGTCGTGCCGTACTATGCAGTGGAAAAGAGGCATAAGTCATGTAGCGTCCCCCCAGAAAGATGGTCAACACTTGACTGATGGTTATTTTTCTTTATTGAAAATTGAGTCAAGATATCCTTTAATCAATAAACACCAACGTAAGAGCTTGTGCCAGTTCTGAGGGTGCTAGAGCATTTCAGCCTTAACTTTTTCACAATGCAGCCAGAAAACTAAAGCCTACAAGCTATTTCAACATAAACGTCCTCAAAATCAAGTGAAATGCAAGGCAATACAAATCCACATCAAACAGGAAATAAATAAATAAAACAACAATTTACCATGACCACTTAAATATTCACCTTGTAAATTGGGTCATTTACAAGTCAAGACCTTTATAATTATTCTACCATCATCACTCAGCCAAGTTTGGCCCACAATCTGTTAACTACTAATACCTCTATTTCACCTATGCGGTTTGGACGTAAGTACGGTTCATAACAATTCACCGCTATAATGATTAAGACACCTGAAATCAATAATTAACAGGTTTGACTAAATACTTTTGTCCATATAGTGTATGTGTTTAAAAACAGTAATAAAGATTTTTTCTTAACTATGTTCAACCTCTGGACCTGTGAAGGAATTGACATTTTGGAACTTCATTTGAGAGTGAAGAAATTATTTTTATCTAGGCTATTGACTTCCGATCAACCCATTTTAACTACATTATCTTTGCAATTAGCAACACACTGTGAGCGGAGATTGTTAGCCAGCCTTCTCATCCAACATCAATGCCTGACCTCATAAACGCTCTACAGAACGAATAGGCAAAATTTCCCACAGAAACTCTCCAATATGTATCTTATCTTAATAGGAATGTACAGTACTGCAGCTGATCTCACAGCATGAGAGAGAGAGAAGAACCAGTGGCTCAGTTGTGATAATGTGATGCTTGGTAAACAAAGCGAATGCGTACTTCTCATGGTACGTTAAAATTTGTTTTAAAAATTTTATCGTCTTGTAAAACACTCGCAGACCAAGTTATTTGCAATCCAAGGGTCCACAGTAATTTGAATTAAGCTTATTTAAACTTTTAAAACTAAGATTTATACAGTATGCGATTCTGAATAAATATATTGTGGCGTGGGCGGGGCGGCGGCTGACGACCGTCATGCCTTGCGGGGGTTCTCTATGTGTCGACCATAAGAGAGAAGGGTGTTTAGGTTAGTGGCTTCGGCCAAGTTGGGTGTGTGTACGTGTGTGTGCTTGACCTGTGTATGTGTGCTTGTGCTGAGTTTAATAAACTACTCCCCATCAGGAATCAGTGCCAGCAAAGCGGCACGACGAAAGCGGAGCGGCGAGATGAGGATCCCGGCACCGGTTGCGCAAGTGCTGGAGCAAGCTACAGCTCCGTGCCGTGCGCCGCAGCTGCGCTTCCCTCTTACAACGGCGCCGTCGAACCCGTGGCTCGACCCGAATCTAAATAGTGGCTTCGGCCAAGTTGGGCATGTGTATGTGTGTGTGCTTGACCTGTGTATGTGTGCTTGTGCTGAGTTTAATAAACTACTCCTCAGCCATTTGCATTGGGGAGCAAGTAAGCTCACTCGTACTCCAAGATCCCTGCTAGCATCGAAAAACGCTACAATATTTATGTACAAGTACATTGGGCTAATTGTTTTAGCTTTAGTAGCCATTTCTATTGACATTGATTGACATGACATGTGATTAAATCTTTTAAAGCTAGCTATAATCATACAGTCTCATATACACTTTTGTTTGTTGTATTAATCAAAACTAAGCACTTAATTTTCTCTATATTTCTGGAACAAGTATTCTAATTTTAATTTCCTGGTATCCTAAGTCTAGGGTAGAACTGGCCATTAAGATTCATCAAACCAATAATCCTTATGCAGTCTCTGTGCTGTTACATGGATAATGATAGCAGGCCAACTGTCAGCTCATTTCATGCAGCCCTTTGTGTGGTGAATATGGTTGTTTTTCCTTTTTCCGTGACATCTTTTTTTCTTTTGGCCAAGTTGATGCAGCCTATAATGGGGCCGTTTTAGACAAAGTCATGCCCCAACTAAAATTCATTCTGCAATGTTTGACCTCCCTTTGACATATATAATTAGGTTAAACTTTGTCTTTTGTGTGTTCAGATATCTGTTTCCTAGTCTCATGGGTTTTCCATTACCACTGACACGTAAACATCCTACTGTGATGGAATAAATTGTGCTCAAATGCACCGAGTGAATCAATAGTGCTCTTGAGTCACCACCTCACCACAGCTCACAGTATTTGCATGCAGCTGGGCCATAATTTGGATCCAGCTGTTCAATCTCAGAATGCTGATTTATTTTGACTAAGTAGTGAAATGGTCTTTACTTCACATTATTTACTTCACGGGGTGGACAGACTAGAATGGCAGAGGAGGTGGATCCACAAATAGCTCTGGAAAATCCATTAGGAGAACCCGAAGGCTTCTGCAGAAATGGCACAGACACGCACACAGGATATACATACTGTACTTCAGAAAAACAATAGAAAATCCTATCCAATATTACAAATATAAGGCTTAAAATTAACATTTCAATTTCAGAAGATTTTGTAAATACAAACATGCAAAAGTGTAAACAATACATATTTTATAGGAGTAACAAGAAACAGGAGGACATGACAAGAAAAACATGAATGACAAGTTGGGGATGGACACATGAAAAGCAAAAAACAAGTGCTTGTTTCCATGGGAACTGTGATATGAAATATTGCATGATCACACCAAGCTTCTAAGTTTTGAAGTACAAAATTGCTCCCTTGTATTTATTTTCTCATGTAGCCTTTAGCAACTCAAGTTTTCCATTCACATTTAATTTGGCATTACAGCTTTCTGCATGGATTGTGTCATAGGAAAAGCTTGTTTATTGTTGCATATTAACAGTTCTTAGAACACTTTGCAAAAGAGAATGTAATCAACCTGAGCTCACCCGGTACCACCACCACTGTTTTTTCTAATACTCGCTAAAAAACTAAAGGTAATATATATATACTACTTTTAGTTTTTTATATAGGCGGCATGGTGGTGTAGTGGTTAACACTGTCGCCTTGCACCTCCAGGGTCCGGGTTCGATTCCCGGCCAGGCTCGATTCCCGTCTCTGTGTGCATGGAGTTTGCATGCTCTCCCCGTGCTTGGTGGGTTTCCTCCGGGTACTCCGGTTTCCTCCCACTGTCCAAAGACATGCAGATTAGGCTAATTGGCGTTCCCAAATTGACCATAGTGTGTGAATGAGTGTGTGTGTGTGCTCTGCGATGGATTGGCTCTGCGATGGATTGGCACGCTGTCCAGGGTGTACCCTGCCTCGTGCCTTGAGTCTCCTGGGATAGGCTCCAGGTCCCCGTGTCCCTAAATACAGGATAAAGCGGTATAGAAGATGAATGAATATATATATATATATATATATATATATATATATATATATATATATATAGGCGGCACGGTGGTGTAGTGGTTAGCACTGTCGCCTTGCACCGTATGCATGGAGTTATAGTTATAGGAGGTATAGCAGATGAATGAATGAATGATATATATATCATTCATTCATATATATATATATATATATATATATATATAGCATAGTACGTACACTATATTAGATTAGATAGCTGGATGAATGAAGAACATAAAATTACATTAATCTGACAGCCTATATGAATAAGGAAATCTGCTCTTGTGTCAAACTCAACTACAACATCTAATTTTCCCTTCATGAGTGGAAGTAGGTCGGTATGATCTGCACTCCAGGTAAGAAGGAAGAGAGGGCCTCCGAGTGGCGCAGTGGTAAAGTGCTCGCCCTATCATCCGGAGATCGCTGGTTCGGTTCCCAGGTGATGCTGTAACCTCTCACAGCCGGAGGTCTCGAGAGAGCTGATTGGCTGAGCTCTCTCAGAGGGGAGGGATGAGAGGTACTCAGTGCTCCCACATTAATGATGGCTCTACAGCCAATCAGGGGCGTCTGCGAGTTCACGGAAGCGGAGGGAGCGGATAGCGCTGTCCTCCAAGTGTGTTACGCTGCCCCCAACGGTGCGTGAGCAAGCAGTTCGAAAAGATGCGTCGGTGACGTCACGTGGGTCGGAGGAAACGTGATAGTCTCGGCCCACCGTCACGTGATAGTCTGAGGCCCACCCCTCTGAGTGGTAGTAGAAGCTTAATGTGGGAGCCCTTTAGTGACGGGGAGGAATTGGACACGACTAAATTAGGGAGAAAAATTGGGGAGAAAAATCCAAAAAAGATTATAAGAAGGAAGAGAAGCTATGTGCCAAAACCTACCAGTCATGGTAGCACATTCAGCACAAAACACATCTGCTAATTGTACAGTATGTCATGGTAAACATTTCTCCTTAATAATTGCTCCTAAGTTGCACTGAATTGCCCTTGGATTCAATTGCAAAATTTTTTTCACTTAAAATTAAGTTTGAAACTTACTTAAGTTGTTAAACGTATTGGCAACATCACACTGCTATCTTCAGTACATGACTCATTATTTGACTCCCAATGTGCCACTTACATGACCTGAGTGCTTAAAATGTATAAACAAAATAATATAATTCATAAACTATATTTCATACATTTGTTTTATTTTCTTATATTATGTTTTTTTAACTTAAAATATAACTTTTGACAAACACTAGACATTAGACTCCTTCTGTGTTTTTTTTATTATTTTCAATATTGCACATTAATACTGAACACTTCCATTATGTAGTATAAAAATGAGTGTTAAACAGCCCAGAACATGTTTTATATTTGAAATTGTTCAAAGTAGCTACAGTACATTTAGGTTTGAAGACAGCTTGGCCCACTCAAGGCATTCTCTCCTCAGCTTCACAAGGTAGTCACCTGGAATGGTTTTCAATCCACAAGTGTGCCTTGTCACCATTTCATTTGTGATATTTCTGTGCTTTCATGTGCTTTAGACCATCAGTTGTTTTGTGCAGAGGAAGGTTGTTTACAGAGTCAATAGCCCTATTAGTGCTTCTACAACTACTGGATAAATCCATAGCATGGCAAGAAACACTAATCATTACTTTGAGAAATTAAGGTGCAGAAAATTCTCAAGAACTTTCAATGTATCCCTAGGTGCAGTTGCCAAAACCATCAAACGTTATGATGAAACTGCAGTTTACAACACCCTTGATTAGAGCTCACTTAACTTCTTCTGTTAGTTCAAGCAGCAGACATATTTCAACCTCCACTGTTCAGAAGAGACTGCGTAAGTCAGGCCTTCATATTTGAATTGCAGCTAAGAAACCATTACTACAGAAGAACAAGAAGTAACTTGCGTGGGCCAAGAAACACAAGGAAAGGACATGAGATCAGTGGAAAACTGTCCTTTGATCTTTGGAGATTTTAGGTTTTAACCACATAGACGTACAGTAGAGAGGGTGAACAGGCAGTTTCTCAGTATGTGGTTCCCACTGTTAAGCATATCAAACATATTCTGGGTTTTTTAACACTTACTTAATCAAGAAAGTTATAATAATGTTAAACAATATTAAAAATTTTTTTTTTTTAAATAGCAGCGGATCTATGAGGATAAATGAGATTTTTGAGATTTATGCTATATGAGGATTTATCTTCTTTAAAGCAACTACTTATTCTTCATAACAGGTTTATAAATGCAAAATTTAATAGAAATAATAAAAATATGCTTAAAAGTTAAAAAATATACCACCTTTCAAAATACGGATCCAAATCTAAGCTACAAATGTATAATCTTTCTCCATGTATCCATAAAATCTTCTTTATTTAATCAGACAGTCATGATCAAAACCTATGTGGTCCATTAATATCCATTAATGAATCCATTAATACTTTATAGTAATTAATTCAGTTTAAATTAAATGACTGTAAATGCCTATACACCCTAAAAAGTGTTAAACTAATTGATATACTGTATCTCAAAGGTAAGCTTTTACAGCACATCTACTTTTCAGTAGCAGATTATGCATTGGCTGATGATTATTTCATTAATGAAATGTAAATTCAGTGAGCAGACAGATGTCTATGTTTTTCTTTCTGCAATTACAGAGCAAGCACATGTTGCTTTAGCAATGCATATTACAATTGAAATTGGATCATTTGGAAGTAACAATGTTTAGTCTGTCGACTCATTTAATGTTAAGTGCGTCATATGCAGTCAGGGTGATCCAGTCAAGAACACAGTGTAATAACAATGAAAATTTTCAATCAGCAAGTCTAGTGGGAAAAGAGCATAGACGCCTGTGTGCAAATACAAACCTGTTTATAAGTATGGCTTTATGACGTTTGATTGTTAGGCATAAAGAAACGCAATGCATCGAGTCACACGAGTAATAATCTAATGCCTTAGCAAGTGTACACAAGCTCCAGTGCACGCTGCAGTGCAATTGCTGGGATGTCTATTTCTCAGATATTGCAGATGGCACATAATCCAAAATCCTGGGTCTGATATAAGCAGGATTTAACTCTGGCATGATGCAAACATCTGCTGAGGTTCCAGACTGAGCTAGCTGATTCAGAGAACAAATGTACAATGCATGTCTTCTTTTTTAGGGGGAACTGCTCCTAATTTTCTCCTTTGGACAAAAGGTAAGTGTGAAGGAAAACATAGATTTTACAGCTTGGTCTGCACTGTTACTGAATGAGCATATAGCTCTCTTTATTCAAAAGGATTTTATTTTTTCTGTTTAAAAATGCTAAACTCAATCCTGGAACTACAGAACAACATAATAAGAATAAATACACAATTTCTTTTCAAAACTTATTTAAGTTACTTTTTTTTATTTATTTATTTATTTTTATTTGAACATACTTAATTACGAGTGGATTTGATGAGATTATTTTTCATCCCAAAGCAATACTGTTTACATATCGTTTATTCCTCAAATCCACTTCGCAACAGCATAACAGCAATAATAATAATAATAATAATAATAATAATAATAACAATAATAATAATAATAATTATTATTATTATTATTATTATTATTATTATTGTTGTTGTTGTTGTTGGTAATAATAATAATAATAATAATAATAATACTAATACTAATACTAATAATACTAATAATAATATTGTATCTGCATGTTTTTTTCTTCCTTTAAAAAAAAAGTAACAATGCATTACACTAAATGTGGTAGTACAATACTTTTTATTGTTGCTTTTTTGGAAGGACCTTAAAGCTGGCTCTGCTATTTTTACATTGTGCTCTACTAAAATGCGTGCTTGAAAAAAATATCTGAAAAAAAGAAATCTGTGGGGGATTTCAAATTTATTTGTGGGGGATTTATTGGGTTGTGGGATGGTTTTTTTTTATTTGGATGCATAATCAGATTGAGATCTGCTTAATAATGAGGCTGGATCACCAGCCTTGAAGCAGGCTGTGATGCATTGGGTGTTATGATACCTTTCTATGATGGACAGCGTTGTCTTTCTCTGCAATTCATTAAAGTGGCTTTTCTATGAGATTGGACCAGACAGGCTGGCCTTTGGTCACCATAGGCATACTGTAGATGGGTCTTGAGTGCCCATTATCCTGTCATCAAGTTTACCGGTATAAAAAGAGATAATTCATGTTATTCAATTTACTATACTGGTAATACTGTAGTATTATGTCTTATCTTAGCCTGCAGATTGTTCTGCACAATTTGTTCGTCTTTGGAGGTTATTAGAATCCTATCTGGAGAGAACCTACTTGATAACCAGATATACAGTATAACTTTAAAGACAGGAAAATCAAAGACCAGTCATTTTACAGTAGATGCATGCCTTGTTGTTCTAATTTACTGTTCAGTGAATTTCAACAATGAAACATACAGTTTACAAGTTATCAGGATCTTGTATATCCCATGTGTGGAGTAAATAGTATGCTAAAGTGGTTGCATACCTGTAGTTGCTGACTGTCAAACATTAAAAAAGACAAGAAATGCTATGGTAGCATAGGTAAGTCTGATTTTAACTGTTTCTGTTTTTGTTCTGAGTTGTAAAATTCACAATGAGAAAAACTGGAAGTAAGTCTGTGCTGACAAAGTCCTCAACAGATGGAGTACAATCACTGGTAAGTCTGTCTGATAGGAAGACAATACAAAGTTGGACTCGACTTTTTTTATTTTTCTATTTTTCAATAATATAATTAAAATCAAATAATCAAAATCTAAATTAATCAGTACAGATGTTACATTTATAAATGTATTTCATAATATAGACAACTTTTAAAGTGAAAGAGTACACTGCGTTCCAAATTATTACGCAAATCTTTCTCAGATTTTCATAATTAGTAAATGCAAATGGCAGTCAGTATAATTTTCTAGTCATCAACTATTAGTGTATAATTCGAATTCTATTAAACAAACCTCCTAATGATAACAATATTTATTTCAAAAATAAAAAACTGAAAATGCACTGTTCCAACAGAGCTAAAACATTTTATAGGTTGTAAAGAACTGAAAATAGGCTTTTGTTGAATTTGCTGAATTTGTTGAATGGGCTTTTGTCGAACCTTTAGGAGGTTATATTTAAAGAAATCAAAAACTATTTTAATAAAAAAACATCCTAACAGGGCATGTTACATCTTAACATGGGACCCCTTCTTTGATATCACCTTCACAATTATTGTATCCATGGAACTTGTGAGTTTTTGGACAGTTTCTGCTTGAATTTCTTTGCGGGATGTCAGAATAGCCTCCCAGAGCTGCTGTTTTGAATCAAACTGCCTCTCACCCTCATACTGTAGATCTTTTGAGGATTCTCCAAAGGTTGAGGTCAGGGGAGGATGGTGGCCACACCATGAGTTTCTCATCTTTTATGCCCATAGCAGCCAGTGACACAGAGGTATTCTTTGCAGCATGAGATGGTGCATTGTCGTGCATGAAGATGATTTTGTTACGGAAGGCACGGTTCTTCTTTTTGTACCATGGAAGAAAGTGGTCATTTTCACACCTTCAGAGACCCTGCAGGGGCCTACCAGCTCTCTCCCCATGATTCTGGCCCAAAACATGACTCCGGCACTTCCTTGTTGACGTCACAGCCTTGTTGGGACATGGTGGCCATCCACCAACCATCCACTACTCCATCCATCTGGACCATCCAGGGTTGCACGACACTCATCAGTAAACAAGACGGTTTGAAAATTAGTCTTCATGTATGCCTGGGCCCACTGCAACCGTTTCTGCTTGTGAGCATTGGTTAGGGGAGGCCGAATAGTAGGTTTATGCACAACTGCAAGCCTTTAAAGGATCCTACACCTTGAGTTTCGCGGGACTACCAGCAGCTTCAAATACCTGTTTGCTGCTTTGTAATGGAATTTCAGCAGCTGCTCTCTTAATCTGATGAATTTTTCTGGCAGAAACCTTCTTCATTCTGCCTTTATCTACACGAACCTGTCTGTGCGCTCAATCAGCCACAAATGTCTTCACAGTACGAGTATGAGTTTTCGTGAAATATCTAATGTTTTCATACCTTGTCCAAAGAATTGCACTACTGTATTTGACGCTTTTCGGCAGCAGAGAGATCCTTTTTCTTTCCCATATTGCTTGAAACCTGTGGCCTGCTTAATAATGTGGAACAACCTTCTTCAGTACTTTTCCTTTAATTGGTACTATCTGGCAAACTAATTATCACACAAGTCTGAGATTCATTTCAGTGATCCAAAGAGCCCTGCGACACAATACCATCCATGAGTTTAATTAAAAAACTAAACATTTAGTGTTTATGATACTTACATCCAATTTGCATAATAATTTGGAACACAGTGTATAAGTGGAGGTAATTTTCTCACCCCCAGGGATGCCCTCCACAATTGGTCTGTTACTAGTAAAACCAAGGGCTAGCTCTTCTGCTGGGGTATAGGGAGTGGGTGCTGGACCACCACCTGTTTTTTTCTGTTCCGCCTTTTTCTTGGTTGCTGTTATAAACCATAATTTGCCAGTGTCTTGAAAGAAAATGAAGAGAACTACAGTACGCTAAAGATTACCATGTTCTTGTACTTCACTTTTACTTGTGAAACATGGGAATGTTAGCATGGGTCCACTGCAGGCTCTGACATTAGAGATGACAAAAAGAGCAATTAATGCAAATAGGATTTGAGATAAAATAACATCATATAACATGGGCAGCACTCATGCATTTAATTTGTTTGCTACTTTTTGCCAGCCCTCTCTTCTGTCTTTTGCACCGTTTGCTGTATTTCCCGGTGTCTTTATTAAAGTTTGAAATTCTCCATAACCCTCAAGCTCTTGCTCTGCTTGAGAAAAAAATTGAGCTCGCCCTTTTGCCATTTCGTCAACCAATCAAAGGGTTGTGATCAGTGTTTCTACTGTCGATATAAACCAACCTTTTAAACCAACACTGTAAAATCCAATTAGTAAACCTTACTTAAAAAAAGCATGCAAACCGATTGCCTTAAAAAAAAAAACAAGTAAAGTTAAATGGGGATAGTTTGTAATATTAACAAACGGAAATCTAGTATTGGATACTTACAAGAGAGTTCCAGGAACTGAAAGCTAAATTGTAGCATATACTTGATTGTTTACTTTAGATGTACTCTACTCTCTATCTTTAGTACTGTACAGGTTACTCAGAATTACTATTTTTAACAACTATAGAATTGAAAGATACTTTGTATGTATTCCAAACTACTGATTTATGCAAGTTGAGATAACTTGACATTTTTTGCATTCAACTTGAATTTCTACAGTAGGTTGAATTTACTTCAAAAGCGACTCAGTTGTCAATTGTTTATTACGTATAAAACAGAGAAGTGGTTTGCAATTTCACAAGGAATCCACTTACACTTTGACAAATACTCTAAGGCAGTGACAGTTCAAGGTCAATTTATTGTATTTTTTTTTCTTCTTCTTAAGAACTGACAGGCACAGGGATGGTCCATATAAGTTTATATTGGGGTATAAAATTACTTCAAGTATTCACTTTAGGTTGTAAAATTTTTAACATTTTTAAAATGAAATACAAACCATTGAATTGTAAAATAAATCTGTTTAGAATTCTACATAAAATACATTTTTTGGACCAAAGAAAAAGAAGAAGAAGAAGAAAAGACCCTGACCTGACTGTAACATCTTAAACCAACAGATTTAACACTTCAATCAATATCCACTGCCAGGAATAATAGAAATCTAACCCAAATCATCACTATTCTTACACATTTTAACCTAGCATGTAACTTAAAACCGTAATGAAGCTTCAGATGTTTAAAAACTTCCTGCTGCTTCTTTCAACATCTGAAAATTGGCGCCAATTCACCCGTTCACGAGCTCAGCAAGCACAAATTCTATTACGCATGCTCTCACAAGTCTTGCTTCTTCTTCCCCGCCCTTTTTTTTTTTTTTTTTAAACTTCTTCATTATTCTTGGGTGCGCTGCTGCCTCTCACTGGTACAATAACGTCATTGCTTCCTTTGTTACTACTTATGTGTTGCAAGTAAGCATCACTAAAACTATTAAGTAAATTGTTTTACTCACCCTGCAATTAAGTGTAACTCAACAAAACATTGTAAGAAGTATAGTTTTAGTTTTTTGAGTAAAGTTTATTATTTGTATGCGAGTCAGCAAAGCTATTGGAATTTACAGTGAACGCACGAACGAGGAATAATCCTAGACAACTTAATCCAGCCACATTAATCATCAACAACAGGTGTGCTCGAAGAAACAAATTAGCCACATTGTAATTAGCCTGATGATCTCATCTTAGAGAAACAACAACAACTTGAAGAAACCTGTCTTAAAACCTAAAAACCTCTGACTTAAACTTGACTTCTGTAACTGTTCCATTTGGCTCTGACATGAGCTTGGCCTCCCTATTGGCCTCTTGAAGTTAGCTGCAGAGGGCATTGCCTTTATATATGCCTTTATATATTGAGGTTACCTGGAGACCACCTTATTGGTTTTTAATCCCTACAAGTGAAAAACCAACGAGTAGCACATTTTAATGAAACTTATGGTAAATGGCAAGCATGTAATGATGAATCAAATTACTTGTAATAATAACATTATGATACAGTATGACATGCAGTGGCTTATTTATGGATATGGTTAATTCAAATGGCTATACTATGGCTATTAATATGTCATTTAAGGCTATTTTCAGGAGAAGAAGCATTAAGAGGATGTAATGCAGTCTACAGACTTTTAATTCTGGCATGTTTCTTGTAAGACATCACATCTGAGCCAGAAGTCTAATGGGCTTAAATTATAATATTCGACATCACTTGACACTTGATTGTTTTTTCCTAGAGAACACCACAATAGTATGTATACAACAAAGTATGAACTGAGCTTGTGCTGTCAGAAGCCAGCCAGCCAGAAGTCAATCGATTTGCAGAGATTAAGGGCAGCCCTGCTGTGGTTCGGCTTGTGTGGAGTAAATCTCTGGATTATAATGTCAAGAAGTGTTCCGAAGTGGACTGCAGTTGTCACACTATTGTTGGTCAGTGTAGACATGCCAATCCCGAACAATGTTTGTGTAGAGCAGTCAAAGGTCAGCCAATATAATGATCAGAATTTATTATCCAAATCCAAAGTGTAGAGACTGAAGAAAGTGATTTCTTTTTATATGGTGAGTATTGAATATAGATTTAATCTCAGTATCACTCAGTAGAATTTTCACTCTGTAGCTCTTGCTTGGGTTGTCTAGGAGATTGTGAATCATTGGGGTGGTAGCAATTAGGTTTATTTCTTGCTTGTTTTTGTTTGTCATGTTTTCTGCTTGTTTCACTGTCATTTTAAGAAATAGGTCTGTGATACTTTTGGATTGGCCAAAAGGATTTTTTCATCATAATTTTTTTTTATAGAGAATGATTATGATGTTTTTTTGTAAATCAAATAAAAATATGTGAATATGTGCCAGGTTTATTGCCACATTGTTGATTGCCTTCCTATTCTTATTCTGTCACACACTAATCACACACTAATCAGGATCTAATCCAGACGATCTGTAAAGCTTTTACTTGAATGCTCTTTATTTCTAATCAAAATAATTTTTTATGTGTCTTTTTATGTATTTTATCAGCCAATTCAAAGCTAGGCTTAAATGATTTTACTACAGTATGCATTTTTAAGCACCACCACTAAGAATCAGTTTCTGCCCTTTAAACCATGAAAAAAATGTGTGCATAACAAAAGTTTTGAGGTTGATCCTTTTGTGTTTATTTTCATGAATTATGTGTCAATTCAGCATACTCCAGCAGCTGCTATTGAGAGACTTACCAAATCCAGTGTGATGGACGAGAAATGGACTCATTTGGGCCTAATCTTCTTTGCAATGTTGTCTATCATTATGACAGGCTGCTTCCTCTGGCAGTATCATTTGCCCAAACTAATACCTGGTAAGACTAGCTTAAAAAATAATTTTATTCCAAAGCCTCCTTCTCTCACTTTCAGATTTATGACTGCAACCTTTTGATGTAAACACTGCAATACTGTGGCCCCCATGGCCCTGTACACAGGATAACCGGTATAGAAGACGAATGAATGGTAAACACTATGAATGGTCATAGTTCTGACTCCATTTCATAAAGTCGGTATAGAAGTTTATTATTTAAGCCACAATGTGTTACAATATGTAATGTCAATATACTTCCATGAAATTTCTTAGGATCTTTTCATCTTATTATTTATATACACATTTAATATTTATTAAAATGTATATTTATTTTCTACAAAAACTTCTGCATAAGCAAGCAAAATATAGCTAGTATTATTTACAATATGGCTTTAACCACAAGCTTTAACTGTAGCCTTCAAGCAACCGGGTTACTATTAATAAGGTTAACACTGTAGATAATTTGAAATTGGCAATTCTATAACATTTTTATGATTTGTTTAGTAGACTCCTCCCTTCTTGCTATGCATTGCATATCTTCATCCCATATGCCCTCAAACATGAATAATGAGGCAGCCACGGTGGCAGGTACAGTAGGCTATGAAAAAATGCCTGATATTCATGTAGATGAGAAAATCACTCCCTGAGAAAAGCAATATAAGAACATGAAGATGCTTTCTCTTCTACAGTATATGTGAATATGAAATGCTGGAAATAATTTTTTTAAGTAGTAGAATCTATAGTAATAGTAATAGTATATGTATTTGTAGTAATATTTATTTCATATTTTTCTTGAATGCTGCACTGTAAAAAAAATTCTTGCTACTCCAACTAAAAAATTTCTAGTGACCTGTTGCATCTAAAATTTTTAGTTGGCTCAATTTAAGTTGTATAAACTATTTTGTTTTTGCTGTGCTGATTACCTCTAAATGTACACACAACTTTAAATAAAACATTCTGTCAACTAAATGTTCTATGCTGAATAAACATGCCTAGTTAGGCCAACAAGCAGTCTCAAATTGAAATATAATGTTGTGTCAATTAAATGTTCCAAGTTGACTGAAAGGTATATTTTGAATTGGAAATTATGCTTGCATAATTATAAAATTAACATCTTAAAGTTTACTTGAGTAGGTTATTCACTGTGGCCACATTTCAAATAACATGACACATTCTTCTAAATTTGAATATTTTTTTAATGTAAACTTTAAACACCTGTTAAAGACTATCAACATTGATTAAGTGCAATCCAGCTACTCTTTCAACAAATAAACAAATGCTGCATTGTTATAACAAAATATGCAAATAACATTCCAAAATGCAAGAATGAAACTGTGCCCTTAACATTCATGTTACAAAGCTTACTAATATCACACTCAGTCAAAACAGTATACTGGATAAATAGACTTCTGCTTTGAGGAACAAAACATACTGATATTTCTCAGTAAAAACGTGCGGTGGCTTATTTGAAAATAAAATATTTGCTTTAACAAAGAAATGGTTTAAGATATAAAAAAAAAAATGTTGTGAAATAATTTTGCCAAGCTCCAAGATTGTTTGCAGATGCAGTAAGCACTGTTTCCCAGATAGTCTCCCTATAATACCTAAAATACAAAAAGAAAAATATATGAATAACTAATTAAGTAACCGTTTGTAGTTCAAAACCATTAAAAATCCTAGACAAAAAAATGTCCGTTTAGCCATTATAATCGTTTTCAGACACTATAAGGTTAATGAATGATGAAGGAGTGAGAACATTAAGCTCCCTCAGTCGCGCACTAACGCGCCGTCTTTTTCAAATAGCCTTTGAAATTATCAGTCATTAAAATGAATAAAATGTATGTAACGTAATTAAACTTTAGCGGTTTCATAGATTAACATTAATGTCAATGTACATACCATCTGAAAAAAAAATGCGTTAGGAGCTGAAACGAGTGCATTGCCAGATAACTACTGTAACACTCCAAATTATATACATAAACACTCGAAAATATAATGTTCTAAAGCTTGCTGCTGGATAATATATATGTTATAAAGCTAAAATTGCTAATTACTTTGCAGGACAGTTAGTTTCCATGAAGTACTCACCATTTCGGGAGGAAATAGCGGGAAGTTCGAAAATTCTGGAAGAACGCTTTTGCGCATGCGCAGAGGTCCCTCTTGTTCGTCCAACATAAAATTGTTTGTGTGCAGTTAAATGTTTCATGAACACAGTTTTATTCGTTGCCTCGATGAAACTTTCGTAGTTGAGTAATGAAATTTATACAATCATTGAGAAAACATATTTTTCTTTTTTGACACCAGCATTATATTAGCCCAACATATATTTCTTTGTTCCAACAACTATTTTCAGGATTTATTTTTTACAGTGTGTTATATTGTGAATTAATTTTCAAAACATGAATATAAGTGTGAAATAATGTGTTTATATAATAATAGTAATAATAATAATAATAATAATAATAGGTAATAATAATATTTGTTATGATTTATAATAATAATAGTTATTATTATTATTATTAATATTATTATTAATAATAATTATATAATAATAATAATAATTATTATTATTATTATTATTATTATTTTTATTATTATTATTATTATTATATTGTACATATATAGGTATGTTATACATATAATACATAAAATGTGTGTGCCAAAGAAGCTACTTCTGAAGTTTATGCAACATGGCCCAACCAGTCCCTAAAAATGTCAAGCTGCTAAGTTTTACAGTTTTAAAGAGATGATATTATAGCTGCCCCAAAAATAGCCGTTTTTCATGATATATTCATATTTATTTATGAGTATGGATACTAAAATGTACATAAGTGTCTAGAAACATATGACCTGTAAAAAACTGTTGCTTAATTTTTTAAAGCTTAAAAAGAAAAAAAAAAGTGTAGTGTCAGTAACCTTGTCAAATTCATGTTCTTAACAGTTTTGTATTTTAGAATAATACATATTTCAGATTTTATTTTTTTCTTGACTAAATTGGCCAAAGCACTGTCGCCTTGCACCGCCAGGGTCCGGGTTCGATTCCCGGGGCAGGCTCGATTCCCGTCTCTGTGTGCATGGAGTTTGCATGTTCTCCCCGTGCTTGGTGGGTTTCCTCTGAGTACTCCGGTTTCCTCCCACAGTCCAAAGACATAGGTTAATTGACATTCCAAATTGTCCGTAGTGTGTGAATGAGTGTGTGTATGTGAGTATGTGTGTGTGCCCTGCGATAGATTGGCACCCTGTCCAGGGTGTACCCCGCCTTATGCCCTAAGTTTCCTGGGATAGGCTCCAGGTCCCCCGCGACCCTGTATATAAGGATAAAGCGGTATCGAAAATGAATGAATTAATGAATAAATTGGCCAAGTTTTATCTGAATGACAATGTAGATCATTGAAAGATTTGAGTTCAAAAATGTTATGGACACTACATAAAAGGACATGACACTGTATTTAGCAAATGTTTTTCTTTTTATCAGATTTAAATATAAGCGTGTATGAATATTTACAAAGAAACAAAACATGGATCGGGAGGCATTAAGTATTATGAAAGATGGTGTTATAAGATGATCTTATTAAAGCACTTATTTTAGCACTAGTTTTGGCTATGTACTGTACGTGTCTAATCGCTGATTTCGAGTTCCTTCTTTTTTTTCTCCTTCATATTTCTTAAGAGGAAGATTTGGATAAAACTCTTCAAAGTGAGAAGTTGTGTCCCCGAAACCCCAAGCCCACTCCGCTGGAGCACCCAATCCCCTACCTGAAGGCAGCCCTGGAGAAAGTACTAATTTCTTTTGCCATTTATAATTTAACTCACCAAATGACACTGTCCCCTCAAACCATACATCAAACCATAGAACTTCCTTTAGGACTCACTTTCCCTAAGCAGTCCAAACCTACACTATTCATGTTCTCATATTCCTGTTGAGCAACACATTCCTTGGAGTAAATATTATTTGGCATGAGCCTTTTTGACAGATTTTGTTTGGTCCTTGAAGCTGTAAATGTATGCATAAATATGCAATGTTCTCTTCCAGGTTGATTCGATTCTCCGGCATAGCATCAATCCCATCAGTCTTCCTGCAATATCTGCCATCATCATTTACAATGACACTGTATTATGGACAGGAAACTTTGGAAAGAGGAATAGCAGTGATCCTAAATCAGCACCGCCTAATGAGTATACAATCTACAGGTGAGCTCTTTAAGATAGGAAAGACAGTTTTAAGGCCCATTCACAGCCTTGTCTTTATTTTTCTTGCAATCTTGCACACAGTCAAATGAGATCTCTTTCAACTGCAATTTCTGTTGTTCTCAACAGTTGTAAACACCACATAATCCAATCCAATTAACTACTTTGCTTTACTTGCAAATTTTTTTTCTACTACTTCACTTATATAATTTCCTAACTCCTCCTACTGTACCAGCACTGCCATCCTCACAGGTTCTAGAACTTTCACAGGTTCTAGAACAGTTATCGCTACTTTGCACCTGATGGCTTTGTATTAATGTAATGAGTATGTCACGACACGCCAGGTCACGCCTACCTGTCAAAACAAACCACGATGATCTGCCACTCCACTCCACACTCCGTTTCTATGCTTCCATATTGCCGCCTCATGTGCCGGCTCATGCACACCTGTTCTCCATCTTCATTCATTACTTCACCCTATATTACTCTCTGCCAAACAACCACTCCCTGCCAGATTATTGTGTGCTCTCATGCCCAGTTTTCCAGCGTTTTGTTCTACCTTGACCTTCAGTTCTCGACCCACGCTTTGTTTCACGGATCTCGCTCACGTCTCACGCTTTGGATTGTCATTTTCTCTGTTCTCTGGATATCGACCTTTGCTTTCGTTTTACGACCACGATTCTGGATCACGGACTTTCTTTGACTTCACGGCAACGTACCACGCGCACCCACAACCAAGATTATTCCCCGCGGATCAGACCTGCACTCAGCGCGCACCGGCACTTCACTTCCGCATTCTCTCGCCGAGACTCGCGCCGTGCCTCTGCACCAATCGGAAGGAGTTTTCGTTCACAAAACACTCAGTGCATGATACATTTAAAAATAACCGGCGCTGCTTCTCTCACACGCTCTGCGCTTGGATCCATCCCGTCTGCACCACCCGTGACAGTATAATCTGGCCCGTTATGGATCCAGCAGATATCTCGCGTCTGGAGGATGCACTAAAAAACCAAGGCGCACTGTTAGGTTCGCACCAGCAGGACATTCAGCACATCATGACTGCACTTCGCACAGTGACACAAACGCTGACCTCCCTCAGTGATCAGATCCAGCAGCTGAGCCTCACTCCACCTCCTACTCCTCAAGTGCTGCCACCACCCCTGGTGCCCATCGCCCGCCATGAACCACGCCTCCCTGCGCCACCCACTTATGATGGTGATCCACTCACCTGTCGTTCGTTCCTTTCTCAGTGCTCTCTCGTGCTTGAACTCCAAGTCTCATCCTTTCCCACAGAACGTTCAAAGGTAGCTTACATCATTACTCTTCTTTCGGGCAGGGCAAGGGAATGGGGAACTTCTCTATGGGATGCCCAGGTCTCGTGCTGTGCCACCTTCGAGGCATTCACCAATGAAATGAGGCGGGTGTTCGACCGTTCATTTTCAGGACGGCAGGCAGCAGGCCAACTACTTAAGTTATGCCAAGGGTCTCGTTCTGTGCACGACTATGCCATTGATTTCAGGACTCTGGCTCCCTCTTGTGGCTGGGATCATCAAGCACTGTTCGATGCTTTCCGCCATGGACTCGCCGACCCCATCAAGGATGAACTAGCTGCACGAGAGCTTCCTTCCACCCTTCAAGAGCTCATGGACCTTGCTGCTCGTATTGACACCCGTAAGCAGGATCATCACATGGAAGCCCTTCAGCCACCTAACACCTCGGGGTTCACTCAACCTTCCATCCCAGATTTCACCACACCTTTGTATCAAACCCTGTCTGAACCCATGCAAATTGGCCGCACACGCCTTTCGCTAATGGAGCGCCAGCGCCGTCGCGATGAAGGTTCCTGCTTTTACTGTGGCCAAGCGGGCCACTTGGTACGATCCTGTCCGTTAAAAGCCCGGGACCCCCAGGTAATTCTGGGAGTACAAGGAGGTCCTAATCTTCAATTTCTCCCAGATTCTCGACCGCTGTTCTTGGTAACCTTGACCTACGCTAACCAGCCTCACGTCATGAACGCTCTCATAGATTCTGGAGCCGACCAAAATTTTATAGCAGCATCCACTATCAGCCGCCTCAAGATTCCATCTCACCCACTCAGCCAGCCACTTCACGTTCAGGCACTAGACGGCAGTAAACTTCCACCAGTCACTCACCGCTCAGCTCCACTCACCCTACAGCTCTCTGGTAATCATGCTGAAACCATCTCACTCCTGATCATCCAAAGCCCCCATGCTCCAGTAGTTTTGGGTCTCCCATGGCTCAAGAAACACAACCCTCATGTTGACTGGACTAGGAATAGCATCCTCGAATGGAGCCCTGCCTGTCTTTCCTCCTGCCTCCGCTCCGCCCACCTCAGGAACACACCAACCATGTCAAAAGAAGATATTCCTTGCCTTTCTCAGGTACCTGTCGAATACCATGACCTTAAACAGGTATTTAGCAAATCACGTGCTATTTCTCTCCCTCCTCACCGCCCCTACGACTGCGCCATCAACCTCCTCCCTGGCACTACCCCCCCAAGAGGCCGCCTCTATTCATTGTCACTCCCTGAAAGAGAGGCCATGAAACAGTATATCTCTGAGTCCCTAACCGCCGGAATCATCCGCCCCTCCTCCTCCCCAGCTGGTGCTGGATTTTTCTTTGTGAAAAAAAAGGACAAATCTCTTCGTCCATGTATAGATTATAGGGGGCTCAACGAAATTACAGTCAAGAACCGCTATCCACTTCCTTTGATGTCTACAGCCTTTGAATTACTCCAGGATGCTCACGTGTTCTCCAAACTTGATCTCAGGAATGCTTACCACCTAGTCAGGATCAGAGAAGGTGACGAATGGAAAACAGGCTTTAACACACCCACAGGTCACTATGAATACCTGGTGGTCCCATTCGGCCTAACTAACGCCCCAGCTGTGTTCCAGGCCCTTATAAATGACGTTCTCCGCGACTTCCTCAACACCTTTGTGTTTGCCTACCTTGATGACATTCTGATCTTTTCTCGCTCACTTAAGGAGCACAGAATTCACGTTCGTCAGGTGCTGCAACGCTTAATGGAGAACAAACTTTATGTTAAAGCAGAGAAATGCGAGTTCCATCAAGAATCCACCTCTTTTCTGGGCTACCTCATCTCCCCATCTGGAATTCAGATGGACCCAGCCAAGATCAAAGCTGTTACTGAATGGCCCACTCCTTCTTCTAGACGTGAACTTCAACGCTTCCTGGGGTTTGCTAACTTCTACCGACGTTTCATCAGAAACTACAGCCTGGTGGCCACACCCCTCACCACTCTCACCTCCATTAGGATTTCCTTTCAGTGGAACTCTCAAGCCCAGGAAGCATTCAATCATCTGAAATGTTTATTCACAACAGCGCCTATTCTTGTCTTCCCCGACCCTGCTCTTCAGTTCATTGTTGAGGTCGATGCCTCCGAAACAGGAGTCGGAGCTGTTCTCTCTCAGAGATCTCCTCGAGATAACAAACTTCACCCATGCTCGTTTTTCTCTCGCCGACTCACACCCACTGAACGCAATTACGACATTGGGGATCGCGAGCTCTTAGCTGTGAAGCTCGCCCTAGAAGAGTGGAGACATTGGCTGGAGGGAGCTGAACACCCCTTTCTCGTCTGGACTGACCATAAAAACCTTGAGTATCTCAAGGCGGCCAAAAGATTGAATTCACGTCAGGCACGCTGGTCCCTGTTTTTCTCCAGATTTAACTTCACGCTTTCTTACCGCCCAGGCTCTAAAAATACTAAGCCCGATGCTCTGTCTCGTCAATTTACCACCCCCCAGGACACCCCCACCATAGAGACTATTTTACCACCCCAATGTCTGGTGGCAGCCACTCAGCTCGAAGTGGAAAATCAAGTCCTGCAATCACTGACGCATGAGCCAGGTCCTAGCAATGTTCCCCCCGGGAGACTCTTCGTCCCAGCCACAGCTCGCTCCCTAGTACTAGAGTGGGGCCACAACTCGAAGCTAGCATGTCACCCCGGAGCCACCCGCACTCTTGCCCTACTACAGCAACGGTTCTGGTGGCCTTCTGTCACAGAAGATGTTAAGAACTTTGTGGCCGCATGCGACATTTGCACCAGGAACAAGACACAGAACCGCCGACCTGAGGGTCTACTCAAACCCCTCCCTATTCCCCATCGCCCATGGTCCCACATCGCCATTGATTTTGTCACTGGATTACCCCCCTCCAACAATAACACATGCATACTTACCATAGTCGACCGTTTTTCCAAAGCCGCACATTTTGTCCCTCTCCCCAAACTGCCGTCTGCTAAAGAAACGGCTGAGCTCATGATTAACCATGTATTTCGCCTCCATGGCCTCCCGGTAGACATAGTCTCAGACAGGGGTCCCCAGTTCTCGGCTCAGTTCTGGAAAGCCTTTTGTAGTCTCATCGGTGCAACTCCTAGCCTCTCGTCTGGCTTTCACCCCCAGAGCAACGGCCAGACAGAACGTGCAAATCAGGAGCTTGAGAAAACCCTGAGATGCATGACTTCACGGGATGCAGCTTCGTGGAGCCATTTCCTCCCCTGGGTGGAGTATGCACACAACTCGCTCCCCACCTCTGCCACTGGTATGTCTCCTTTCCAATGCTGTCTAGGCTACCAGCCACCATTATTTCCCACCCAAGAGGAGGAAACTGCTGTCCCGTCAGCCCAAGTCTTTATCCGCCGCTGCAAAAACACATGGCGACGGGCCCGTGCTCAGCTGATGCGCACCGTGAGCATCTTTCAACGTAAGGCCAACCGGCACCGCGCTGCAGCCCCAAAGTACCGTGTTGGCCAAAGAGTCATGCTCTCTACTCGCGACCTACCACTTAAGACCACATCCAGAAAGCTCTCGCCTAGATTCATAGGTCCCTTTACGATTTCACGTATCATCAACCCCACCTCCGTCAGACTGGCTCTTCCTAGTTCTATGCGTCGAGTTCATCCCACATTCCACGTTTCCCAGGTCCGCAGGTTGGTTCCATGCTCTCTGGCTCCACCCCCTCACCCCCCTCCACCACCTCGACTCATAGATGGGGGCGAAGCCTTCACTGTCCGTAAACTTCTCAAGTCTCGTCGCAGAGGACGCGGCCTACAGTATCTCGTGGACTGGGAGGGCTATGGACCCGAGGAAAGGAGCTGGGTGCCAGCCAGATTCATCCTGGACCGCTCTTTGATCTCGGACTTCCACCAAGTTCATCCCGAGGCCCCCTCAAGAACGCCAGGTGGCGTCCGTAGGACGGGGGGTACTGTCACGACACGCCAGGTCACGCCTACCTGTCAAAACAAACCACGATGATCTGCCACTCCACTCCACACTCCGTTTCTATGCTTCCATATTGCCGCCTCATGTGCCGGCTCATGCACACCTGTTCTCCATCTTCATTCATTACTTCACCCTATATTACTCTCTGCCAAACAACCACTCCCTGCCAGATTATTGTGTGCTCTCATGCCCAGTTTTCCAGCGTTTTGTTCTACCTTGACCTTCAGTTCTCGACCCACGCTTTGTTTCACGGATCTCGCTCACGTCTCACGCTTTGGATTGTCATTTTCTCTGTTCTCTGGATATCGACCTTTGCTTTCGTTTTACGACCACGATTCTGGATCACGGACTTTCTTTGACTTCACGGCAACGTACCACGCGCACCCACAACCAAGATTATTCCCCGCGGATCAGACCTGCACTCAGCGCGCACCGGCACTTCACTTCCGCATTCTCTCGCCGAGACTCGCGCCGTGCCTCTGCACCAATCGGAAGGAGTTTTCGTTCACAAAACACTCAGTGCATGATACATTTAAAAATAACCGGCGCTGCTTCTCTCACACGCTCTGCGCTTGGATCCATCCCGTCTGCACCACCCGTGACAGAGTAACTGTGTCACTTGTGATGTGAAGAATATTTGAGATGCCATGTGGCATAAAATGTAAAGAGTATGCAGTTAAAAAGGCTGTAGCAGTGCGGGAGATGAGTCTGTTCAGAAGAATGATTCCGGTAGTGTGTGTGTGTGTGTGTGTGTGTGTGTGTGTGTGTGTGTATGTGTGTGTACTGTATGTGTGTGTAAAAGTCATCCTACACAGTAGCCCCCCTGCTTCTCCTCTCGTCTGACACCAGTCACGATTATTTTCCAAGGTGAAGAGCAGGGTAATTTGTTTTATTTTAACTTTATATTTCGTATTAATTGTTTTTATATAAATATTTTTGGGTTGTGGAACAAATCATCAAAGATTTCATTATTTCTTATGGGGGAAAATTGCTTTAATATACAAGTGTTTTGATATACAAGCACACTTCTGAAATGAATTATGCTTGCAATGCAAGGTTTAACTGTACATGCGATCGCGTACCCATACAGTAAATTAAAATCTATATAGTGTATGTTCAGTAAATCGTCTTGGGATACTTCGCTGTAACCCTGTTCCCTGAAAAGGCGGGAACGAGTTGCTGCGTGAAAACAATATGGGAACATCTTTTCATGTTACCGGTTGTGAAGCATGTGTGTATCAAACACGCCAAATTTTGGCTTATATAACCTCGGTCAGGTGACGTCTTCTGATGAGATGCATCTGGAGGTTATAAAAGGAGTGAACCGGAAACATTCCTTAGATTGATTTGTCTGAACGGACGTCCAGTCACGTAGGCAGTGCGGCATTGGGATGCAGCCTCTCGTTCCCGCCTTTTCAGGGAACAGGGTTACAGCGAAGTAACCCGAGACGTTCCCTTTCAAAGGCTACACTCGATGCTGCGTGAAAACTCTATGGGAACGAGAATACCCACGTTGCCGCACTGCAAGTGTCTGGACCCCAAGGTTGTGTAGCGTGTGCGAAGGTCTCAGAACTATGCTTGGGCAGCTAACTCCCAATGAACATCATTGCATGTTCAGTAGCATGAACATCCAGATTATAAATGTAAGAAATGTGTGTGGGGATGACCAACACTCCGCGCCACACAATTGCTGCAGGGGAATACCTCTTGCTGGTGCAACTGAGACGATCCCTCTGGTTGGATGAACCCTGCTTCCTAGAGGCGAAGTGAACCCACGCGTCTTAGGAGAGGGCAAAGCATTTCTCATCCAGTATAGTGGCGCTCTGACTTACGCCACTGGCTGATGCGGTGGATGTAAATCTGTAGAGCACGTACTGGACAGTAAGTGACGTTTCTCCTGCTCCAAGGCTGTAACAGGCGGAGGACCAGAGGCTTCAAAACAATGCAGTTAAGTACATCCTGAGAGTACTAGGGCACAAGCCCGAGGAGAAGCTTTTCCTGCAGAAACTCCAGCACTGAAACATTCGGCAGTGGACTGAGTCTACCTGCTTAGCACACACTTGCTGCAGGGGAATACCTCTTGCTAATGCAATACTGTAGATGAGGCGATCCCCTGGTTGAATGAGCCCTGATTCCTAGAGGCGAAGTGAGCCCACGCGCCTCATAGGAGAGGGCAAAAGCATCTCTCACCCAGTGTCACCAACTTTCAAATACATTCCATTTGAGGACATAAGCTCTTTGAATGTTCCAAAGCTTGGGCTGGGAATGAGATATTGTCCCCTGCACCCCAGACAGAAGATCCCACCTCAATGGAATCACCCATGGTGAGCCGTTGAAGAGGGATACTAGATCCAGAGTCAGAGAGACCTCTTGCGAGGCAAAGAGGTCCACCTCTGCTACATGAAATCTCTCCCAGATTGACTGACTACTTCGGGGTGGGGTTTCCATTCCCCGTGTGTCAGAGATAGACTGGACAGTTACAACTGCTCTCACATTCATATGGAATGTAAATCGCGCTGAGGGACAGGAACCTGGTGCGCTAGCTATTTAGCCTAACCTATGTGGTTCAGACCCCGGTTTCTGACTCTGGGTCCCACTCTAAGTTGCAGATGCTAATGACAGACGCTTCCCTCACGGGCTGGGGTCCGGTCTTCCGTTGCAGCCATAAAACGTGGTAGGCCTGGAAGACCGTCATGGTGTGCAATGGAGCAGCAACCTGACCTGCTGCCTGAAAAGCTTTTCCCTCCAGGGAAGATGAAAGTCTACACAGCTTGAAGGAAGTATTAGCTTTTCAGGAAGGATGAGGGGAGAGAGAGCATTGTGAGGCTCCGCCCCCCAGCCACCCGACAGAAACTGTCGTTTACTGTTTTCCAAGTGCTTAGAGGCTATTTCCATCTCCGCGGAAGCAAGAGAGGATGTTTATCCTTGCCCATTCACAAGAAGCGCAGGGCGCGTCTCTCACAGCTCTGCCGGGTACGGTTTTAAGCCCCCCAAAGATGCGCTGTGAATCTTCTCAAGGAATGTGAGGTGCGCGCAGGCACTTTAATCGAAGCAGTAAAGTGTAGAGATCGCCCTCCGATATGGATTATCACACGGAGGGACATCTCGTTTAAAACTCCGCATATCGGTGAGTTAAACACTTCTTATTTTGCTGGTTTTAACACAAACACGCTCAACACAACAAGGTCAAGGTGAAGACAAAGAATCTGAGGAATGTTTCCGGTTCACTCCTTTTATAACCTCCAGAAGCGTCTCATCAGATGACGTCACCTGACCGAGGTTATATAAGCCAAAATTTGGCGTGTTTGATACACACATGCTTCACAACCGGCAACATGACAAGATGTTCCCATAGCGTTTTCACGCAGCATCGAGTGTAGCGTTTGAAAGGGAACAGATTGTATTATCATTCTGGTTACTGACATAGCCATCCTTTAAGTAGAATACAGGATTTAGAATAGAATAAGTCAATTTCTGACAAATATTTAGCAGAGAGCTGAGAGATTTTAATGCTGGCTGGCAGAGTACAAGATTATTACCATGTAAACCGCAATTTAAGGAGACAGCATCCATGTGACAGTCTGTGACCACATTTAGACTCACATTGCCTCTGTTTGATTTTCTCAGTATAATTGACTGATGCACATTTTCCATGAGAGAGTGCCAATTACAAGCTACAGGTGTTTCAGCTTTTCAAATATTTAAATTGATCTATTTGCATGCTACTCTTTCAGAATAAATTGCCCATACATCTGCAACCAAACGTAACTATATATATAGTTGAACTACTAACTGTTTTTATATGGGGGGGCAACAACAACAAAAATAAATAAAACTGCATATGAAGGAAGGAAGGATTGATGATGGGACATCAATATTGATATTTGAACAATAATTGATATGCTGTATATAAAATGACATGTATTATAAAGTGTGTTGTTTAGTTTCGAAATATGATATCTTAGAATACAATGTGGCTAATTTGTTAAAGGATTCAATGAGCTTACCTTATGCAAATCTAAAATTATGTTCGCTAATTGCTGTCTGTCCATTTTATCAACTGAGAAAAAAGGCAGTGATATGTGCATATTAGTGCATGCTGATTTTCCTATTAATGTTTTGAAAAAGTAATTAAGAATTCTAATTGCTTTGATCCTTTAGGAATTATACTCAAGATGTTTTGTTTGTGTCTTTTAAGTCTGAATAAAAACCCAGTAATCCTATTTTCTAATGTCAGTAATACAATGCAAAACAAAGAACTTTGTTAATACTTTTAACAGTAGTATTAATATGTGTGGAAATGTAGAGATGGTCCATATGTAGCACATATACAGTACAGTATACAGTATGTACTTACAGTACCATATACTCTAATTGTTTTAATGATGTGCTGCTGTTTTTCTTTTTTTTTTTTAAATACTATAAATCAAATTATGGATGATTTGGCACATTTAAGTTCCTTCAGGGGTCAATTGTATGTCACACAGTAGTCACAGTAGTGTGTCTAATGATTCATTAGTGTGCAGTGTCCAGTATTCTTCTTCTTCTTCTTTGTCTTTCGGCTGTTCCCTTTCAGGGGTCGCCACAGCGAATCATCTGCCTCCATCTAACCCTATCCTCTGCATCCTCTTCTCTCACACCAACTAACTTCATGTCCTCTCTCACTGCATCCATAAATCTCCTCTTTGGTCTTCCTCTAGATCTCCTGCCTGGCAGTTCCAACCTCAGCATCCTTCTACCGATATATTCACCATCTCTCCTCTGCAGTGTCCAGTATTCCTAACAGAAAATTTTCCAGGAATAAAAATCTGTATTCAACCACAGCAGAGACTGTGAGAAAAGCCTTGGCACCAGGATGTAATATGTTGGTCTTCAGATAAAGCTGCTCTCATAATAGACTTGTCATATCCAAAATGTCTGCTGCTCCCTGGTAGTTAACATGTTGTCAGCCAGGCTAAATTTATCCGGACTTTAACTCTCCTTTCAGCAACATGTGTGAGTTTTTGTTTTTTTTTTAAACATTTTTATAGCTTCAATAGGTTGTATTGTATTGACTTTTATTAGATTTATTTGAGTGGTCTTTAGGAAAGGTGTCTCGGTGCTATTCAGATGGCCTGGATTTGATTCCCAGCCAGTGTTTAAATGGGATAAATAGGAGGGTTGGATGATCAGGACAGGCATCAGGCATAAAACCTGTGCCAAGTTATGTGATGTCAGATGGTCCATGACCCCTTGAAGGGAGTGGCCAAGAACAACATTTGGGGGCTTTAGCAGTTTGAATAATGTACAAAACAAAATGCCAAATCCTCAAACAAAATCCAGCAACACAAATGCTAGACAAATTCAACACCAAAAGACTAGCAAAAGACAAAGTAAATAAATAAATAAATAAATAAACAAATTAAATCTGACAACACAATCAATAAAAATATTCTTGGAATAATTAACAGGTAAACCATACATTAATTTACTGGACTGTTTTTTAAAAGGTATCCCTGCATTAGGGAGAACACTTCAGGATCATGGCTGGTAACTTTTGATAGTCTGAGACTCCAATATATTAGGCAATCGTCAGAAAAAAATAAACTTTTGACAAGGGGAATAACTTTTTTTTTTCCCTCTCTAGTATATCCAAGATCTTTCCCACTCTGATGCTTTACCGGCTTTGGGAGGACGGTAAAGTGGGCTCATTAGATGATCCACTGGAGAAGTATGTGGAAAACTTCACCATCAAAAACCCACTGGGGAGGAACAAAAATTCTGAGCTGAAATATGTGGCGGATGGTCTGATCTTCCTGGATAGCGGTGAGGTTCAGATTCGCTCTTCCTCAGTCACCCTCCGTCGAATGGCCAGTCATCTCTCTGGTAAGGCACCCAACCATTCTATGTCACCTCTTCTGACAGGGGCATTGAATAAAACCTGAATAAACAACCAAACAAAACATTTCATTTTAATGTGAAATCGTTTGAAGAGTTCGAAGAGCTATGGGGTCTCACACTGCGGTGGCCAATTCGTGTGTAAAAATAATTCCTCACACTCCTGAAACCTCTCTTTCACAATTTGAGTCCTTAAATATGCCCTGTGCCATCAGGAAAGGAAACACAATTGATGAGATGACCTGCGTATTCAGTACATTTAGGTCGTCAGCTGACTTCATTGTATTGCTCCATAATGCTGCTGAGCCTAGACCTGACTGATGGAAGCAATTCCAAATCATGACATGACCTTATTCCATTGCTCCGAAGTCAAGTTTATGCTCCTCAGCAATTTAAATACTTTGCTCTAATTAATCTCACCATTAAATAAATCACCTACAGTATACTGTAGCTATGCATCTGTTTCATCCCAATCCTGTGGGTTCTCATCACATAGTGCATGTGGAAGTGCTCTTAGTTTCACCATTAAACCATTAAACCATTAAACACAAATTGTAACATTTTTAAAAGTGTTTAAATGTCTTCATTCATGATTTTTTTTTCATTTGTGATATCCTTTCAGGTTTAAAAAATGTGTTGGAGAATTCTAAACCTAATTACAGTAATTTCAGTTCTGCTTAGTTGTTTCGTTTGCTTAATTGCAGGCCAATAATTTGAGCCATTTGAAACAACAACTTGACATTGGATGTGGCAAACAGCTGCTAGTATCAGAGCAGTGATTTCTTGCTGACTGCATGGGGCACTGATTAAAAACGCACTGACAGCAATCTGGCTTCTGGGTCAGAAGTCTTTTAACATGACCTCTTATTTCATCAAGTGCTTTTAATACCAACCACCTTATCAGATCTACTACTCACTCACTCACTTATTGTCTATACCGCTTTATTCTGTATTCTGGGTCGCGGGGGGGACTGGAGCCTATCTCAGAAGACATAGGGAACGAGGCAGACTACACCCTGGACAGGGTGCCAATACATCGCAGGGCACACGTAATAATTGTCGAAGTTGTGTGACTGGGTCTCTCAAAGAATGAATGGCTATGAGAATTAAGATTTCAGAATCATTAAGCCAAATTCCCCCAAACAATCCATGTGAACACACACTGGTTCCTCCTGACCTTGCAGTATTTTTAGGCCAAAAAAAAAAAACACCCTGAACACCATCACTCCCAATACAAAACTTTTATAGGTATGTATCCAAGCTTGCGTTAATTAAGTAAAAATCTCCATCTCTGAATGAGTTTCCAACCATTTTATGTGATGTGCAGGTTTACCAAGAAGACTTCGTTCCACTAACCTGCTATGGAAGGGCAAAACTCCAGCTGCGATCAGTCTTCTACAGGATGATGTGCTGGTTGCAGATCCAGGAACCAAGTATGTCATGATTCAATTTTTGTCTCTTTTCACCATATGGATAACCATAAAAGTTAGTAAAAACACAAGAAGAAAGAAATACATGAAATGGCTAAACATTTGTAGACAGTTGACCATCACTCTATGTGGGCATTCTCTAAACTGTTGACACAAAGCAGAAAAAACACACAATTATACATAACGTATTTGTTAGGTGTAGCATTTTAATTTGTACTTGTTGTAACTAAGGGGGCTAGCCAAAATACACACTGCCTGGCCAAAAGTCACTGTTTTTATTCAATTAAGCCTTGTATTGTATTATTACTTTAATAGTTTTGTTTGAGCTGCCAACGCTTCTTTTAACCCTGGTGATTAATAGAGAGGCATGTCACAATCATGTTGAAAGACGTATCCTTGTGGTCACGGAGAAGTTATTTTGTTTCAGAGAATCATTAGAAAGCCAACAAAAAAATGTTGGGCTCATAAGAGTTTTAATGCCAGAACAATGAAAAAGTACAGTATGTATTAGAAGGTTCTGGCTTATAATATTGAATCCATTCAGAAAATAAACCATGCAGTTTGAATACTGGCAAGACAGAGCTTTTTTTGTAAGAATCATGAAAATACTAAATCATTGTTTGAAAGAAAGAAAGAAAGAAAGAAAGAAAGAAAGGAACACCAGGTACAGTATGCATGTTTAACATGTACAGTATAGTACAGTACAGTATGCGCCAAAATATACGGTACTGAAATGAGAAGACGGTCAACATTAACTTGTTGTCATCTGTGAGTTTATTTCTCCTGAAAGAAACTAACATGCATATGGTACTGTATGCGTAATGCCTCGCTGTAGACATGTTCGTGTCGTTTATGCAGATTCTCAAACATATCCCGGAACAAAGGTTGCTGCAGACTCCTACAAAAAGGAAATGATTAGCTTGTGTAATGTTGACACAATGTTACCTGGCGCCGTCTTATTAAATCTCCCTCGGAATTGTCCTGCCACCTTTTTCCAACTTGGTCCCCATTCAAGACCACTTACGTACAGTATGAGTGGAAAGAATAATCAGCTATGAATACTTTTTCCTCCATCAAGAGACCCATTTCCAACAAGAACTGCACAACACAAAATCCTTTTCACTGCTGCGAACACATGCGGCTGGAGCTATTCCGTTTCTACAAATGCAAATGTACTGTATATATTTTGGTGCATAACGGTATAATTGTATAATGGTAGGTTATTTATATTTATCAAATCCAGTCTGAATAGATTGCTCATGCTTTTAGGGGGGGAAGTGGCATGCTTGCACTCCACTATCCTCTAGTGCAGTCACGTCTTGTGGAAGCATGTCTTGCCCTCCCTGACTGGTGAAGGTAACTATTAAAACTCATTTAAAAATTATCATAACAAAAGCAAATTAATTGCCACAACTGCAGGTGGCTTTCTTCACAGCTGTGGAGAAAGAGTAGCCCTGACCATAACCCTACTGAAAGTCTTTGGGATATGTTGGAGATAACTTCACAGAGTGGCTCGACTCATCATTAATAAAATATATTTGCCAAAAATTAATGCAACTCTTGACAGAAATAAATGTGGTCACATTGCATAAATTTGCTGAAACATTGCAACAGTAAATGCACCCTGTAATCAAACCTCATGATGGGCCAGAAAAATATTAGACTGTGCAACATTTTTTTTTTTGGCCAGGCAATGTATTCCAGCATAATGCCCCTGTACACAAAGCAGAGGTTAGTATGGAAAACTTAACTGACCTGAACAGGGGCCCTTGGGATGATATAGAATTTGGGATGAATGTACACTCACCCAACATCACTCGCTTATGGTTTTGTGGATAAGTGGCAAATCGCAATAGCCATCCTACATTCCCATGAGTTGGGGGTTATTACAACAAATGTGGTCTAATTGTGAAATGTAAAATTAAGAGGCATAATGTAATGCTCTTAACACACACACACACACACACACACATACATATACATATATATATATATATATATATATATATATATATATATATATATATAAAACGGATTTGACCCTTTGTTCACGGCACAAATAAAGCACAGACACGAAGCGAGGTCTTAAGGGAAAAGGGTAATTTATTTAAGGAAAAATGGAGAAGGAAAGGGTTAAAGGAGGGAGGATGGAAAGAAAGGGATGTTGTGCACATGCACTGTGTGGCACAAGCTGGTCAGCGGTGGGCAGCAGGCAGAGTGGCAGCGTGGGCCCATGTGGACAGCAACTCTTGTGCAGTTTCGCTCTCGCTGACTCTCCTCTTGGGGGATGGAGGGACTGGCCCCTACCAGCTCTCTCAGTGGGCGCGGCCTCAGATAGGAGTCCTCTCTGACGTCTGGTGGCTGGACGGCTTTCCCTGGCTGGCAACAGGGGCCGTGACATGTAACCTCCTTGCGGCCTTTTCCTCCTCGGCGGCAGGGTCACGACATCCGGCTCTATTGAAAGCTGAAGAGCAGCGGGAGTGTCGGCAGTAAGCTCGCGGCTGCCACAATAATGTTTTTATTTTTTTATCTTTTATCAATTTATGACATAAAAAGTAACTATGCATCAATGTTTGTATTGTTTCCTTTTCCAGGAGAGACTGTGTTAACAGCTTTTCAATAAAAAAAAATCACCAAAATCTGTTACGTATTTATCAAGGTGTGCCCAAACTTTTGCATAAGACAGTGACAGTACAGTAACCAACACTATGTCACAGAAGCAAGTTTACTTAAGGTCCATTTGTAGTTCTAAACTGTTTATGGTTCCAAACATATTAGTCTTTTGCACAATTAAAGTAAAAGTGTTTCCTGAATGAGTGCGATGGATTTCATTCATGAATTAAGGTTTTGCAAGGCGAGTGTTGCATAATTGCAAATAAAAAGCAAATTAGAAGCTGTGCTTGTACTTTTGGTGTTCAAGGGTGATGCTTTTGTTGGAGTATTCACTTTCAATGTGTAAGCAATCGGCAAAAACTGTAATATAACATTATATATAGAGAGACAGCATTTAATTTCATTCATCATTTCCTCACAAAGCTGTTATTGATTTTTTTTTTTTTAGATGTCACTACAGCAACTTGGCTTTTTCATTGTTGGCACATGTCTTGGCTGAGAAGGTGGTGGGTATAAAGTATCAGCGCTGGATTACTGATAATATCCTTGACCGTTTGGGAATGGAGGACACAGGTTTTGAAATCACACCCAGCATTCAAAGTCACATGGCCGTTGGTGTCTATACAAATGGCCAACCTGCACCACTTTATGACCTAGGCTGGTATCGCCCATCAGGGCAGATGTTCTCTACAGCTGCTGATTTGGCGAAACTATCCATGATGTTTCTTGGAGCTTATCATCGCAAGCTTCTTGAGCCAGACACTGTAAAGATAATGCTCACTCCCTTGTTCCACTGTGACAAAGATTACTTTGCCAACCGCACTGGAACTCCATGGGAGGTAAATGAACAGCTTGGTTATGAGTTGCTTCGCAAAGATGGCGACCTAGATGGGTACTCTGCCACGTTTTCCCTAATACCCCGACTCAAGATCAGCATGGTTATTTTGATGGCAGGCACAAGGCCTCAAAACCAAGATGCTATATCCAAGGTGTATTCATATATCATTCCTGCCATGGAGAGAGCTTTCAGAGATGCCAAGCGGGTCCTTGTTCCTCCCCCCAATCCTACTCCATATGTGGAGTTCGATACATACAGAAACATGACTTTTTATGAGATCAAAGCTGGACCAGAAGGAGTCCTCATCATGCAACAGTTCGGGCCTCAGATTGAGAGTTTGATTCCTGAGAGATATAGAACAATAAAGTTGTCTTACCTTATAGATCGAGTTTTTAGGGTTGTGTTTGAATATCAGTATCCCTGCATTCTACATATGGGTTCTGCCTCTGTGTCATTGGAAGCCCAGGATGGACATCTCTTCAATTTCTACATGTTTGACAAAATTGGCTTATCCCCTGGTTTTGATGCACCAGGTCTGAACACTTACAATGTAGTCCGAATCAGCCACAAACCCATTTTTTCAAAGATTCAAGATTCAAGATTCAAGATTCAAGATCTAAAAGTGAAATCTAATATTTAAAAAACTAGAGACTGTGCAGTATTACATGATTTGCATAAATGTCCTGAATATTTGACAAATTCTCATTTGTGTATTACACATTGATGTTATTTTTTATGACTATTGTGCACAGTTATTTGATTTTTAATACCAATTATTAGATTTTTTTGAGTTATTTGATTTTTACTTACAGTAATATATAATTAATAAATAGCTTTACACAAATCCTTTTTAAGCCTGGATGTATAATATGGTAATGAATGCAGTTTAACAAAAGCCCTGGTTTATAAAACCCTATTTTTTACATTTGGCTGAGTAATTCTTTTACATTCGGTCACAAGTTTAATTTTCAGTCTCATTTATCAATTAATTATTGAACACTCGATAATGCTGCAGTAAACATAATAATCTGACCACCTCTAAAGCTGTTTTCAATAGCTTGAAAAGAGGTTGCGTTAGTGTATTGAAAACAACCCTGACTGCCCATGATAGGAAATCACTTAAATGCTTCATTATTAAAAAAAAAAAAAAAAAAAAGCAATAATAATAATAATAATAATAAATTACAGCAGTAATCAGAACACTGTTTAATACGGAAAGTGAGAACATTACACACACACAATGCAACAAGAACATACAGTACTGGGACTAAATACCTGTGTTGCCATAAGAAAACCACTTATTAGTGATTCTAAGAGGAGAAAAATACTTTCATTTGCTAAACAACATAAAGACTGGACTTTGGGGCAATTGAAAAATGGAATATGGACTGATGAGTCCAGATGACCCTATTCCAGAGCGATGGGTGCATCAGAGTGACAAGGGAAATGCATGAGAGATGCACCCATTATGCACAAGTACCCAGTGCATAATGCATTGCCATGATCTAGGGTTGCTTCAGTTGGTCAGGTCCAGGCTGAGTCTGACTACTTCAATGTACTGCATGACCAGGTTATGACATCAATACACTTTGATGGCACAGGTAGATTTCAGGATGCCAAAATTCAATCAGTTTCAAGTTTGAAAAAGTGGTTCTGGAGGCATGAGGAATCATTTTCACAAATAAATAGGCCACCACTGAAAGTCTTTGGGATATGCTAAAGAAGCCTTAATATAATGTTTAAACTCTCCCAAAAGATCTCACCCAAAAATTAATACAATTACAATTAAATGGAAATAAATGCTGCAATGTTGCATTAGTTTGTCTCGGCAAATGCACACCATAATCAATGCTAAACACATTCAAACAAAATGCTAGAATACTGTATATAAATTGTTATGTTGCATGGCAGTTTACAGTATAACATATAAATACATTTTGGGTATGATGTAAAATGATGATGTATGCAAATAAATAATAATAATAGACATTACTTTCATAGGTTGAAAGCCACTTGTGTATTGAACCCAGGCTACTATGAGTTTAGTGATTTCAGCTATTTATGAGACATATGCTAGACACTTGGTATGAGACATATGGTAGACACCCTTATCCAGAGCAACTTACATTTTTATCTCATTATACATCTGAGCGGTTAAGGGCCTTGCTTAAGTGCCCAATAGTGGCAACTTGGTGATCGAACCTGGGATCTTCTGAACTGTAATTCAAAGCCTTAACCATTTGCCTACCCCTTTACCCAATTAGTCATAGTTGAGAAAAAACAATGGCCCATAAGTAACTGAAAGTGATTATACTAAAACATTTTTTTTTCTATGAAGTTTAATAAAATACATACCAGCACAAATGACATTTTCACGCTATTGACAGCACAATTGATACATGAAGAATTTTCTATGTTCCCATGGACAATAAACTGTTGTATTATGTACAGCCAATTCTGTACCCCATTAGCTTTTGTACGCACCTTTTTCTCATGTCTTTGTTTGCAAGCTCCCCTTTCATCAATAGCCGTTCATCTGTTTGCTGGGGACAAAATGCTAGGCATCACCTCTCTTACTACTGTCCCTTTCATATCCTTGAAAACAAAATTTGTCTACCATTTTGCTACCAAGGTAACTGATGTCCATTAGGAGAGCATAGTCCATCAATGAAACCAGTTCAACCTCTATTACAGTGCTTTCAGTAAGCTCACTTACAGTATATTTTTTCCCAAACCAGTGAAAAACATAGCAGTACACTGATTACTTATATGCGTTACATCACAGTGTACTGTAATAGACAACCACGATAAAAAGAGAATAATAATCCTTGAGAAATCTGAAAACCTTAAGAGAAAAAAAAACATAATGCTTTTTAACATGAGACAATCCATATCCTTTATCGTAACAATGATTTTTTTTTCACAGCTTATAGGGCTTGGATATATGAAAATATGTAATATTATGTTAATTTGGGTCACAATGGACTTTTTTGGGATGCAGTATTGTGGTACATTATCAGTATTATTATAAGAAATAAACATTATCTTTCTTGGAAAGTTGAGTCTGTTGAGCCTGGTTCCTCTCATGATTTTGTGGCATCTCAGGGAGTTTTTCCTTGCCACCTTCACTCTCATCAGATACAATATTATAATTTAGATTCATACCTATTTTCATATATTCATACTAATTTCCCTAATTTTACTTTTGAGTCTGTAAAACTGCTTTGCGACAATTTTGCGAACATTGCTAAAAGCGCTATATAAATCAAACTGAATTGAATTGAATGCAAATCCATACACTGTATTACATAAATGTAGTGTCAAGGTCCTGCTCCCATCCTGTGCTGGGGATAACAGAGGGTTGGGGAGCTTTTGGATATCGGCTGCAGGCCTGAGAGGTGATTCTGGCAGCCTCGTTGGTTTTAAGAAAAGAAATCCTCTTGCTGTAGGGTGGAGAGTTGCTCCGTGAAGCACTGACTTCGTGGTGCCTACACATCAGCTCAAAAAATCGCTCTCGAAAGCGACTGGATAGGAGGTTATAGATAATGGGATTGATGGCAGAGCTGAGGTAAAGCAACACTCCGGAGAGGATATGCACATACTCAAAGATGTTGTGCATGTGATCGGTCCAATTAGTGATGAAACTCCACAAGAGTCTGTCAATATGGAATGGAGCCCAGCAGATAGCAAAGGCTAGCACTACAACAGCTGCAGCAAATAACAAAGAAGAGCGTTAAAATACAAACAACAGGTTAAGAAAAGACAAGAAGGCAAAGAAGAGCATTAAGGCTGGAAGCACAACATTAAGGACTAAACAAAAAGATTGATGATTACAAAACCGACTGCAGGAAACTTTTCATGAGTATCAAACCAGCATTGTCACTTAAAAATGAAGAAGAAGCAAAGAAGAACTTCTGGCAACCATTTGGTCAAAGGTCACATGATGTAATTTTCAGGTATCAACTCACTTTTAATTCCACATATAATGTATAACTGTATTTATTAAATATACAGTACCATACATACTGTATACACAAATCAAGTATAAGATCACTAGCATTATGCTCAGTATTGCATCCTGTGCCTTGCAGGATGCTCTGGCCCCTCTGGGCATGAATTCACAAGACCTCTGCGGTGTCTGGTACCAGAACATTGGCAGTGGACTGTGCAGTGGGTTGTGGGAGGTCATGGAGTTTGGAGGTCGTCCAGCAGTCTTGGACTCTTTATTTGCTGGACCCTGTGAGTGGTGGGCTGTGGTTTACTCTGATACCTTTCTATTATGGTGCGCATTGACTTTTTGAAGCAATTTGTGCTGCATCGGCTTTTTCTATGGAATGATAACTGACTGGCTGGCTTATGGTCGCTGCAGGCATGGTTGAGCCTTGGGTGGCCATTATCGTGTCACCAGTCTACTGGAACACCATTGATAATCAATGTTAATGTGTAAATGTTATGTGGTGTTAATGTTATGGCTGTTCCGTCTATGGAAATGTATTAATTTATATTGGTTTAACTTTTAAATACATCTAGTACATTGAATATAAATATAAATTCAAACAGCATGGTTCGCTTTTGGAAGAAAAAATATGTTTATTAAACAGAAAAAAGTGTCCATTTATGATTAATGTTGTGTAAATTATATCATTTGATTCATACAGTTTAAAACAGAAATGTTTAATGTTAACTACCTGTAGTTTCTTTATCTTTCTAGACTAATTCTGTTTATAGCTGTTCTTTCCTCCTTTTTTTTTAATATTTCAAGAATAAAAATGGTCTGTTACCGCAAACGTTATCATAATTGTTTAAAGTGCACGTACTATAGATTAAGCAATGAACTGTGTCTTGTATAACAGCTTCTGGCTATGTGGCAGCAATAATGCATAATGAATGACTCATTGTGTCAACTCTCTCGTGTGAGAATTGCCAGGCAGCTCATATGGTGTACTTGCCACTGCTGTTGATTTATTATTTTTTTCATTACTTTTAGGTGAAGGCTATGGGTGATCTGGGTAAATTAGAGTGATTTAAATTTAGACTATGATGACCCTGAACATTTCGCATCTGGCTTTTATATGCATACAGAATCAATTAATGTTGCTTAAACATATCATTTGAAATCCTTTTAAGGGTTTTAATGGGTTTTAAGGATGAGTAAAAATACAGCTTACTAATTGTCACTTCCTTTTTTCCAATGTGGACCTGATTTAAAAAGAAAATTTTTTTGAGACTGAAATTTCAACAAAAAGGCAGAACAAAAAATTTCCTTATGTCACGGATTTATTGGCTACGTGTGTTATTATTCCTCTTTCACAAGGTAAGTTTACTCAAGATAGGAATACAGCACCATCAGTGCACGTCGCCGTTCAAAATGCATTCTCTCCACATTGAGTCAGCTTATGCTGCATTTGTGTATAGGGCTTAAATCTATGCGGCGTCATATACTGTAGGACTTAAATCAAACTTCACTCATGCACACGCACATGAAACACTTGCATTCACATACAGTATATGAAACAGTCACATACATTACATACAAGCTACTAAATGTGTGTGCATGAATGAAGTTTGATTTAAGCCCTACAGTATACGGCGCCTCCTAGTTTTCAGACTGGGTTAATTTACTTCTTACTAGCAACAGGTAATAGGTATCCTAATTAATATTATATTCCTACTCCTTCTTGAAAGTAAAATTCTTTTTGTGGTTGAAAATTATAAAAATTCTCCAGCATACTGTAGTTTGACTAATAGGTCTTTCAAACAATAACATTTGAACAAAATCTCCATCTGGTGTTCAGAACATCTTTGCAATAATGCACAGTGTGTGTTCATTAAACTTGATGAGATAGCGTGTGTTTGGGGACAGAGCAGCCCACCTGAAAATTTTCTATGAAACCCTAACACCATGCTAAAGGGCATTCAGAAAATTTGTATGCCTGTTATTGTCTGTTAGATGTTTTATACTTGCTGTTTTATGGAATGGAACAAACGATTACCACTCATTGGACACCTGGATGCAAGACTTGACTGGTATGTGAAAGTGTAAGCAGGTGCAAAAAACAGAACAAAAAAAAGGCATTTAAAATTTTATTGGACAGTGTATTCTTTGTCCTGTTTGAATGTACTGCATCCCCTTACAGTCCATGGTAGATCTTCCAGATTGGGTGCAACCCATCTGTACCCACCTGTACCAACCTGCTAATCAGTAAATCTGAAATGAGCTGAAATTCAACAGTTGGAATCTCTTGTAGGCTGCAGTAGATATATATAAACTGTAACCACAGTAAGTTCTGCACAATTATTTGTATTCATTTCTATTCATAGTCTAGCTATCCAGATGTCAGACTGCCTTCCTTAGCTAGCAACAGCTAGCTGGATTTTGTGATGACATGCAAATGTTGCCTTGCAAATGTTGACCTGTCCTTAAGAAATCATCATTCCTACATTCATTCATCTTCTATACCGCTTTATCATGTATTTAGGGTCGCGGGGACCTGGAGCCTATCCCAGGAGACTCTGGGCACGAGGCAGGGTACACCCTGGACAGCGTGCCAATCCATCTCAGAGCACACACACACACACACACACTCATTCACACACTATGGTCAATTTAGGAACGCCAATTAGCCTAATCTGCATATCTTTGGACTGTGGGAGGAAACCGGAGTACCCGGAGGAAACCCACCAAGCACGGGGAGAACATGCAAACTCTATGCACAGAGAGACAGGAATCGAGCCTGGCCAGAAATCGAACCCGGACCCTGGAGGTGCAAGGCGACAGTGCTAACCACTACACCACCAGAAATCATCATATAATAAATAAACAAATAAACAAACAAACAAAAAAATTTTTTTTTTGAAAAAGCATGCAATTGTGACTCACCTAGCATTTTGGTAATCTGCCTCCTGCGTCCGTTCTCAATTTGGATCTTCCAACTGGTGTCAGCACTACAATTCGTTCTCAGTTTTCTTCCTTTCTGCCTCTGTTCCCTGCCCAGGTTTATCCCTATCACTAGATAAAGCACACTAATCACTGTCATGGGCACAAAGTAGAATAGAATGGTGGTCACCTGGATCACCAAGTTGTAGATCCACTGCGGCTTTAGAAGGTTGCAAGTGGCTGACTCTAGGACTTTCTCAGGTAGATAATAATAATGTAGGCCATGAAGAGAAGTGTTGGGAAAGGCGCAGACCAGGGACACGGCCCAAACCCCTACGATTACTCTCTGGGCGTGTTTGTTGGTGATGGCATATCGTGTCTTAAGTGGGTGGACCACAGCCACATAGCGTTCAATGCTCAAAACCATGACATTGAGCACGGATGCGAAGCAAACAGTCTCAAATAGAAAGATTTTAAAAGAGCAAATGCTCTCACCAAATGGGAAAGGGTAATTCTGCCACAGGTCGTATATCTCCAGAGGCATTCCAAACAGCAGGACCAGTAAATCGGAAATAGCCAGGCTTAAAAGGTACAGGTTTGTCGGTGTTCTCATCTTTCTATGCTTAGTGATCACAGTGCAGGTGAGAAGGTTCCCAACCACACCAGTGACAAAGATAAGTATGTAAGTAAGTGTCACTGGGAGGAAGTATGGAGACCTTCTTGGCCCAAGTAGTCTGAGCAGAATATCTTCCAGTGTTTGGGGCTGACAATGTTCACTTCCATTGCTAGTGTGATTAAATGTAGTGATGTTGCATGGAGCGAAATCAAATTCAGTTCCATTTAGAAAAGGACCACAAAAGCATTTTATGGACATTCTTAAATAGAACAATCTTAGGAAGGATCTGAAGCCAAGAATCTGGGGAACAGATCCTTAGAGGTTGCTATATTTGCATTCTGCAGTTTTAGACCTCATGCTCAGTATGGTGGAGACCTATAAAAGAGATTACACTTGTCACAATGTAGTGCATGTGTTTAGAAATGCATATAAACAATTGGCACAAAAACATTGGGAAACATTTTTTAGCATTTAAGAAAATCTTAAATGTTAAGCCAAATAATTTTCATTAGACACTGTGTATGTTTTAAATAGTTAGCATTTTTTTTTTCATCAAGACTTAAAAGTTTCCGGTTAATCATGCATTTACTGTAAACATACAGTACATACGTACATACACATACACAGTGGCAAGTAAAAGAATGAGCTTTTTTTGTAGTCATTAATTCAAGGATTCACATACAATTCCACTAGCACTATGAGTTTTTTATGGTTGGTTTCAATAAGAATTCAAATGTGTTATTATTTTAGGCACATTATACAGTATTTGTCAATACTTTTGACTCAGATCAGACATCACATTTTATGACAAGTTAATGCAGACACCCATGAAATCCCAAAAGGTTCACATTTTTTTCCTTGTCACTTTATATACAGATCTGGGAAAAAAAGGAGACCACTGCAAAATAATCAGTTTCTTATGTTTTTTTCCCTTACAGGAGCATGTATTGGTGAGCTGAACAGTTTTGTTTCATTTTTTGTGAACTGCTGACAATATTTCTTCTAAATTCTAAATATAACTATTGTTATTGTGTATACAGTGTATTTTTTAAAAAGGAAATGACAACATCACAACACATCAAAACAATCAAAGATCATGCAATATTTGGAGAGCTTTAATAACTCAAATATAACAAAATGCAAATAATTTGTAAACAAATTGTGTTAATGCTTTGGCTAACATTAAGAAATCAGTATTCGGTGGAATAGCACCCAGATTTGTAATTACAGCTTTCCTGCATTTTGGCATGCTCTCTATCAGTTTTTCACATTGCTGTTGGGGAACTACAGTACAGTACTATACCACTCTTTTTGCAAAAAAGCAAGCAGCTCAGCTTTGCTTGATGGTTTGTGATTATCTTCCTCTTGATAACATTCCAGAAGTTTCTTGGAGTAAACTGCAGTAGTCTCTTTTTTTTTCCAGAGGTGTACTGTATATTGCTTTAAAGTATTTGGTACAACCACCATTATTCTTCAACACAGGCAAGCTTTCTTGTCATTCCTTTAAGTAGTCTTCAGGAATATTTCTACAGGCTTTTTGAAAGACATTTCAAAGCTCTTCTTTGGAAGTTGGTTACCTTTTGTTCCGTTCTCTGTCAAGATGGTTCCATACTGCTTCAATAATATTGAGATGTGTGCTTTGGAGAGGGCAGTATATGACTGATAGTGTTCTATCATGTTTTTTCCCCCGACTGGCAACGTGTTTGAATTATTCCTCAAGACTATTTAAAAAGAACAAAAAACAAAAAAGCAATACAGTCTCACTCTTTGGAAGCAAAATACTGTATGAGATGAAATCAGTGATGACTCAAGACTTTTGCCCAGTATTGTGGATATGCACTGGACAGCCATTAGGTTCCAGTGCAACACTACTGTGTAAGTTCTACCCGTGCTAGTGAGGCAGCTCTGTACCCTTGGGGCATGACTTCACAAGACCTGGTGCCTTTCTATCATGTCCAGCAATGGCTTTTTTTCAGTGATTTGTGCTGCATTGACTTTTCTGTGGGATCGGGCCAGACAGGCTGGTCTTTGCTCCCTACAGGCATAAATAGGATTTAGATGAGAATTACAACGTTATTAAATTCACCTGGCAGTGGTGTTAGTGTTGTGGCTGAGATATATATATGTAAAGAATTTAGTGCAGTTTTTTTAAACAATAATATTTCTGTATGCTCAAGAAGATTGATTATAACCATACAGCTTATTGACGTCTTATTGATATTGATCTTTTTTTTTTCTTGTTTTCTTGTTGTTGTTGTTGTTGGTTTTTTTTTTTTTTGCTAATTGTTATGCAGTTGACAGTGTAGTATAAACAGTGTTTATCTTTTTTACTACCATTGCAATACATCTGTAGCTAAGTATTTGACACAATTATAAAACTTTTCGTACATACTGTACTTAATATGCTGCATTTTTACTATAAAAGAAGTAGTAATATTTTATGACGCACAATTAGCTATACCCTTTTTTTTTTGCACAAATGTTGTTATAAATGTTTACTTTATGACCGCATTATGAAGTCAGTACAAAAAAAATTAAATCTAATTTACAACATTGATATTCCAGCAAAAAAATGTTAATCTAACAGAAAAATATCTGTAGGCCGGAGACTATATTTTAAGCAAATCATCACACCAATTACTGACTTTGTTTCATTAATTACTGTTTTCTTCTTTTTATAGTATTGTTTGAATGTAGAAACGTTTTGAAGACATTCTTGCAAAAAACAGCTTCTCAAACTAAGGTACCAGTATAAGTCTGCAATGCTTTGCCAATTTATCTGTTTTGCGAGGATTGTGACACAGATTACAATTACATCACTGCCCTGAATATAAGGATGTACAGAGTGCATCAATAAACAAGTGTAACAAGCAGAAAATGGCAGCTGGCAGGACGAATGACAGGAAAAAGCAATAGTCATTGAATTAATTTGCCAACTATTCCTGGCAACACGTGTACTTCTGTGGTGTGTGTATCAAGAGGTCACATGGAAGTAGGCCTACATGGCATAACCAGTGACCACCATAAAAATAATACAGACATTTACTTTTTTATTTTTTTATTTATTTATGTTTTTCAATAAAAGAACTAAGCAGGAATATTTAATTCTGTTTCACATAGATATTACTTTATTTACTTATTTTTATTTTTACTATTTCTCACAGGCATTATTCAGAGGTCCTGCTCTACTACAGCATGTCCTGCTGTTGCCTGTGCCTCACTGTGCATTTCTCAGCTTAACATCATCCCTCCCAGTAGATTGAGTGTGACAGCTATCTCAAAACAGCTTTCTGGTTAGCCCTTACCAGGAAAAGAAATTATCTAAATATTTCGCCAGTATTTCATACCATGTAAAAAAATAAAAAATAAAAAAAACAACTATGGCCTGCAGTCAGCTGCAGAAAAATTGGCATCTATTGTAAAAATGGGCAAAAAACTATCATTTTTATTTTAGTTTTTAATAAACTTATACTGGGGGAGAAATGCAACTTTGAAATATTTATATAAATAACATATAACAAGACTATTGGCATCCCTCTGTTTGATACAATGCTTGATGAGACTGAACAACATAGAGCAAGGAATCCGAAAGCAATCATTAGTATAGAATCTCTCTAGATCCTTGGGGTCTGATGTTTCTTCTTTTGGACTCTTTTCTTTACCTCAACTCATTGGAATCCCAATGGAATTTTTTGTGTGAACTTGGTTCATCCAACTATGACACAGGCATGCTGTTTAATGCAGTCACATTGTCACAGATCTTACACCATAGTGTACATACAGTAACAGTGAGAATCATTTTCTGTATTAGCATCCACTTTATTACATCAGACCCACTTTAAGTGTTTGATGCCCAAAAGCTCATTTAAAACTTATAAAAACCTATGCTTATTATCTAATTTGTTTACTCACAGAACCCAAATTCTACTAAATTTTCCAGTAGCATGTAGTAAGCAACAGGACACAATGTTAAATTCTTGGCAAAACTTCTTGGCCTGCCGCTTTAAGTATTCTTGTCACTCTGGGTCTAACCCTAGGTATTTTCATTACAGCTGTTTTAAATGTCTTAAATATTGAGAAATTAGGGGCAATTTGAGCATTTTTTAAATGAATTTTTGTATCCACTAGGTGATTACTGAAGGTCAACACACTTTTGCTTTATTTAATTTGTGTATTCTCCAGACCTCTTCATGCTGTACTGTATAATAAAGGTTTTAGCCTTTGAGAGTGTTGTCATCTTTCAGAATAAAACCTCTTTCAGTCTCTTCACCACAGACATTGCAATGCGGAGGCTTCCAGTATTTCTAGCGCAACTAAATATGATTTTGTTCATATATTAAAGTATGCTTGTTCTTGTTCTTTACATATTAGTTTATTATACGAATGGATCTTTAAGACGTTTTGAAATTTTACCTTCCTTTCAAAAAATTTAAAGTGTCCTGAGAAATTACAGTATTTAGCTGTTTTGGTAACTGTGCTTGCAATTTGAGGATGATGGTAACATTTCAGAAAATGTTCCCAACTAACTGAGAGTGTGGGGAAATGAAAAGGAAATGCATGTAAAAATTAGACGAGCTGTTTTTGAGACCAAGTACAGTATATGCTTTAGGGCTAAACAGTTATGAGAACCATAAAATGTGTGCATCTTACAGTGTGCAGTGCAAGTGAAGGCAGCGTGTGTGAATGGTTTCTGATTGGTGTCAAGTCTCAGACAACAGCAGGTAGCGTTTTTTAAAATCTGCTAATCCTGGCATGGTGTACCTTCAAGTGATTTCAGATGTGCAGCTGAAGGCTACTTATGTTATTGATGTTCTGTCTTTATCTGGTTTCAGGAAGAAGCAACCATGTAGTAATCTTTGGATTGATGTTGTTATAAACAAACAAAAAAAAAAGACAAATTTCATTACCAAAGGTTAGGCAATGCTTAGATATTAATAAATGCAAAATATTCAAATGTCAGACACAAACCACTGGTGATTTATCATAAGTAAATAAACAAACAAACAAACAAACAAAAGGAACAAAAAGACTACATACACCATGCTGGTTAGGAAGAAAAAAAATAAAGTATGTACAGTAGAGTTATACAGATTGAGTGTCATTAATACAAACATATATCACTTGTAATTAAACTATTAATCTTGTAAAACTTCACGACACTGGTACACACAAATAAGCATATATTATTGAGGAAACTAATTATTTAATCATATTTATTATTTAATACATGCATTAATACTTAGGGCATGAGTTAATATATGTACCCGTATTGTAAAATGTTACAATGTATCCTTTCTGTGATATATTATATTATCATTATTACAGTCCAGATGATAGATGAAACACCGCTTTCATATAGATCAAAGACACATACCTTTTTCGGAAATTTTGGTTCAAAAATGTTTAGCTCCCTTCTGTAAAATAAAATAAAATGAAATCCTCCTCTTTCTGGGGAAAAAAAAGACGATTAACTTTATCAGCGCGCGAGCCCGGTGACGGAGCGACGCTGAAGGCGCGGAGCGCGGCGCAGAGAGCGCGTGCGATGATGGAGATGCTGATGGGCTCGGGTGCTCATGTCGCACGCGCAGCTTTCACTGAGACACGCGCGCGAATTGAGCTGCTCTCATCTCTCTCCCGGCTTGTTTTTTTAAAAAAAAATTTTTTTAGCGCGGGTGTTTCGTTTAAAAAACACTTCTCATAGCTTTAGGCGTTTTAAATTCTAATCTTAAAATGCTTAATGCGAAATCTTGAAACTCCCTCCGCTTTCGTGTGGGTGATGACAGACTTGCGTGGCATGGTGTCCCACTCGTACAGCATCAATTTGCATCAGTACATGCTCTCAGTACACCACAGGCGCTTTTGATCAAAGTGAATTTCTGACTGTGATACATTTTCTTTTGCCATAAAATTTACCAGACTGAAGAAAAAAAATCCTATTTTTTGTCCACCCATCTGTTTAACACACATGCACTGGCAATGTTCATGTAGCACAGGTTCATTTTGCACTGACTGTTGCCCATCTGTGGTCAAGCACACCATTTCATCACTCTACCACTACCATCTACACTGTAACAAATTGCTGTATTTTTTACAGCAAAATTATACAGAAACTTACCGTTTTGCCATTTTACAATTTATTGCTGTACTTTGCAATGCATTATGGGTTATACAGGGTTTTACAAGTGTTAACGGTATATTTCACTTGTTAGCTGTAATTAATTTACAGGTAGGAGGTGTTTTCACTGTATCTTTAATATTTTTACAAGAATTTCCTGTGCTGTTGCATTATGGTATTGCGCCGGCTGATATGGTTTGAAATCTGGTGGACTGAAGCACAGCTACAACAGCTGAAGAAGTTCAATTAAATTTACTTCCATAAGTATTAATTATTTCTTGTAAAGTAATTCATATATATGGGGAATATCCTGATAAAACTTATATAACGTTATATACGTTTTATCAGGATATTCCCTCTAAACGTTATGTTTAGCTACTTTGTAATGGGATGTTTAGTTAACTTTATTTATATGTTGCTTCAGGCGAGGAGGAGAAACGTGATGCGCACCATTTCAGAAAGCAGCCTAAACTAAAAGGTAAATCGTTATCGTCATGTTAATGTTGATGTATGCTGCAGTTTGTTAGCTTTATTTGCCTTTATTTCCTAGAGTATTTGTAGTTTGGCAGGAACAGCATTGCTATGGAAGTGCGTGTGAGACAAAATTAACATTACATGAAGTGCTCAGTTTTGTTGCCAGGTAAGTACTGTAATTTAGCGTAATTACAAAAAAAAACTGTAATGCCTTTTTACAAGTTTAATTTTATAATCCTGTAAAAAAATGATAAAATACTGTATTCTGCAAACAACAATTTATTGTAAATTGCTATGCAGTATTATACTGTAATCCATTTTACAGCAATTAACAGCTATTTTACAGGATTTTATTGGCAACTTTTTTGCCAGTAAATTATTGTAAATTCTACAGTAATTCTTTACAGTGTATCTATTAAATTGTCACCATTAGAGCACTCTCTCACTCACTCACTCACTCACTCACTCACTCATTGTCTATACCGCTTTATCCTGTATACAGGGTCGCAGGGGACCTGAAGCCTATCACAGGAGAATAAGGGCAAGAGGCAGGGTACACCCTGGATGGGGTGCCAATTCATCACAGGGCACACACGCATTCACTCAATTAGCCTGTTCATGTTTTTTGGACTCTTGGAGGAAACTGGAGTACCCAGAGGAAACCCACAGAACACTCCATTCTTAGCCTTAGGTTAGGAGTAGCTCGTTGGTTGAAGTGTTGGGCTGCTGATCAGGAGGTCTCTGACTTACAGTAAGCCCCAGTACTGCCAGGCTGGCTTGAGCAAGATCCTTCACCCCAAGTGTTCAAAAATCGGGCAAACTAGCCCCGTAACTACCTGCGACAGAAATGAAGCGTCGTTATACAATATATTTAATTGCATGAGAAACGTAATTAATTTGTCAATTTGCTACGGAGCATAAAGATTATACTTGGGAGCAATTGAAAAAGCGCATGTACTCTGATGACTTCAAATTGACCCTATTCCAGAGTGATGGGCTTGCCAACGATAGAAGGGAAGCACATGGAGCGATGAACCCATCATGCATAGTGCCCACTGTACAAGCCTCTGGAGGCAGTGTTATGATCTGTAGTTGCCTCAGTTGGTTAGGTCTAAGCTCGGCAATGTGAGCTGGTGACCTGAATGTACTGAATTACAAGATTATCACATCAGTGGAGATTTTCTTTCCTGATGGCATGGCCATATTCCAGGACTTAAATTGTAAAAGAGTGGTTCTGGGAGTATGATAATCATTTTCACACAGGAACTGGTCATCACACTGTGTGCTGTAATCAAAGCTCAAGGTGATTGAATGAAATCATAGATCATGTGACTTTTTTTTGGAGGCAGTGTATTTAGTCAGTGTATTTAGTGCAATGAATTGCACTTGAATTCAACATAGGATTCCAGTCATGCTATAATGATTGTCATGCGCACCCAATCCGCAACCGGCACTAGGACCCGGAAGTAATGCGGTTGCCAAACCAGGAAGTATAAGAGTAGTAAACAAACCACAATACAAGGCTCAGTCATTGAGTTCAGCCCATGTCGGTTCAGGTTGTCGTTTCAGCAAACCGTGAGTACTCACCCTTTGGGTTTTCTGCTTTCTGCTATTATGTGTGTATTTATAGGACGCGGGTTAAATTTGTGTTTTTCCCTTGCTCCCCTTTCGTGAGAGTCCTTAGATTAAAGTCGCATGGTTATCCTGCCTACTCGCTTCTTATCCGCGTTTGGGTTTACCATCCACGCTACATTGGGCTAACCGCTAAAGCTACGTCTTCTGGTCCCCGAGGTTAGTTAATTCCTGACAGAATGACTGAGCCTGCTGGGTGTTCGAAAGTGAGCCTGAGTTGATGGGTGAACTCATTATATGAGTGGGCGGTGTCCGTGTGTGCTTTGAGAACTGCCATGGCCCACTCAGCTGCCTGCCCTGTGAGCAACGAAACGGAGAGAGCAATGCGTAGCTGATCGGTGGAGTACTTGGTGGAATTGAACTCAAACACCAGATCGAGCACTGTCAAAAACACACTGCACTTCCCGTCCGTGCCATTCCATTTTTCTGGTAATAATAATAAGACATCCTCTTATTATGTCGTATGGGGTAGGGGGGTGTGGATGCGGCACTGCGGCCGCCGCGACGGGAGGCTGGCTAGCCACGGAGATTCGCGTTCTCCCGCCTGAGCTCCGCAACCTCGCGGCGCAAGGCCGCAACGTCTTGGATGCCCTGACGCAGAGTAGCGATCTCTCCGGTTAGCTTGTTGATTAGCACGGCATGCTGATCTACCACGTTGCAGAGGCGCGCATGATCCGCTGGGTTTACCGCGGAGGGCTCAGTCATTCTGTCACCGCTTCACCACCGCACCGATTCTCCTTCATCCTGACGTCAGTAAATCATTTGTTGTGGAGTTGGATGCTTCAGATGTGGGCGCTGGAGCCATCCTCTCCCAACGAGGTCCAGATCAGAAACTACACCCATGTAGTTTCGTCTCCAAAAAATTTGACTCCACGCAGCGATACGGGGTAGGGGACCGCGAGCTGCTGGCCATAAAGTGGGCTTTGGAGGAATGGCGTCACTGGTTCCAGGGCGCCAGAGATCCATTCATAATCTGGACGGACCACCAAAATCTCATCACCATCAGGAACCTGAAGCAGTTAAATCCACGACAGGCACGGTGGGCATTATTTTTTGAGAACTATGATTTCCACCTCTCATACCGCCCGGGGTCCAAGAACACTAAGGCGGACGCCCTCTCACGACAGCTGGAGTTGGACTTTCCCCAGGCGGACTCCGCGCCTGTCCTTCCCTCCTCCAGGATAATCGCCCCACTCCAACTGGACCTGGAAACGAGAGTTTGCCAGGCGCAGGCCACAGAGACCGAACTGGCACGTGTGCCACCTGGACGACTCTTTGTGCCCGACATTATGAGGTCAGAGGTCCTCCAGTGGGGACATTCCTCACCCATTTCACGACATCCGGGCACACGACGGACCCTCCAATTTCTCCAGCGTGACTTCTGGTGGCCATCCATCACGAGGGACGTCCAAGAGTTCGTTCAGGCATGCCCAGTGTGCACCAGGGCGAAGAACACGAATCAACCGGCCTCCGAAGGGAAGGACACCATCCTAACAATCGTCGATCGGTTCTCTAAAGCCGTGCACCTGGTGGCTCTCGCCGGACTCCCGTCAGCCAAAAAAACAGCAGAGCTGATTTTAGAGCACGTAGTCTGTCTGCATAGGTTCCCCAAGGACATCGTCTCGGACAGAGGGCCCCAGTTCACTGCCCGGTTCTGGAAGGCCTTCTGCCGTCTGATCGACTCCACCTGCAGTCTATCTTCTGGATACCACCCACAGACTAATGGTCAGACGGAGCGGGCCAACCAACAGCTGGCGCGCTACCTGAGATGCTTCATAGCAGATCGTCAGCGCTCCTGGGCTCGCTACCTCATTTGGGCTGAACTGTCACACAACCTCCACACCTCCTCTGCCACCAACCTAAGCCCATTTGAGGTATACCACGGTTTCCAACCTTCAATGTTCAACCACCCAGAACCGGAGGTTGATGTACCGTCCGCCCAACAGTGGGTCCGCAGATGTCGGCGGCTATGGAACACAACCAACCGGGCCATGACCGCTACACTCACCAACACCGCCGTCGACATCCTCCGGGACGATTGTACCACGTAGGTGACAAGGTATGGCTTTCTACAAAAAATCTCCACCTTCACACCGAATCAAGAAAACTTTCGCCCAGATTCATCGGACCATACCACATCACCCACAGGATCAACCCTGTCACCTACCGGCTCCAGCTGCCTGCGGCGCTCCGGATCCACCCAGTATTTCACCTTTCTCAATTCAAACCCTTCACCACCTCACCCATGATTCCACCCACCCCCCAGCTCCTCCTCCCCGGATCATCGACGGTGGTCTCGCCTACACCGTACGCCGGATCCTCGACTCGCGCCCTCGGGGCAGAGGTACCCAGTACCTGGTTGACTGGGAGGGCTACGGCCCCGAGGAGCGGTCTTGGATCCCGGCCCGGTTCATTCTCGACCCCGAGTTGATTCAAGACTACCGTCCCCGGGTATCCTCCACCCCAGGACCGTCAGGACCCGGTCCTGGACAGGGGGGTACTGTCATGCACACCCAATCCACAACCGGCACTAGGACCCGGAAGTAATGCGGTTGCCAAACCAGGAAGTATAAGAGGAGTAAACAAACCACAATACAACGCTCAGTCATTGAGTTCGGCCCATGTCGGTTCAGGTTGTCGTTTTAGCAAACCGTAAGTACTCACCCTTTGGGTTTTCTGCTTTCTGCTATTGTGTGTGTGTATTTATAGGACACGGGTTAAATTTGTGTTTTTCCCTTGCTCCCCTTTCGTGAGAGTCCTTAGATTAAAGTTGCGTGGTTATCCTGCCTACTCGCTTCTTACCCGCGTTTGGGTTTACCATCCACGCTACATTGGGCTAACCGCTAAAGCTACGTCTTCTGGTCCCCGAGGTTAGTTCATTCCTGACAATGATAAAATAATTTTAATGAAATCATATTTGTTTAAACAGTAATTTCTGAAAATAAAAACTTGAAAAAATAAAACCATGCTTTACTGTATGTACAGAAGACACATATGACAAATGTTGGAATGATAAAATGCAAGTCCCAAAACAAGCAAAATTTACAACTGAATTGTGATTATGGGTGTGTGTGTAATTTCAGGGTGTACTGATTTCACTATGCATGGCTTCTATTATTCATCTCCCACCACTTCATAAGTGGTCATTTTCTAACCACAGGGCTGCTGTTGGCTAGATATTGAGGTGCTTAATGGAACACTCTAAAACACTACTACACCAGACACTCACTGCAAAACATGATATCAAATGAAAGTATTCTCGGTTTAGTGTTATGAAACGTGTTTTCCCTTATAGAATTATCAATATGAGAATATTAAGCGTAAGTTTAGACACGTGTAATAATTTTAGCAAGTATAGTAAGTTTTACATTTGTAGTTAAAATAATATAAAAAAGTTTTTTTTTTTGCTCACATTTAGATTATTACTTGATGACATTTGGGTCTTGGGCATACTTTAAGCATAAATGCTTTAATTGCATTACTTCTTTTTCTTCTTCTCCTCTCCTCTCTCTCTCTTCAGTAAATTGGAAGGTGGCGCCCCATATGCCAGGTACTGAAGGATTGTATGTTCTAGCAACATTCTGTCATTAGCAGTATTAACTTGTTCAGCAATTTGTGCTATGGTAGCTTTTCTGTGGTATTGGGCCACGCAGAATACCCTTCACTCCTCTTCTGCATGTTTGAGCCTTTGGAGCTCACACTCATGTTCCCTTCACCAAGGGGCACCAGTCATTCTTTCTTGGAGCACTTTTGGTAGGTCGCCTTTTATTTCCAGCAACCAACACATCAACTCTGAGAATTGCCTAATACAGTATATCCCATCACTTGAGAGGTGCCATTGTAATGAGATAATCACTGTCATTCACTTCAGCTGTCACTGGTCTTTGGGGGGAAAAAGAAATAATGGATATGTTCATGATTCAAATCCCAGCAAGCTCATCAGTCAAATATAGTGGAAGTACTGTCATGGCTTGGGCATGCATGGCTGCCAACACTCGAAGTGTGGAGACAGTTGATAATCACCTGGCCTTTTTTTCAGTCTTTCCAGCAACCATGCCAGAGTCAAAGTCATAGAGATCATACATTGCTCACATTGAAAATATATAAGTGATTGTGTAAGTGTGTAAATGAGCAAATGTACAGGTGTCTGCATGCACACATACAGTACACAGCATGCAGCACTGTTCAATGTCAGTGTAAGGGACAACATGTGAAGGGAAGAACCATGTGTAAGTAACTAACTGAATTGTTTAAACTTGATCAACCACGTCATACAAAAATTGTGAAGCTGTCAGACATTTTCCTGTGTGCCTTTTAAATGCATCCATTATCTTACATTGGAATCGTGCAGATTTCCACAGTTCCAGTGAGCATTACACAGAATATGCACAAGGGAACACATTTTTCATATGATTTAGAAACAACCCTGTTGTAGACTCCAATCTTGACTGAGGATTTGTGTAGGGAAAGAGGAATTATGGAGTGTATAATGTTCACATGAAATATGCATGATGATGAATCACACATATGTTGAATCCTTTATTACTGATGTCATCCACTATGGACACTCCGTTCCGGAAAATCCGAATTCTAAAAGGAATTACCAAACAATACCTTCATTAGAAGCTCTAATGTGATTTACAGAAATGACCTTTTCATTATGAATGTCTTTTCACATTTATCTGTCTGAATAGCGCCCCATCACATAATAGCATGGTCCTCCAGACCAATATATAGCCGAGGTGTCACTTGATGATAAATTTGCCTTAAAAAAAAAAAAAAAAAGAGTGAGAGTATTGCCTGTTGAAGAGTGGTGAGAGTGCTGCCTGTTGAAGGGTTTTGCACTTTGAAATATTATGCTTACCAGCTAGCCTACATTGCTCCCTTGAAAAAAATAGGGAATGTCCCCTGGTGTTGCAGATATTGTTAAGCTATCAAAATTATATTTTACTGTGGGTATGGACAGATTTAGCCTGTTTTGATTAGAGGTGCAGTAAGAAAGAGCGTTGCAATTATACTTGATACATGAACTTTGCCACATTCTACGACGGGAAAATTGCAGTAAGCTGCCAGTCCTTTGCTCCCAACCCAACTCCTACACCAGAAGTTCAGGACCTTCCCCTCCCCGTCTTAGCAAAATTCTCCAACCTGTCATCTGATGAAATTCAGCAGATCATCTCATCATCCAACCCCACCACATGTTCATTAGACCCAATCCCTTCCACAATGCTCCAGGCCATCTCACAAGACCTCCTTCCCTTCACCACAACCATCATCAACCATTCCATATCATCTGGTCATGTTTCTGCTGCTTTTAACCCTGCTTGGATCCAACAGAAGTTATCAAGTATCACCCAGTATTGCTTCTCTTTTTTATTACCCAAAATTCTTGAAAGGACTGTTTATAACCAACTCTCTCTTTATCTTTCACAGAAAAACCTTAATGAACCCAACCAATCTGGATTCAAAGTGGCACATTCCACATCCCTTCTCTCAGTCACTGAGAAGCTTCATGCCGCTAGATCTGCTAAACTGTCATCTGTCCTCAACCTCCTGGACCTGTCAGCAAGATTCTATTATCTATTCTTACAAGCCTTGGAATCTGTGGAACAGCATTGTAGTGGTTTGCTTCTTATCTAGAAGATCATATGTCGTATGAAGTAACATAGAGGGGATCCACATCTGCTCCACGCAGACTCTCTACCGGTGTCCCACAGGGCTCAGTACTTGGTCCTCTTCTGTTCTAACACCATGGACTATCATCTGTCATTTTCCCCACACATTGCTAACCTTACTCACTCCTGTCGATTTCGTTCTTCACTGGCTACTTAGCTGCTTGTTCAGTCCCTTGTTATTTCAAGATTGGACTACTGTAACTCATTCCTGGCAGGTCTGCCTCTGTCCACAATTCGTCCTCTGCAACTGATCCAGAATGTAGAAGCACATCTCATTCTGGATCAGCATCTTCTTAAGTTCTCCCACACCACCCCACTCCTCCGCTATCTCCACTGGCTTCTTGTAGCTGCCCGCATCAAATTCAAAACCCTGATGCTCGCCTACAAAGCTAAAAATGGCCCAGCACCCACTTACCTCTCTGCTTTAATCACACCACGCACAGCACCATGTTCCCTCCGATCCTCCAGCACTGCTCGTCTCGTTCCACCATCTCTCAAGGAGGACATTCATGCAGACTCTTTTCTGTTCTGGCACTGGGTGGTGAAAGGAACTTCCTCTAGATGTCCGTACTAGAGTCTTTGACGATCTTTAAACGACGACTCAAGACACATCTGTTTCTTCAATAATTGGATTAATTACTCGAAGTTAGTAACCTAGTAACCCAGCATAAGTATCTATCCAGTGATGTAAACTTCAAAGCACTTTTTGTAAGTCGCTCTGGATAAGAGCATCTGCCAAATGCGTAAATGTAAATGTAAAATGTAAATGTAACACCCGTCAACATAATAACAAACATAATTAACAGCAAATGTACTGCAAATCTGCTGCTTTTAATGTAAAAATTTCACATAACTACCCAAAACCTAACAAATCTCTTCAAATGTGTGTGGGGAAAGCTACAGTATTACATTTGTGGGATTAGTAAATTTGTGGGCTGTTATTATATTGGCAGGTGTTAGAGGTCCTTTCAAAATGAGGAAAATAGAAAGCTCATTCATATTTCTAGATAATATTTTAACATGTTTTTAGCTTAGTGCGTAAAAGGTATCTGATTAATTAAAAAGACTCAGTGGGGAATGCATTGGGCACAAGTGTTCCAATTTAATTATTATCTTCAATAATAATATGTGAGTTCATTATGCCAAATTAATTCCTTTTCATTTATTTAATTTCATTTATTTATATGTGCATGTGTTTGATTTTATTTTTTCTTTCACTTATTCACGGTAATGGTTGGTTCTTGAATTGTGTCCTTTTGCAGATTTTGCATTTCCAGTGGTAAACTAGGTATTAAAAGTATTTGTTACAGATTTGCAAAGTTTGTGAATATGTTGTGAATATAAAACCCTGAGCTGATTACTTAATTAAAATGCAATTACAAAATAATTAAAAACCTCCAACACTGAGACACTTGTTTCCCATAAATGTTTCTTAGCAATTAATCAAAATAATAACTAACATAAGATTAAAAAAAATAATAATAATATCAAAATATATATGATATATATAAAACACCTGTTGCATGCAGGTCAGTCCAACATCAACATCAAGTAACATTTGTGTAAATTGTAACAAATTTGAGTGATTAAGTGTTTTAATTAGGTTTTACAATTACTGTAGGTTGTAAGAAAGGTTACTACTTCCAATATTTCATTACATTCTTATTTGATTATATTCACACATTATTGCTAGACATCAAAGCCGTGATGTGGGTGAAGCAACACAGGCAATGTGATTACTTTTTAGTTGATGTACTTGTTTTCACCAAAAGAGGGCAATGTTTTTACAGATGTGTTGTATAATTAAACTTTACTGTTAGATGGCAACACGCTGTATACTGACAAGCTAATAAGCAGGCAGATATAATGAGCCAATCAAACCAAACAAATATATACAATATATTATATTTTTGTTAACTTTTCTCCTTTGGGATTTTTTTTCAGTTTGAAGCCAAGTGTAAGCAAACACGATGATGGTGGCATAGTGATTAGTACTGTGGCATTGCACAAACCTCGGTTTGTTTGCCCATAGTGTGTAAGTATGTACCTCACCTTGTTCCCCTGGCATAGGCTCCAGGCATCCGGACCCAGTTTAGCATAAGCGGAATACAGAAGGAGTGATCGAGTGAGTAAGTAATGATGTCTATTGTGGACAAGAAATGTAAACCTAAACATAAACCATGTAGAGCTCTAATTTTCTCAATATTCTTTCAGCCACTCTCAAGGGGATAATATATCTGCAGTCTATGTAACCAGCCATCCAGTCAACTAATTTACTCATCGTTAGCGGATATAACTGCAAAACGTCTGGAGGGATCAATTCCATCCAGTTTAATAAAATGTTGACATACATACATACATACTATGATTATATTTATACATACATGCATAGATTATAATTATATTTGTATGTATATATAAAATAAAAAAACCCTCTATATATACTCTCTCTATATATTGTTTTTGTTTTGTCTTGTTTTGTTTTGTTTTGTTTTATACAAATTGCTCCAACTTACCTGTAATAATATTGCAGGGGCAATAAGATTTAATAGGTTTAATAGGTTTAGGATGGTCATAAGTCTTTCTGACCAATCAGCATGAAGAAAAACATTCTCACAAAGAGCCAAAAATTTACTGGTGTCTGAATTTTCTGAATTTTCTTAAGATATAGAAATTGTACTGTATATTTGTTTACATGTACAGTACAGGCCAAAAGTTTGTGTTTTCTTTATTTTCATGACCATTTACATTGGTAGATTCTCACTGAAGGCATCAAAACTATGAATGAACACATGTGGAGTTATGTACTTTACAGAAAAAAGGGTCTCCACAGTCACCGGACCTGAACCCATTCGAGATGGTTTGGGGTGAGCTGGACCGCAGAGTGAAAGCAAAGGGGCCAACAAGTGCTAAACACCTCTGGGAACTCCTTCAAGACTGTTGGAAACCATTTCACTGTCATGTGACGACCTCTTGAAGCTCATCGAGAGAATGCCAAGAGTGTGCAAAGCAGTAATCAGAGCAAAGGGTGGCTATTTTAAAGAAACTAGAATATAAAACATGTTTTCAGTTATTTCACCTTTTTTTTGTTAAGTACATAACTCCACATTTGTTCATTCATAGTTTTGATGTCTTCAGTGAGAATCTACCAATGTAAATGGTCATGAAAATAAAGAAAATACATTGAAGGAGTGAAGGTGTGTCCAAACTTTTTTCCTGTACTGTACTGTACATGGGGCATTCAAGTCAAACTGGGACTTTTGATGTGCAGAAGAACAGCACACAGTTATGAGAGAAAAAAAATCTCTCTGACCCCCTGCTACACTAAAATACTGTACTTATCGCAGTGTTTTACTAGGGCTTGTATACTCTCAAAATACAAAGTTTCCTCACACCACATAATTGGACTGCCTGCTTAATATCTGAAATGCTGGCCTCCCAGGAATTCCTATAATGGCCCGAACAGAGAAATTGATTGGATGGAGGTACAAGGATGTGGCAATAACTCCCAGCCAAGTTCCAATAATCTGCAAGTAGTGATCATGTGTACAGTTCCCATAAACAGATGCATTGGCAAGAAGTTATTCATCGATTTTCTTGGAACAGGTGTGCCACATGTTAAATGTTCACACCTTCTTTCACAAGAAATTTCATCAAAAGTCCCAGTTTGACTTGAACAGCCCTTGTAAATCTTGCATGTCATCAATAGGCTGAGATATTTTGGGCGGTAATGCACACGCATATGATTTATTATTATTTTGGGTTTTTCCAATAATCACATAAATTTTGTCATTTATAGTACATCCATAAAGAAAGAGTGTTTACAGTTTCTCAACAAATTATATCAGCCTTGTTCAGGTGCATCAGTAAAATTGAACAGAAGCAGGGTTCCTGTCACCAGTCAGAATAGATGAGGGTAAAATAAAAGACAAACTAAAAACAACCAAATGACCCCTGACCTAGAAGGTTTAAAATTGAAAATAAAATAATATTACACTGTTATTACACTGTTATAACACTGTTATTACACTGTTATAACACTGTTATTACACTGTTATTACACTGTTTCTACACTGTTATTACACTGTTATAACACTGTTATTACACTGTTTCTACACTGTTATTACACTGTTATAACACTGTTATTACACTGTTATTACACTGTTATTACACTGTTATAACACTGTTATTACACTGTTATTACACTGTTTCTACACTGTTATTACACTGTTATAACACTGTTATTACACTGTTATTACAGTGTTATTACACTGTTATTACACTGTTTCTACACTGTTATTACACTGTTATTACACTGTTATAACTCTGTTATTACACTGTTATTACACTGTTATTACACTGTTATAACACTGTTATTACACTGTTTCTACACTGTTATTACACTGTTATAACACTGTTATTACACTGTTATTACACTGTTATTACACTGTTATTACAATGTTTCTACACTGTTATTACACTGTTATTACACTGTTATTACACTGTCTCTACACTGTTATTACACTGTTATAACACTGTTATTACACTGTTATTACACTGTTTCTACACTGTTATTACACTGTTATTACACTGTTATTACACTGTTTCTACACTGTTATTACACTGTTATAACACTGTTATTACACTGTTATTACACTGTTTCTACACTGTAATTACACTGTTATTACAGTGTTATTACACTGTTATTACACTGTTTCTACACTGTTATTACACTGTTATTACACTGTTATAACTCTGTTATTACACTGTTATTACACTGTTATTACACTGTTTCTACACTGTAATTACACTGTTATTACAGTGTTATTACACTGTTATTACACTGTTATAACACTTATAACACTGTTATAACACTGTTATTACACTGTTATTACACTGTTATAACACTGTTATTACACTGTTATAACTCTGTTATTACACTGTTATTACAGTGTTATTACACTGTTATAACACTGTTATTACACTGTTATTACACTGTTATTACAATGTTTCTACACTGTTATTACACTGTTATTACACTGTTATTACACTGTCTCTACACTGTTATTACACTGTTATAACACTGTTATTACACTGTTATTACACTGTTTCTACACTGTTATTACACTGTTATTACACTGTTATTACACTGTTTCTACACTGTTATTACACTGTTATAACACTGTTATTACACTGTTATTACACTGTTTCTACACTGTAATTACACTGTTATTACAGTGTTATTACACTGTTATTACACTGTTTCTACACTGTTATTACACTGTTATTACACTGTTATAACTCTGTTATTACACTGTTATTACACTGTTATTACACTGTTTCTACACTGTAATTACACTGTTATTACAGTGTTATTACACTGTTATTACACTGTTATAACACTTATAACACTGTTATAACACTGTTATTACACTGTTATTACACTGTTATAACACTGTTATTACACTGTTATAACTCTGTTATTACACTGTTATTACAGTGTTATTACACTGTTATAACACTGTTATTACACTGTTATTACACTGTTAAAACACTGTTATTACACTGTTATAACACTGTTATTACACTGTTATAACACTGTTATTACACTGTTATTACACTGTTATAACACTGTTATTACACTGTTATTACAGTGTTATTACACTGTTTCTACACTGTTATTACACTTGTAACGCTCAGAATTATTATTTGAGCTAATTACACTAAATCGGGGTCTAAGATCTATAAACGGGTTGATTACACTAACTTCCGGTATTGCGCAACCTTCGGACACGACCTTCGGAAAGACGGACACAACAACAATTTCCCAAAACCAAACCAAAGTGTATTATGTACAAAATACAAACAAATGAAGTGCAACAAAAAAACAATATATACAACATATAAACAAATATATACAATGTCAGTAGTGTGTGCGAGTGTGTGAGTGCGTATGTATGAATGTCCAAGTCCGTGTTATTGAAAATGAATGGGATGGTGAAATGGGGAGACGGCTCGAGCTCACCGGTGAAAGATGGTAAGTCCGGGAGCTCGAGAAACGGAATCAGAGGGGTATAGTTGACGTCCAGGAAAAGAATAATCCAATGGCAATGTCCAACTAGCTCGCTCTCTCTCTCCATACACAGCGCTGCTTGCTTCATCTCCCCGTCTCGAACGTCATGCCGGTTCCGGCTTTATACCGGCACACGTGACCTGATAGGTCATCAGGGTTCCCTCGCGGCACAGCTGCGCATGCGCGCGAGAGCTTAACCCCGGAACCAAGGCACCGTTGCCATGGGGACGAAAATAACCGAAAGGGGTCAGTTTGTGTGTGCAGGTGAGCAACATTAGCTCCTTCCCTTTTCCCCTGCAGTTTAACCGCCCCTTTATGTGGCTGCGCTACACACTGTTATTACACTGTTATAACACTGTTATTACACTGTTTCTACACTGTTATTACAATGTTATTACACTGTTATAACACTGTTATTACACTGTTATTACACTGTTACTACACTGTTTCTACACTGTTATTACACTGTTATTTCACTGTTATTACACTGTTATTACACTGTTTCTACACTGTTATTACACTGTTATAACACTGTTATAACACTGTTATTACAGTGTTATAACACTGTTATTACACTGTTATTACACTGTTATAACACTGTTATAACACTGTTATTACACTGTTATTACAGTGTTATTACACTGTTATAACAATGTTATTACACTGTTATAACACTGTTATTACACTTTTATTACACTGTTATTACACTGTTTCTACACTTTTATTACACTGTTATTACACTGTTTCTACACTGTTATTACACTGTTATTAGACTATTACAGTGTTATTACACTGTTATTACACTGTTATAACACTGTTATAACACTGTTATTACACTGTTATAACACTATTACACTGTTATAACACTGTTATTACACTGTTATTACACTGTTATTACACTATTACACTGTTATTACACTGTTATAACACTGTTATTACACTGTTATTACACTGTTATTACACTGTTATAACACTGTTATTACACTGTTATAAAACTGTTATTACACTGTTATTACACTGTTTCTACACTGTTATAACACTGTTATTACACTGTTATAACTCTGTTATTACACTGTTATTACACTTTTTCTACACTGTTATTACACTGTTATTACACTGTTATAACACTGTTATTACACTGTTATTACAGTGTTATTACACTGTTATTACACTGTTTCTACACTGTTATTACACTGTTATTACACTGTTATAAAAATGTTATTACACTGTTATTACGTTGTTATTACACTGTTAAAACACTGTTATAACACTGTTATTACAGTGTTATTACACTGTTATTACACTGTTAAAACACTGTTATAACACTGTTATTACACTGTTATTACACTGTTATAACACTGTTATTACACTGTTATTACACTGTTATTACATTGTTATTACACTGTTATTACACTGTTATTACACTGTTTTTACACTGTTATAACACTGTTATTACAGTGTTATTACACTGTTATTACACTGTTATAACACTGTTATTACACTGTTACTACACTGTTTCTACACTATTACACTGTTATTACACTGTTATAACACTGTTATTACACTGTTATTACACTTTTATTAGTGTTATTACACTGTTATTACACTGTTATTACAGTGTTATTACACTGTTATTACACTGTTATTACAGTTATTACACTGTTATTACACTTTTTCTACACTGTTATTACACTGTTATTACACTGTTATAACACTGTTATTACACTGTTATTACAGTGTTATTACACTGTTATTACAGTTTCTACACTGTTATTACACTGTTATTACACTGTTATAACACTGTTATTACACTGTTATTACAGTGTTATTACACTGTTATTACAGTTTCTACACTGTTATTACACTGTTATAACACTGTTATTACACTGTTATTACATTGTTATTACACTGTTAAAACACTGTTATAACACTGTTATTACACTGTTATTACACTGTTATAACACTGTTATTACACTGGTATTACACTGTTATTACAGTGTTATTACACTGTTATTACAGTTTCTACACTGTTATTACACTGTTATAACACTGTTATTACACTGTTATTACATTGTTATTACACTGTTAAAACACTGTTATAACACTGTTATTACACTGTTATTACACTGTTAAAACACTGTTATAACACTGTTATTACACTGGTATTACACTGTTATAACACTGTTATAACACTGTTATTACACTGTTATTACACTGTTATAACACTGTTATTACACTGTTATTACAGTGTTATTACACTGTTATTACACTGTTATTACACTATTACACTGTTATTACACTGTTATAACACTGTTATTACACTGTTATTACACTGTTATTACACTGTTATAACACTGTTATTACACTGTTATAACATTGTTATTACACTGTTATTACACTGTTTCTACACTGTTATAACACTATTACACTGTTATAACTCTGTTATTACACTGTTATTACACTTTTTCTACACTGTTATTACACTGTTATTACACTGTTATAACACTGTTATTACACTGTTATTACAGTGTTATTACACTGTTATTACACTGTTATAAAAATGTTATTACACTGTTATTACATTGTAATTACACTGTTAAAACACTGTTATAACACTGTTATTACAGTGTTATTACACTGTTATTACACTGTTAAAACACTGTTATAACACTGTTATTACACTGTTATTACACTGTTATAACACTGTTATTACACTGTTATTACACTGTTATTACATTGTTATTGCACTGTTATTACACTGTTATTACACTGTTTTTACACTGTTATAACACTGTTATTACACTGTTATTACATTGTTATTACACTGTTAAAACACTGTTATAACACTGTTATTACACTGTTATTACACTGTTAAAACACTGTTATAACACTGTTATTACACTGGTATTACACTGTTATAACACTGTTATAACACTGTTATTACACTGTTATTACACTGTTATAACACTGTTATTACACTGTTATTACACTGTTATTACACTGTTATAACACTGTTATTACACTGTTATTACAGTGTTATTACACTGTTATTACACTGTTATTACACTATTACACTGTTATTACACTGTTATAACACTGTTATTACACTGTTATTACACTGTTATTACACTGTTATAACACTGTTATTACACTGTTATAACATTATTACACTGTTATTACACTGTTTCTACACTGTTATAACACTATTACACTGTTATAACTCTGTTATTACACTGTTATTACACTTTTTCTACACTGTTATTACACTGTTATTACACTGTTATAACACTGTTATTACACTTTTATTACAGTGTTATTACACTGTTATTACACTGTTTCTACACTGTTATTACACTGTTATAAAAATGTTATTACACTGTTATTACATTGTTATTACACTGTTAAAACACTGTTATAACACTGTTATTACAGTGTTATTACACTGTTATTACACTGTTAAAACACTGTTATAACACTGTTATTACACTGTTATTACACTGTTATAACACTGTTATTACACTGTTATTACACTGTTATTACATTGTTATTGCACTGTTATTACACTGTTATTACACTGTTTTTACACTGTTATAACACTGTTATTACACTGTTATTACATTGTTATTACACTGTTAAAACACTGTTATAACACTGTTATTACACTGGTATTACACTGTTATAACACTGTTATAACACTGTTATTACACTGTTATTACACTGTTATAACACTGTTATTACACTGTTATTACAGTGTTATTACACTGTTATTACACTGTTATTACACTATTACACTGTTATTACACTGTTATTACACTGTTATTACAGTGATATTACACTGTTATAACAATGTTATTACACTGTTATAACACTATTACACTGTTATAACACTGTTATTACAGTGTTATAACACTGTTATTACACTGTTATTACACTGTTATAACACTGTTATAACACTGTTATTACACTGTTATTACAGTGTTATTACACTGTTATAACAATGTTATTACACTGTTATAACACTGTTATTACACTTTTATTACACTGTTATTACACTGTTTCTACACTGTTATTACACTGTTATTACACTGTTTCTACACTGTTATTACACTGTTATTAGACTATTACAGTGTTATTACACTGTTATTACACTGTTATAACACTGTTATAACACTGTTATTACACTGTTATAACACTGTTATTACACTATTACACTGTTATAACACTATTACACTGTTATTACACTGTTATAACACTGTTATTACACTGTTATTACACTGTTATTACACTGTTATAACACTGTTATTACACTGTTATAAAACTGTTATTACACTGTTATTACACTGTTTCTACACTGTTATAACACTGTTATTACACTGTTATAACTCTGTTATTACACTGTTATTACACTTTTTCTACACTGTTATTACACTGTTATTACACTGTTATAACACTGTTATTACACTGTTATTACAGTGTTATTACACTGTTATTACACTGTTTCTACACTGTTATTACACTGTTATTACACTGTTATAAAAATGTTATTACACTGTTATTACGTTGTTATTACACTGTTAAAACACTGTTATAACACTGTTATTACAGTGTTATTACACTGTTATTACACTGTTAAAACACTGTTATAACACTGTTATTACACTGTTATTACACTGTTATAACACTGTTATTACACTGTTATTACACTGTTATTACATTGTTATTACACTGTTATTACACTGTTATTACACTGTTTTTACACTGTTATAACACTGTTATTACAGTGTTATTACACTGTTATTACACTGTTATAACACTGTTATTACACTGTTACTACACTGTTTCTACACTATTACACTGTTATTACACTGTTATAACACTGTTATTACACTGTTATTACACTTTTATTAGTGTTATTACACTGTTATTACACTGTTATTACAGTGTTATTACACTGTTATTACACTGTTATTACAGTTATTACACTGTTATTACACTTTTTCTACACTGTTATTACACTGTTATTACACTGTTATAACACTGTTATTACACTGTTATTACAGTGTTATTACACTGTTATTACAGTTTCTACACTGTTATTACACTGTTATTACACTGTTATAACACTGTTATTACACTGTTATTACAGTGTTATTACACTGTTATTACAGTTTCTACACTGTTATTACACTGTTATAACACAGTTATTACACTGTTATTACATTGTTATTACACTGTTAAAACACTGTTATAACACTGTTATTACACTGTTATTACACTGTTAAAACACTGTTATAACACTGTTATTACACTGGTATTACACTGTTATTACAGTGTTATTACACTGTTATTACAGTTTCTACACTGTTATTACACTGTTATAACACTGTTATTACACTGTTATTACATTGTTATTACACTGTTAAAACACTGTTATAACACTGTTATTACACTGTTATTACACTGTTAAAACACTGTTATAACACTGTTATTACACTGGTATTACACTGTTATAACACTGTTATAACACTGTTATTACACTGTTATTACACTGTTATAACACTGTTATTACACTGTTATTACAGTGTTATTACACTGTTATTACACTGTTATTACACTATTACACTGTTATTACACTGTTATTACACTGTTATTACACTGTTATTACACTGTTATAACACTGTTATTACACTGTTATAACATTGTTATTACACTGTTATTACACTGTTTCTACACTGTTATAACACTATTACACTGTTATTACACTTTTTCTACACTGTTATTACACTGTTATTACACTGTTATAACACTGTTATTACACTGTTATTACAGTGTTATTACACTGTTATTACACTGTTTCTACACTGTTATTACACTGTTATTACACTGTTATAACACTGTTATTACACTGTTATTACACTGTTATTACATTGTTATTGCACTGTTATTACACTGTTATTACACTGTTTTTACACTGTTATAACACTGTTATTACACTGTTATTACATTGTTATTACACTGTTAAAACACTGTTATAACACTGTTATTACACTGTTATTACACTGTTAAAACACTGTTATAACACTGTTATTACACTGGTATTACACTGTTATAACACTGTTATAACACTGTTATTACAGTGTTATTACACTGTTATTACACTGTTAAAACACTGTTATAACACTGTTATTACACTGTTATTACACTGTTATAACACTGTTATTACACTGTTATTACACTGTTATTACATTGTTATTGCACTGTTATTACACTGTTATTACACTGTTTTTACACTGTTATAACACTGTTATTACACTGTTATTACATTGTTATTACACTGTTAAAACACTGTTATAACACTGTTATTACACTGTTATTACACTGTTAAAACACTGTTATAACACTGTTATTACACTGGTATTACACTGTTATAACACTGTTATAACACTGTTATTACACTGTTATTACACTGTTATAACACTGTTATTACACTGTTATTACACTGTTATTACACTGTTATAACACTGTTATTACACTGTTATTACAGTGTTATTACACTGTTATTACACTGTTATTACACTATTACACTGTTATTACACTGTTATAACACTGTTATTACACTGTTATTACACTGTTATTACACTGTTATAACACTGTTATTACACTGTTATAACATTGTTATTACACTGTTATTACACTGTTTCTACACTGTTATAACACTATTACACTGTTATAACTCTGTTATTACACTGTTATTACACTTTTTCTACACTGTTATTACACTGTTATTACACTGTTATAACACTGTTATTACACTGTTATTACAGTGTTATTACACTGTTATTACAGTTTCTACACTGTTATTACACTGTTATTACACTGTTATAACACTGTTATTACACTGTTATTACAGTGTTATTACACTGTTATTACAGTTTCTACACTGTTATTACACTGTTATAACACTGTTATTACACTGTTATTACATTGTTATTACACTGTTAAAACACTGTTATAACACTGTTATTACACTGTTATTACACTGTTAAAACACTGTTATAACACTGTTATTACACTGGTATTACACTGTTATTACAGTGTTATTACACTATTACAGTTTCTACACTGTTATTACACTGTTATAACACTGTTATTACACTGTTATTACATTGTTATTACACTGTTAAAACACTGTTATAACACTGTTATTACACTGTTATTACACTGTTAAAACACTGTTATAACACTGTTATTACACTGGTATTACACTGTTATAACACTGTTATAACACTGTTATTACACTGTTATTACATTGTTATTACACTGTTAAAACACTGTTATAACACTGTTATTACACTGTTATTACACTGTTATAACACTGTTATAACACTGTTATTACACTGTTATTACACTGTTATAACACTGTTATTACACTGTTATTACAGTGTTATTACACTGTTATTACACTGTTATTACACTGTTATAACACTGTTATAACACTGTTATTACACTGTTATTACAGTGTTATTACACTGTTATAACAATGTTATTACACTGTTATAACACTGTTATTACACTTTTATTACACTGTTATTACACTGTTTCTACACTTTTATTACACTGTTATTACACTGTTTCTACACTGTTATTACACTGTTATTAGACTATTACAGTGTTATTACACTGTTATTACACTGTTATAACACTGTTATAACACTGTTATTACACTGTTATAACACTGTTATTACACTATTACACTGTTATAACACTGTTATTACACTGTTATTACACTGTTATTACACTATTACACTGTTATTACACTGTTATAACACTGTTATTACACTGTTATTACACTGTTATTACACTGTTATAACACTGTTATTACACTGTTATAAAACTGTTATTACACTGTTATTACACTGTTTCTACACTGTTATAACACTGTTATTACACTGTTATAACTCTGTTATTACACTGTTATTACACTTTTTCTACACTGTTATTACACTGTTATTACACTGTTATAACACTGTTATTACACTGTTATTACAGTGTTATTACACTGTTATTACACTGTTTCTACACTGTTATTACACTGTTATTACACTGTTATAAAAATGTTATTACACTGTTATTACGTTGTTATTACACTGTTAAAACACTGTTATAACACTGTTATTACAGTGTTATTACACTGTTATTACACTGTTAAAACACTGTTATAACACTGTTATTACACTGTTATTACACTGTTATAACACTGTTATTACACTGTTATTACACTGTTATTACATTGTTATTACACTGTTATTACACTGTTATTACACTGTTTTTACACTGTTATAACACTGTTATTACAGTGTTATTACACTGTTATTACACTGTTATAACACTGTTATTACACTGTTACTACACTGTTTCTACACTATTACACTGTTATTACACTGTTATAACACTGTTATTACACTGTTATTACACTTTTATTAGTGTTATTACACTGTTATTACACTGTTTTTACAGTGTTATTACACTGTTATTACACTGTTATTACAGTTATTACACTGTTATTACACTTTTTCTACACTGTTATTACACTGTTATTAAACTGTTATAACACTGTTATTACACTGTTATTACAGTGTTATTACACTGTTATTACAGTTTCTACACTGTTATTACACTGTTATTACACTGTTATAACACTGTTATTACACTGTTATTACAGTGTTATTACACTGTTATTACAGTTTCTACACTGTTATTACACTGTTATAACACTGTTATTACACTGTTATTACATTGTTATTACACTGTTAAAACACTGTTATAACACTGTTATTACACTGTTATTACACTGTTAAAACACTGTTATAACACTGTTATTACACTGGTATTACACTGTTATTACAGTGTTATTACACTGTTATTACAGTTTCTACACTGTTATTACACTGTTATAACACTGTTATTACACTGTTATTACATTGTTATTACACTGTTAAAACACTGTTATAACACTGTTATTACACTGTTATTACACTGTTAAAACACTGTTATAACACTGTTATTACACTGGTATTACACTGTTATAACACTGTTATAACACTGTTATTACACTGTTATTACACTGTTATAACACTGTTATTACACTGTTATTACAGTGTTATTACACTGTTATTACACTGTTATTACACTATTACACTGTTATTACACTGTTATAACACTGTTATTACACTGTTATTACACTGTTATTACACTGTTATAACACTGTTATTACACTGTTATAACATTGTTATTACACTGTTATTACACTGTTTCTACACTGTTATAACACTATTACACTGTTATAACTCTGTTATTACACTGTTATTACACTTTTTCTACACTGTTATTACACTGTTATTACACTGTTATAACACTGTTATTACACTGTTATTACAGTGTTATTACACTGTTATTACACTGTTTCTACACTGTTATTACACTGTTATTACACTGTTATAAAAATGTTATTACACTGTTATTACATTGTAATTACACTGTTAAAACACTGTTATAACACTGTTATTACAGTGTTATTACACTGTTATTACACTGTTAAAACACTGTTATAACACTGTTATTACACTGTTATTACACTGTTATAACACTGTTATTACACTGTTATTACACTGTTATTACATTGTTATTGCACTGTTATTACACTGTTATTACACTGTTTTTACACTGTTATAACACTGTTATTACACTGTTATTACATTGTTATTACACTGTTAAAACACTGTTATAACACTGTTATTACACTGTTATTACACTGTTAAAACACTGTTATAACACTGTTATTACACTGGTATTACACTGTTATAACACTGTTATAACACTGTTATTACACTGTTATTACACTGTTATAACACTGTTATTACACTGTTATTACACTGTTATAACACTGTTATTACACTGTTATTACAGTGTTATTACACTGTTATTACACTGTTATTACACTATTACACTGTTATTACACTGTTATAACACTGTTATTACACTGTTATTACACTGTTATTACACTGTTATAACACTGTTATAACATTGTTATTACACTGTTATTACACTGTTTCTACACTGTTATAACACTATTACACTGTTATAACTCTGTTATTACACTGTTATTACACTTTTTCTACACTGTTATTACACTGTTATTACACTGTTATAACACTGTTATTACACTTTTATTACAGTGTTATTACACTGTTATTACACTGTTTCTACACTGTTATTACACTGTTATTACACTGTTATAAAAATGTTATTACACTGTTATTACATTGTTATTACACTGTTAAAACACTGTTATAACACTGTTATTACAGTGTTATTACACTGTTATTACACTGTTAAAACACTGTTATAACACTGTTATTACACTGTTATTACACTGTTATAACACTGTTATTACACTGTTATTACACTGTTATTACATTGTTATTGCACTGTTATTACACTGTTATTACACTGTTTTTACACTGTTATAACACTGTTATTACACTGTTATTACATTGTTATTACACTGTTAAAACACTGTTATAACACTGTTATTACACTGGTATTACACTGTTATAACACTGTTATAACACTGTTATTACACTGTTATTACACTGTTATAACACTGTTATTACACTGTTATTACAGTGTTATTACACTGTTATTACACTGTTATTACACTATTACACTGTTATTACACTGTTATAAAACTGTTATTACACTGTTATTACACTGTTATTACACTGTTATAACACTGTTATTACACTGTTATAACATTGTTATTACACTGTTATTACACTGTTTCTACACTGTTATAACACTATTACACTGTTATAACTCTGTTATTACACTGTTATTACACTTTTTCTACACTGTTATTACACTGTTATTACACTGTTATAACACTGTTATTACACTGTTATTACAGTGTTATTACACTGTTATTACACTGTTTCTACACTGTTATTACACTGTTATTACACTGTTATAAAAATGTTATTACACTGTTATTACATTGTTATTACACTGTTAAAACACTGTTATAACACTGTTATTACAGTGTTATTACACTGTTATTACACTGTTAAAACACTGTTATAACACTGTTATTACACTGTTATTACACTGTTATAACACTGTTATTACACTGTTATTACACTGTTATTACATTGTTATTGCACTGTTATTACACTGTTATTACACTGTTTTTACACTGTTATAACACTGTTATTACAGTGTTATTACACTGTTATTACACTGTTATAACTCTGTTATTACACTGTTATTACACTGTTTCTACACTGTTATTACACTGTTATTACACTGTTATAACACTGTTATTACAGTGTTATTACACTGTTATAACAATGTTATTACACTGTTATTACAGTGTTATTACACTGTTATAACAATGTTATTACACTGTTATAACACTGTTATTACACTGTTATTACACTGTTATTACACTGTTATTACATTGTTATTGCACTGTTATTACACTGTTATTACACTGTTTTTACACTGTTATAACACTGTTATTACACTGTTATTACATTGTTATTACACTGTTAAAACACTGTTATAACACTGTTATTACACTGGTATTACACTGTTATAACACTGTTATAACACTGTTATTACACTGTTATTACACTGTTATAACACTGTTATTACACTGTTATTACAGTGTTATTACACTGTTATTACACTGTTATTACACTATTACACTGTTATTACACTGTTATAAAACTGTTATTACACTGTTATTACACTGTTATTACACTGTTATAACACTGTTATTACACTGTTATAACATTGTTATTACACTGTTATTACACTGTTTCTACACTGTTATAACACTATTACACTGTTATAACTCTGTTATTACACTGTTATTACACTTTTTCTACACTGTTATTACACTGTTATTACACTGTTATAACACTGTTATTACACTGTTATTACAGTGTTATTACACTGTTATTACACTGTTTCTACACTGTTATTACACTGTTATTACACTGTTATAAAAATGTTATTACACTGTTATTACATTGTTATTACACTGTTAAAACACTGTTATAACACTGTTATTACAGTGTTATTACACTGTTATTACACTGTTAAAACACTGTTATAACACTGTTATTACACTGTTATTACACTGTTATAACACTGTTATTACACTGTTATTACACTGTTATTACATTGTTATTGCACTGTTATTACACTGTTATTTCACTGTTTTTACACTGTTATAACACTGTTATTACAGTGTTATTACACTGTTATTACACTGTTATAACACTGTTATTACACTGTTACTACACTGTTTCTACACTGTTATTACACTGTTATTACACTGTTATAACACTGTTATTACACTGTTATTACACTTTTATTAGTGTTATTACACTGTTATTACACTGTTATTACAGTGTTATTACACTGTTATTACAGTTATTACACTGTTATTACACTTTTTCTACACTGTTATTACACTGTTATTACACTGTTATAACACTGTTATTACACTGTTATAACACTGTTATTACACTGTTATTACATTGTTTCTACACTGTTATTACACTGTTATTACACTGTTATAACACTGTTATTACCATGTTATTACACTGTTATTACACTGTTAATACACTGTTATTACACTGTTATTACAGTGTTATTACACTGTTATTACACTGTTATTACACTGTAATTACACTGTTATAACACTGTTATTACACTGTTATAACTCTGTTATTACACTGTTATTACACTGTTTCTACACTGTTATTACACTGTTATTACACTGTTATAACACTGTTATTACACTGTTATTACAGTGTTATTACACTGTTATAACAATGTTATTACACTGTTATAACACTGTTATTACACTTTTATTACACTGTTATTACACTTTTATTACACTGTTATTACACTGTTTCTACACTGTTATTACACTGTTATAACACTGTTATTACACTATTACACTGTTATAACACTGTTATTACACTGTTATTACACTGTTATTACACTGTTATAACACTGTTATTACACTGTTATAACACTGTTATTACAGTATTATTACACTGTTATTACACTGTTATTAAACTGTTTCTACACTGTTATTACACTGTTATTACACTGTTATAACACTGTTATTACACTGTTACTACACTGTTTCTACACTGTTATTACACTGTTATTACACTGTTATAACACTGTTATTACACTGTTATTACACTGTTATTACACTGTTATTAGTGTTATTACACTGTTATTACAGTGTTATTACACTGTTATTACACTGTTATTACACTGTTATAACACTGTTATTATACTGTTATTACACTGTTATAACACTGTTATTACACTGTTATTACACTGTTTCTACACTGTTATTACACTGTTATTACAGTGTTATAACACTGTTATTACACTGTTATTACAGTTTCTACACTGTTATAACACTGTTATTACACTGTTATTACAGTGTTATTACACTGTTATTACAGTTTCTACACTGTTATGACACTGTTATAACACTGTTATTACAGTGTTATTACATTGTTATTACACTGTTAAAACACTGTTATAACACTGTTATTACACTGTTATTACACTGTTAAAACACTGTTATAACACTGTTATTACACTGGTATTACACTGTTATAACACTGTTATAACACTGTTATTACACTGTTATTACACTGTTATAACACTGTTATTACACTGTTATTACAGTGTTATTACACTGTTATTACACTGTTATTACACTATTACACTGTTATTACACTGTTATAACACTGTTATTACACTGTTATTACACTGTTATTACACTGTTATAACACTGTTATTACACTGTTATAACACTGTTATTACACTGTTATTACACTGTTTCTACACTGTTATAACACTATTACACTGTTATAACTCTGTTATTACACTGTTATTACACTTTTTCTACACTGTTATTACACTGTTATTACACTGTTATAACACTGTTATTACACTGTTATTACAGTGTTATTACACTGTTATTACACTGTTTCTACACTGTTATTACACTGTTATTACACTGTTATAAAAATGTTATTACACTGTTATTACATTGTTATTACACTGTTAAAACACTGTTATAACACTGTTATTACAGTGTTATTACACTGTTAAAACACTGTTATAACACTGTTATTACACTGTTATTACACTGTTATAACACTGTTATTACACTGTTATTACACTGTTATTACATTGTTATTGCACTGTTATTACACTGTTATTACACTGTTTTTACACTGTTATAACACTGTTATTACAGTGTTATTACACTGTTATTACACTGTTATAACACTGTTATTACACTGTTACTACACTGTTTCTACACTGTTATTACACTGTTATTACACTGTTATAACACTGTTATTACACTGTTATTACACTTTTATTAGTGTTATTACACTGTTATTACACTGTTATTACAGTGTTATTACACTGTTATTACACTGTTATTACAGTTATTACACTGTTATTACACTTTTTCTACACTGTAATTACACTGTTATTACACTGTTATAACACTGTTATTACACTGTTATTAAAGTGTTATTACACTGTTATTACAGTTTCTACACTGTTATTACACTGTTATTACACTGTTATAACACTGTTATTACACTGTTATTACATTGTTATTACACTGTTAAAACACTGTTATAACACTGTTATTACACTGTTATTACACTGTTAAAACACTGTTATTACACTGTTATTACACTGTTATAACACTGTTATTACACTGTTATTACATTGTTTCTACACTGTTATTACACTGTTATTACACTGTCATAACACTGTTATTACACTGTCATAACACTGTTATTACACTGTTAATACACTGTTATTACACTGTTATTACAGTGTTATTACACTGTTATTACACTGTTATTACACTGTAATTACACTGTTATAACACTGTTATTACACTGTTATAACTCTGTTATTACACTGTTATTACACTGTTTCTACACTGTTATTACACTGTTATTACACTGTTATAACACTGTTATTACACTGTTATTACAGTGTTATTACACTGTTATAACAATGTTATTACACTGTTATAACACTGTTATTACACTTTTATTACACTGTTATTACACTTTTATTACACTGTTATTACACTGTTTCTACACTGTTATTACACTGTTATTACACTGTTTCTACACTGTTATTACACTGTTATAACACTGTTATTACACTGTTATTACACTGTTTCTACACTGTTATTACACGGTTATTACACTATTACAGTGTTATTACACTGTTATTACACTGTTATAACACTGTTATTACACTATTACACTGTTATAACACTGTTATTACACTGTTATTACACTGTTATTACACTGTTATAACACTGTTATTACACTGTTATAACACTGGTATTACAGTGTTATTACACTGTTATTACACTGTTATTAAACTGTTACTACACTGTTTCTACACTGTTATTACACTGTTATTACACTGTTATTACACTGTTATTACACTGTTATTACACTGTTATTAGTGTTATTACACTGTTATTACACTGTTATTACAGTGTTATTACACTGTTATTACACTGTTATTACACTGTTATAACACTGTTATTATACTGTTATTACACTGTTATTACACTGTTATAACACTGTTATTACACTGTTATAACACTGTTATTACACTGTTATTACACTGTTTCTACACTGTTATTACACTGTTATAACACTGTTATTACACTGTTATTACACTGTTTCTACACTGTTATTACACTGTTATTACACTGTTATTACACTGTTACTACACTGTTTCTACACTGTTATTACACTGTTATTACACTGTTATAATACTGTTATTACACTGTTATTACACTTTTATTAGTGTTATTACACTGTTTCTACACTGTTATTACACTGTTATTACAGTGTTATAACACTGTTATTACACTGTTATTACAGTTTCTACACTGTTATAACACTGTTATTACACTGTTATTACAGTGTTATTACACTGTTATTACAGTTTCTACACTGTTATGACACTGTTATAACACTGTTATTACAGTGTTATTACATTGTTATTACACTGTTAAAACACTGTTATAACACTGTTATTACACTGTTATTACACTGTTAAAACACTGTTATAACACTGTTATTACACTGGTATTACACTGTTATAACACTGTTATAACACTGTTATTACACTGTTATTACACTGTTATAACACTGTTATTACACTGTTATTACAGTGTTATTACACTGTTATTACACTGTTATTACACTATTACACTGTTATTACACTGTTATAACACTGTTATTACACTGTTATTACACTGTTATTACACTGTTATAACACTGTTATTACACTGTTATAACACTGTTATTACACTGTTATTACACTGTTTCTACACTGTTATAACACTATTACACTGTTATAACTCTGTTATTACACTGTTATTACACTTTTTCTACACTGTTATTACACTGTTATTACACTGTTATAACACTGTTATTACACTGTTATTACAGTGTTATTACACTGTTATTACACTGTTTCTACACTGTTATTACACTGTTATTACACTGTTATAAAAATGTTATTACACTGTTATTACATTGTTATTACACTGTTAAAACACTGTTATAACACTGTTATTACAGTGTTATTACACTGTTATTACACTGTTAAAACACTGTTATAACACTGTTATTACACTGTTATTACACTGTTATAACACTGTTATTACACTGTTATTACACTGTTATTACATTGTTATTGCACTGTTATTACACTGTTATTACACTGTTTTTACACTGTTATAACACTGTTATTACAGTGTTATTACACTGTTATTACACTGTTATAACACTGTTATTACACTGTTACTACACTGTTTCTACACTGTTATTACACTGTTATTACACTGTTATAACACTGTTATTACACTGTTATTACACTTTTATTAGTGTTATTACACTGTTATTACACTGTTATTACAGTGTTATTACACTGTTATTACACTGTTATTACAGTTATTACACTGTTATTACACTTTTTCTACACTGTAATTACACTGTTATTACACTGTTATAACACTGTTATTACACTGTTATTAAAGTGTTATTACACTGTTATTACAGTTTCTACACTGTTATTACACTGTTATTACACTGTTATAACACTGTTATTACACTGTTATTACATTGTTATTACACTGTTAAAACACTGTTATAACACTGTTATTACACTGTTATTACACTGTTAAAACACTGTTATTACACTGTTATTACACTGTTATAACACTGTTATTACACTGTTATTACATTGTTTCTACACTGTTATTACACTGTTATTACACTGTCATAACACTGTTATTACACTGTTATAACACTGTTATTACACTGTTAATACACTGTTATTACACTGTTATTACAGTGTTATTACACTGTTATTACACTGTTATTACACTGTAATTACACTGTTATAACACTGTTATTACACTGTTATAACTCTGTTATTACACTGTTATTACACTGTTTCTACACTGTTATTACACTGTTATTACACTGTTATAACACTGTTATTACACTGTTATTACAGTGTTATTACACTGTTATAACAATGTTATTACACTGTTATAACACTGTTATTACACTTTTATTACACTGTTATTACACTTTTATTACACTGTTATTACACTGTTTCTACACTGTTATTACACTGTTATTACACTGTTTCTACACTGTTATTACACTGTTATAACACTGTTATTACACTGTTATTACACTGTTTCTACACTGTTATTACACGGTTATTACACTATTACAGTGTTATTACACTGTTATTACACTGTTATAACACTGTTATTACACTATTACACTGTTATAACACTGTTATTACACTGTTATTACACTGTTATTACACTGTTATAACACTGTTATTACACTGTTATAACACTGGTATTACAGTGTTATTACACTGTTATTACACTGTTATTAAACTGTTACTACACTGTTTCTACACTGTTATTACACTGTTATTACACTGTTATTACACTGTTATTACACTGTTATTACACTGTTATTAGTGTTATTACACTGTTATTACACTGTTATTACAGTGTTATTACACTGTTATTACACTGTTATTACACTGTTATAACACTGTTATTATACTGTTATTACACTGTTATTACACTGTTATAACACTGTTATTACACTGTTATAACACTGTTATTACACTGTTATTACACTGTTTCTACACTGTTATTACACTGTTATAACACTGTTATTACACTGTTATTACACTGTTTCTACACTGTTATTACACTGTTATTACACTGTTATTACACTGTTACTACACTGTTTCTACACTGTTATTACACTGTTATTACACTGTTATAACACTGTTATTACACTGTTATTACACTTTTATTAGTGTTATTACACTGTTATTACACTGTTATTACACTGTTATTACATTGTTTCTACACTGTTATTACACTGTTATTACACTGTTATAACACTGTTATTACCATGTTATTACACTGTTATTACACTGTTAATACACTGTTATTACACTGTTATTACAGTGTTATTACACTGTTATTACACTGTTATTACACTGTAATTACACTGTTATAACACTGTTATTACACTGTTATAACTCTGTTATTACACTGTTACTACACTGTTTCTACACTGTTATTACACTGTTATTACACTGTTATTACACTGTTATTACACTGTTATTACACTGTTATTACAGTGTTATTACACTGTTATTACACTGTTATTACACTGTTATAACACTGTTATTATACTGTTATTACACTGTTATTACACTGTTATAACACTGTTATTACACTGTTATAACACTGTTATTACACTGTTATTACACTGTTTCTACACTGTTATTACACTGTTATAACACTGTTATTACACTGTTATTACACTGTTTCTACACTGTTATTACACTGTTATTACACTGTTATAACACTGTTATTACACTGTTATTACAGTGTTATTACACTGTTATAACAATGTTATTACACTGTTATAACACTGTTATTACACTTTTATTACACTGTTATTACACTTTTATTACACTGTTATTACACTGTTTCTACACTGTTATTACACTGTTATTACACTGTTTCTACACTGTTATTACACTGTTATAACACTGTTATTACACTGTTATTACACTGTTTCTACACTGTTATTACACTGTTATTACACTATTACAGTGTTATTACACTGTTATTACACTGTTATAACACTGTTATTACACTATTACACTGTTATAACACTGTTATTACACTGTTATTACACTGTTATTACACTGTTATAACACTGTTATTACACTGTTATAACACTGTTATTACACTGTTATTACACTGTTATTACACTGTTATTAAACTGTTACTACACTGTTTCTACACTGTTATTACACTGTTATTACACTGTTATTACACTGTTATTACACTGTTATTACACTGTTATTAGTGTTATTACACTGTTATTACACTGTTATTACAGTGTTATTACACTGTTATTACACTGTTATTACACTGTTATAACACTGTTATTACACTGTTATTACACTGTTATTACACTGTTATAACACTGTTATTACACTGTTATAACACTGTTATTACACTGTTATTACACTGTTTCTACACTGTTATTACACTGTTATAACACTGTTATTACACTGTTATTACACTGTTTCTACACTGTT
>CM060123.1:8717899-8895399 GCA_030522415.1 Channallabes apus
TACACTGTTATAACTCTGTTATTACACTGTTATTACACTGTTATAACACTGTTATTACACTGTTATAACACTGTTATTACACTGTTATTACACTGTTATTACACTGTTATAACACTGTTATTACACTGTTATTACACTGTTATTACACTGTTATAACACTGTTATTACACTGTTATTACACTGTTATTACACTGTTATTACACTGTTATAACACTGTTATTACACTGTTATAACTCTGTTATTACACTGTTATTACACTGTTTCTACACTGTTATTACCCTGTTATTACACTGTTATTACACTGTTATTACACTGTTATAACACTGTTATTACACTGTTATAACACTGTTATTACACAGTTATTACACTGTTTCTACACTGTTATTACAGTGTTATTACACTATTACACTGTTTCTACACTGTTATTACACTTTTATTACACTGTTATTACACTGTTATAACACAGTTATTACAGTGTTATTACAGTGTTATTACACTGTTATTACACTGTTATAACACTGTTATTACACTGTTATAACTCTGTGATTACACTGTTATTACACTGTTTCTACACTGTTATTACAATGTTATTACACTGTTATTACACTGTTATAACACTTTTATTACACTGTTATTACACTGTTACTACACTGTTTCTACACTGTTATTACACTGTTATTTCACTGTTATTACACTGTTATTACACTGTTTCTACACTGTTATTACACTGTTATAACACTGTTATAACACTGTTATTACACTGTTATTACACTATAACAGTGTTATTACACTGTTATTACACTGTTATAACACTGTTATAACACTGTTATTACACAGATATAACACTGTTATAACACTGTTATTACACTGTTATAACACTGTTTCTACACTGTTATTACACTGTTATTACACTGTTATAACACTGTTATAACACTGTTATTACACTGTTATTACAGTGTTATTACACTGTTTCTACACTGTTATTACACTGTTATTACACTGTTATTAAACTGTTATTACACTGTTATTACACTGTTATTACACTATAACAGTGTTATTACACTGTTATTACACTGTTATAACACTGTTATTACACAGATATAACACTGTTATAACACTGTTATTACACTGTTATAACACTGTTATTACACTGTTATTACACTGTTTCTACACTGTTATTACACTGTTATTACACTGTTATAACACTGTTATAACACTGTTATTACACTGTTATTACACTGTTATAACACAGTTATTACAGTGTTATTACAGTGTTATTACACTGTTATAACACTGTTATTACACTGTTATAACTCTGTGATTACACTGTTATTACACTGTTTCTACACTGTTATTACAATGTTATTACACTGTTATTACACTTTTATTACACTGTTATTACACTGTTACTACACTGTTTCTACACTCTTATTACACTGTTATTTCACTGTTATTACACTGTTATTACACTGTTTCTACACTGTTATTACACTGTTATAACACTGTTATAACACTGTTATTACACTGTTATTACAGTATTACACTCTTATTACACTGTTATAAGACTGTTATAACACTGTTATTACACTGTTATAAGACTGTTATAACACTGTTATTACACTGTTATAACACTGTTATTACACTGTTATTACACTGTTATAACACTGTTATTACACTGTTATTACACTGTTATAACACTGTTATTACACTGTTATTACACTGTTATAACACTGTTATTACACTATTACAGTGATATTGCACTGTTATAACAATGTTATTACACTGTTATAACACTGTTATTACACTATTACACTGTTATTACACTGTTATTACACTGTTATTACACTGTTACAACATTGTTATTACACTGTTATTACACTGTTATTACACTGTTATAACACTGTTATTACACTATTACAGTGATATTGCACTGTTATAACAATGTTATTACACTGTTATAACACTGTTATTACACTATTACACTGTTATTACACTGTTATTACACTGTTACAACATTGTTATTACACTGTTATTACACTGTTATTACACTGTTATAACTGTTTTTACACTGTTATTACACTGTTATTAAACTGTTATAACACTGTTATTACACTGTTATTACATTGTTATTACACTGTTATTACACTGTTATTACACTGTTATTACACTGTTATTACACTGTTATAACACTGTTATTACACTGTTATTACACTGTTATTACACTGTTATTACACTGTTATTACACTGTTATTACACTGTTTCTACACTGTTATTACACTGTTATTACACTGTTATTACACTGTTATTACACTGTTATAACACTGTTATTACACTGTTATAACACTGTTTCTACACTGTTATTACACTGTTATTACACTGTTATTACAGTGTTATTACACTGTTATTACACTGTTATTACACTGTTATAACACAGTTATTACAGTGTTATTACAGTGTTATTACACTGTTATTACACTGTTATAACACTGTTATTACACTGTTATAACTCTGTGATTACACTGTTATTACACTGTTTCTACACTGTTATTACAATGTTATTACACTGTTATTACACTGTTATAACACTTTTATTACACTGTTATTACACTGTTACTACACTGTTTCTACACTGTTATTACATTATTTCACTGTTATAACACTGTTATTACACTGTTATTACACTATAACAGTGTTATTACGCTGTTATTACACTGTTATAACACTGTTATAACACTGTTATTACACTGTTATAACACTGTTATAACACTGTTATTACACTGTTATAACACTGTTATTACACTGTTATTACACTGTTTCTACACTGTTATTACACTGTTATTACACTGTTATAACACTGTTATAACACTGTTATTACACTGTTATTACAGTGTTATTACACTGTTTCTACACTGTTATTACACTGTTATTACACTGTTATTACACTGTTTCTACACTGTTATTACACTGTTATTACACTGTTATAACACTGTTATAACACTGTTATTACACTGTTATTACAGTGTTATTACACTATTACAGTATTACACTCTTATTACACTGTTATAAGACTGTTATAACACTGTTATTACACTGTTATAACACTGTTATTACACTGTTATAACACTGTTATTACACTGTTATTACACTGTTACTACACTGTTTCTACACTGTTATTACACTGTTATTACACTGTTATTACAGTGATATTACACTGTTATAACAATGTTATTACACTGTTATAACACTATTACACTGTTATAACTCTGTTATTACACTGTTATTACACTGTTATTACACTGTTATTACACTGTTATAACACTGTTATTACACTGTTATTACACTGTTATTACAGTGTTATTACACTGTTATTACACTGTTATAACACTGTTATTACACTGTTATTACACTGTTATAACACTGTTATTACACTGTTATTACACTGTTATTACACTGTTACTACACTGTTTCTACACTGTTATTACACTGTTATTACACTGTTATTACAGTGATATTACACTGTTATAACAATGTTATTACACTGTTATAACACTATTACACTGTTATAACTCTGTTATTACACTGTTATTACACTGTTATTACACTGTTATAACACTGTTATTACACTGTTATAACACTGTTATTACACTGTTATAACACTGTTATTACACTGTTATTACAGTGTTATTACACTGTTATTACACTGTTATAACACTGTTATTACACTGTTATAACACTGTTATTACACTGTTATTACACTGTTATAACACTGTTATTACACTATTAAAGTGATATTGCACTGTTATAACAATGTTATTACACTGTTATAACATTATTACACTGTTATTACATTGTTATTACACTGTTATAACACTGTTATTACACTGTTATACCACTGTTATTACACTGTTATTACACTGTTATTACAGTGTTATTACAGTGTTATTACACTGTTATTACACTGTTATAACACTGTTATTACACTGTTATAACTCTGTTATTACACTGTTATTACACTGTTTCTACACTGTTATTACCCTGTTATTACACTGTTATTACACTGTTATTACACTGTTATAACACTGTTATTACACTGTTATAACACTGTTATTACACAGTTATTACACTGTTTCTACACTGTTATTACAGTGTTATTACACTATTACACTGTTTCTACACTGTTATTACACTTTTATTACACTGTTATTACACTGTTATAACACAGTTATTACAGTGTTATTACAGTGTTATTACACTGTTATTACACTGTTATAACACTGTTATTACACTGTTATAACTCTGTGATTACACTGTTATTACACTGTTTCTACACTGTTATTACAATGTTATTACACTGTTATTACACTGTTATAACACTTTTATTACACTGTTATTACACTGTTACTACACTGTTTCTACACTGTTATTACACTGTTATAACACTGTTATTACACTGTTATTACACTGTTTCTACACTGTTATTACACTGTTATAACACTGTTATAACACTGTTATAACACTGTTATTACACTATAACAGTGTTATTACACTGTTATTACACTGTTATAACACTGTTATAACACTGTTATTACACAGATATAACACTGTTATAACACTGTTATTACACTGTTATAACACTGTTATTACACTGTTATTACACTGTTTCTACACTGTTATTACACTGTTATTACACTGTTATAACACTGTTATAACACTGTTATTACACTGTTATTACAGTGTTATTACACTGTTTCTACACTGTTATTACACTGTTATTACACTGTTATTACACTGTTATTACACTGTTATTACACTGTTATTACACTATAACAGTGTTATTACACTGTTATTACACTGTTATAACACTGTTATAACACTGTTATTACACTGTTATAACACTGTTATAACACTGTTATTACACTGTTATTACACTGTTTCTACACTGTTATTACACTGTTATTACACTGTTATATCACTGTTATTACACTGTTATTACAGTGTTATTACACTGTTACTACACTGTTATTACACTGTTATTACACTGTTATAACACTGTTATTACACTGTTATTACACTGTTATTACACTGTTATAACACTGTTATTACACTATTACAGTGATATTGCACTGTTATAACAATGTTATTACACTGTTATAACACTGTTATTACACTATTACACTGTTATTACACTGTTACAACATTGTTATTACACTGTTATTACATTGTTATTACACTGTTATTACACTGTTATTACACTGTTATAACTGTTTTTACACTGTTATTACACTGTTATTAAACTGTTATAACACTGTTATTACACTGTTATTACACTGTTTCTACACTGTTATTACAGTGTTATTACACTATTACACTGTTTCTACACTGTTATTACACTTTTATTACACTGTTATTACACTGTTATAACACCGTTATAACACTGTTATTACACTGTTATTACATTGTTATTACACTGTTATTACACTGTTATAACACTGTTATTACACTGCTTTTACACTGTTATAACACTGTTATTACACTGTTATTACACTGTTATTACACTGTTACTACACTGTTTCTACACTGTTATTACACTGTTATTACACTGTTATTACAGTGATATTACACTGTTATAACAATGTTATTACACTGTTATAACACTATTACACTGTTATAACTCTGTTATTACACTGTTATTACACTGTTATTACACTGTTATAACACTGTTATTACACTGTTATAACACTGTTATTACACTGTTATTACACTGTTATTACACTGTTATTACACTGTTATAACACTATTACACTGTTATAACATTATTACACTGTTATTACATTGTTATTACACTGTTATAACACTGTTATTACACTGTTATAACACTGTTATTACACTGTTATTACACTGTTATTACAGTGTTATTACAGTGTTATTACACTGTTATTACACTGTTATTACAGTGTTATTACACTGTTATTACACTGTTATAACACTGTTATTACACTGTTATAACTCTGTTATTACACTGTTATTACACTGTTTCTACACTGTTATTACCCTGTTATTACACTGTTATTACACTGTTATTACACTGTTATAACACTGTTATTACACAGTTATTACACTGTTTCTACACTGTTATTACAGTGTTATTACACTATTACACTGTTTCTACACTGTTATTACACTTTTATTACACTGTTATTACACTGTTATAACACAGTTATTACAGTGTTATTACAGTGTTATTACACTGTTATAACACTGTTATTACACTGTTATAACTCTGTGATTACACTGTTATTACACTGTTTCTACACTGTTATTACAATGTTATTACACTGTTATTACACTGTTATAACACTTTTATTACACTGTTATTACACTGTTACTACACTGTTTCTACACTGTTATTACACTGTTATTTCACTGTTATTACACTGTTATTACACTATTACACTGTTATAACACTGTTATTACACTGTTATTACACTGTTATAACACTGTTATTACACTGTTATTACACTGTTATAACACTGTTATTACACTGTTATTACACTGTTATAACACTGTTATTACACTATTACAGTGATATTGCACTGTTATAACAATGTTATTACACTGTTATAACACTGTTATTACACTATTACACTGTTATTACACTGTTATTACACTGTTACAACATTGTTATTACACTGTTATTACATTGTTATTACACTGTTATTACGCTGTTATTACACTGTTATAACTGTTTTTACACTGTTATTACACTGTTATTAAACTGTTATAACACTGTTATTACACTGTTATTACACTATTTCTACACTGTTATAACACTGTTATTACACTGTTATTACACAGTTATTACACTGTTTCTACACTGTTATTACAGTGTTATTACACTATTACACTGTTTCTACACTGTTATTACACTTTTATTACACTGTTATTACACTGTTATAACACCGTTATAACACTGTTATTACACTGTTATTACATTGTTATTACACTGTTATTACACTGTTATAACACTGTTATTACACTGCTTTTACACTGTTATTACACTGTTACTACACTGTTTCTACACTGTTATTACACTGTTATTACACTGTTATTACAGTGATATTACACTGTTATAACAATGTTATTACACTGTTATAACACTATTACCCTGTTATAACTCTGTTATTACACTGTTATTACACTGTTATTACACTGTTATAACACTGTTATTATACTGTTATAAAACTGTTATTACACTGTTATTACACTGTTATTACACTGTTATAACACTGTTATTACACTGTTATAACACTGTTATTACACTGTTATTACACTGTTATTACACTGTTATAACACTGTTATTACACTGTTATTACACTGTTATAACACTATTACACTGTTATAACATTATTACACTGTTATTACATTGTTATTACACTGTTATAACACTGTTATAACACTGTTATTACACTGTTATTACACTGTTATTACAGTGTTATTACAGTGTTATTACACTGTTATTACACTGTTATAACACTGTTATTACACTGTTATAACTCTGTTATTACACTGTTATTACACTGTTTCTACACTGTTATTACCCTGTTATTACACTGTTATTACACTGTTATTACACTGTTATAACACTGTTATTACACAGTTATTAGACTGTTTCTACACTGTTATTACAGTGTTATTACACTATTACACTGTTTCTACACTGTTATTACACTTTTATTACACTGTTATTACACTGTTATAACACAGTTATTACAGTGTTATTACAGTGTTATTACACTGTTATAACACTGTTATTACACTGTTATAACTCTGTGATTACACTGTTATTACACTGTTTCTACACTGTTATTACAATGTTATTACACTGTTATTACACTGTTATAACACTTTTATTACACTGTTATTACACTGTTACTACACTGTTTCTACACTGTTATTACACTGTTATTTCACTGTTATTACACTGTTATTACACTGTTTCTACACTGTTATTACACTGTTATAACACTGTTATAACACTGTTATAACACTGTTATTACACTGTTATTACACTATAACAGTGTTATTACACTGTTATTACACTGTTATAACACTGTTATAACACTGTTATTACACAGATATAACACTGTTATAACACTGTTATTACACTGTTATAACACTGTTATTACACTGTTATTACACTGTTTCTACACTGTTATTACACTGTTATTACACTGTTATAACACTGTTATAACACTGTTATTACACTGTTATTACAGTGTTATTACACTGTTTCTACACTGTTATTACACTGTTATTACACTGTTATTACACTGTTATTACACTATAACAGTGTTATTACACTGTTATTACACTGTTATAACACTGTTATAACACTGTTATTACACAGATATAACACTGTTATAACACTGTTATTACACTGTTATAACACTGTTATTACACTGTTATTACACTGTTTCTACACTGTTATTACACTGTTATTACACTGTTATAACACTGTTATAACACTGTTATTACACTGTTATTACAGTGTTATTACACTGTTTCTACACTGTTATTACACTGTTATTACTTGTTATTACACTGTTATTACACTGTTATTACACTGTTATAACACTGTTATTACACTATTACAGTGATATTGCACTGTTATAACAATGTTATTACACTGTTATAACACTGTTATTACACTATTACACTGTTATTACACTGTTATTACACTGTTATTACACTGTTACAACATTGTTATTACACTGTTATTACTTGTTATTACACTGTTATTACACTGTTATTACACTGTTATTACACTGTTATAACTGTTTTTACACTGTTATTACACTGTTATTAAACTGTTATAACACTGTTATTACACTGTTATTACACTGTTATTAAACTGTTATAACACTGTTATTACACTGTTATTACACTGTTTCTACACTGTTATAACACTGTTATTACACTGTTATTACACTGTTTCTACACTGTTATTACACTGTTATTACACTGTTATCACACTGTTATAACACTGTTATTACACTGTTATAACTCTGTTATTACACTGTTTCTACACTGTTATTACCCTGTTATTACACTGTTATTACACTGTTATTAAACTGTTATTTCACTGTTATTACACTGTTATTACACTGTTATAACACTGTTATTACATTGTTATAACACTGTTATAACACTGTTATTACACTGTTTCTACACTGTTATTACAGTGTTATTACACTATTACACTGTTTCTACACTGTTATTACACTTTTATTACACTGTTATTACACTGTTATTACACTGTTATAACACTGTTATTACACTGTTATAACTCTGTTATTACACTGTTATTACACTGTTTCTACACTGTTATTACAATGTTATTACACTGTTATTACACTGTTATAACACTTTTATTACACTGTTATTACACTGTTACTACACTGTTTCTACACTGTTATTACACTGTTATTTCACTGTTATTACACTGTTATTACACTGTTTCTACACTGTTATTACACTGTTATAACACTGTTATAACACTGTTATAACACTGTTATTACACTGTTATTACACTATTACAGTGTTATTACACTGTTATTACACTGTTATTACACTGTTATTACACTGTTACTACACTGTTTCTACACTGTTATTACACTGTAATTTCACTGTTATTACACTGTTATTACACTGTTTCTACACTGTTATTACACTGTTATAACACTGTTATTACACTATTACACTGTTATTACACTGTTATTACACTGTTATTACACTGTTACAACATTGTTATTACACTGTTATTACATTGTTATTACACTGTTATTACACTGTTATAACACTGTTAAACCACTGTTGTTACACTGTTATTACACTGTTATAACACCGTTATAACACTGTTATTACATTGTTATTACACTGTTATTACACTGTTATAACACTGTTATTACACTGCTTTTACACTGTTATAACACTGTTATTACACTGTTATAACACTGTTATTACACTGTTATTACACTGTTATTACACTGTTATAACACTGTTAAACCACTGTTGTTACACTGTTATTACACTGTTTCTACACTGTTATTACACTGTTATAACACTGTTATAACACTGTTATTACACTGTTATTACACTATTACAGTGTTATTACACTGTTATTACACTGTTATTACACTGTTATAACACTGTTGCTACACTGTTTCTACACTGTAATTTCACTGTTATTACACTGTTATTACACTGTTTCTACACTGTTATTACACTGTTATAACACTGTTATTACACTATTACACTGTTATTACACTGTTATTACACTGTTATTACACTGTTACAACATTGTTATTACACTGTTATTACATTGTTATTACACTGTTATTACACTGTTATAACACTGTTAAACCACTGTTGTTACACTGTTATTACACTGTTATAACACCGTTATAACACTGTTATTACACTGTTATTACATTGTTATTACACTGTTATTACACTGTTATAACACTGTTATTACACTGCTTTTACACTGTTATAACACTGTTATTACACTGTTATAACACTGTTATTACACTGTTATTACACTGTTATTACACTGTTATAACACTGTTAAACCACTGTTGTTACACTGTTATTACACTGTTATTACACTGTTATTACACTGTTATAACACCGTTATAACACCGTTATTACACTGTTATTACATTGTTATTACACTGTTATTACACTGTTATAACACTGTTATTTCACTCCTTTTACACTGTTATAACACTGTTATTACACTGTTATTACACTGTTATTACACTTATTACAGTGTTATTACACTGTTATTACACTGTTATAACACTGTTATTACACTGTTATAACACTGTTATTACACTGTTATTACACTGTTATAACACTGTTATAACACTGTTATTACACTGCTATTACATTGTTATTACACTGTTAAAACACTGTTATTACACTGTTATAACACTGTTATTACACTGTTATTACACTGTTATAACACTGTTATTACACAGTTACTACACTGTTTCTGTACAAGCCAAGCTCTTCCCCAAAAAATAATGTGAATGTCTGCAACAATCACTAACCATTAAAATGTTTTTTGTAATTAAACACGAATATATAAATTGTATTTTCTTTACACATAATCAAAGAAACAATCAAGTAAAAGTTACATAATTATATTTAATGCACAAATTAGATTTATTTAAAATAGCCAAGTAAAGGTAATTAATTCCCAGATAGCAGACACACTTCGCAGAGATAATGCATGTTACAATGACCAAATATGATAAATAAATAAACCACACTCTCAGCTAATAATAAAACAGATTCGTTTATTTTTATAAAAAATACATTTAATAACAAGCAAACATTTGATCAATTTATAGAAAAACGAGAAAACAGTAACTTACAAATGCGGTCTCAATTTGAAAAGATGTACAAAACATAAACCACAAATAAGTATTAATCATAGAAACAAAATTAAACACTAACAGAAACGTTTTGTACTTATGATTTTTAAATATGACCGTTAGATACGTTGGTCAGGAAACTCCTGAAGTCAGATGCAGACACACTTTCAGTCACAAACTGCTGTGAAAAAAATAGAGGTAGATATTCAATTAAAATTCATGATACTTAATTTAGCAAATGAACAATATTTATACTTTGTTCCTCTCGCTTCACAACTCATGAGAACAGACCGAAACCAGAACCGAACCGGAGATTAAGGAAAAAGTAAGAAGCAAGAATCATGTGTGGAAAGATTAAGCATGCAGGGTCACAGGATGACTCGACTTCTTTTTCTTGTCTGCAATGCGATTTAGACAAATTAGAGCTGCTGTCAATACTGTATGAACATATGTACAGGTTCTTTACAGTTGAAATTTAACTTGTAACTTATTAATAAAATTCGGATTCAGAAAAAAACGTTTATTGCTAGTGCTCTTTTACCATTTAATGCTTTAACACACACGACTCAGTTTGTTCAGAAATGGCATCTCACTGGCGAGGCTTTGTCTGAACTGTAAAGTTTTCACGAGGGGTGGGGGTAAGAAACACACATCTCGGTGTATTAATCCGCGCGCTCAGTTCGTTATTATTTTATTTATTTATTTATTTACCACAGGACCCCTGGGGGCTCCGTAGGTTCAGGTTTTTACACGAAAACGGTGTTTTGTGAATCTCCACACTATTAAAAACTGAAATATTGCTAATTGTACGTCCTGAGATTAAGATGAACATTAATTGGGAGTCATGAAAGCGAGAATCACATCCAAAACAGAAAGGTAAACTTACCTCGAACACGACAAACTCCAGCTGCAGCCACACCGTGTTGTACCTCCATGATGATTCCCAACCGGCTGATACACAGCGCGGGCACAGCGTCTCTATAAACACGCATGCGCAGTTTAATTTGGACACATTTTCGGGCTTCAGTAGACACACAATACTTCAGACTGAAACACGACTGCCCCCTACAGGTAATGAAGGGCATGTTCACAGCTTGCCGCACACAGCCGCGGCAAGTCACGGGATCCCTTTTCTCGAAACGCGCGTTTTTAATGGCGACATCTGTATCTTTGGACTGTGGGAGGAAACCCACCAAGCACGGGGAGAACATGCAAACTCCATGCACACAGAGACAGGATTCGAGCCTGTCCGGGGAATCGAACCCTGGACCATGGAGGTGCAAGGCGACAGTGCTAACCACTACACCACCGCGCCGCCCCCCCCCCAACAATTAAAACACGCAAATATGACTTTAACAATTCAATTTATTCTTCCAAAACTAGTCAAAGTTAAAACAGTAATTTGTATAAAACAGGCATACATGTTGTCTTTTTGCTTAAAGTTCATTAAACTACCCGGATACACCAGCTGCTTATAAGTCTCTATCTATAGGTCTTTTATATTAAAATATAAATTTTTAAAATATCAAAACTATTAAACATGGAACAGTTTAAAAGTCAAGACAAAAGTCTTTGTTTCCCCCAAAGTACTGTATCAGACATGTTGCAGTTCTATGTTCAGAATATACAGTAGACCTGACCGAACATCATTCTAAAGCTGTCGGACTGTGACGTCATCCCTCCTACAGCTCCCTCAACAGCTTGTTCAGGCTCCTCCAGTACTGTAGCTCCAAAAGTCCAGCCGTCAGCCGTCTGACCCCCCAATCCTCCACAGCGGAGCTCTGCTTAAAGACAACAGGAGAATTTAGTCAAGACAAAGATAAATAAACTTTACAGAACATCTAGTTGTAATAAATATAAAAGATATTAATAAACCTATTTACCACAAAGTGTGTAAAACACTGTTTTGGGGATTCTGGAATGTAAATAAACTGCCTGTGCTAATGTTAACCAGTGAACAGTGTTAGTGTTAACCAGGTCTGTCTGTATTATCATCTGAATTAAATTAACCGAGGATTTACTTAATGCAGTTCTCATACAAATAAGTTAAGCGATATAACACGATATAATGAGCATTAGCTCATCTCTGAAGCCAAACTATAACTTACTGAAGCCCCCCATACCTTCCCCCCACACACACACCTCCCCCCTCCTCCTCCTTAACTGATAAACACTTCAGGGTTTTTATCCAGCTCGTTAACTAAGCGCTCACGCTACCCCGGAAAGTCACGGCCAAAGTGGATAAAATATAAACCCGGTTATGAGCGTTACGAGCTCCTGTACATACAGGTCCTTCTCAAAAAATTTGCATATTGTGATAAAGTTCATTATTTTCTGTAATGTACTGATAAACATTAGACTTTCATATATTTTAGATTCATTACACACAAACTGAAGTAGTTCAAGCCTTTTATTGTTTTAATATTGATGATTAGCATAAAGAAAATTAGCATATCATGAAAAGGTTCTCTAAACGAGCTATTAACCTAATCATCTGAATCAACTAATTAACTGCAAAAGATTCCTGAGGCTTTTAAAAACTCCCAGCCTGGTTCATTACTCAAAACCGCAATCATGGGTAAGACTGCCGACCTGACTGCTGTCCAGAAGGCCATCATTGACACCCTCAAGCAAGAGGGTAAGACACAGAAAGAAATTTCTGAACGAATAGGCTGTTCCCAGAGTGCTGTATCAAGGCACCTCAGTGGGAAGTCTGTGGGAAGGAAAAAGTGTGGCAGAAAACGCTGCACAACGAGAAGAGGTGACCGGGCCCTGAGGAAGATTGTGGAGAAGGACCGATTCCAGACCTTGGGGGACCTGCGGAAGCAGCGGACTGAGTCTGGAGTAGAAACATCCAGAGCCACCGTGTACAGGCGTGTACAGGAAATGGGCTACAGGTTGCAAATTTTGCATGTCATTCGGAAATCAAGGTGCCAGAGTCTGGAGGAAGACTGGGGAGAGGGAAATGCCAAAATGCCTGAAGTCCAGTGTCAAGTACCCACAGTCAGTGATGGTCTGGGGTGCCATGTCAGCTGCTGGTGTTGGTCCACTGTGTTTTATCAAGGGCAGGGTCAATGCAGCTAGCTCAGGAGATTTTGGAGCACTTCATGCTTCCATCTGCTGAAAAGCTTTATGGAGATGAAGATTGTGTAAAGCTGTTTTGAGACAATGTCAATTGTTAAAAAGCACTATACAAATAAAACTGAATTGAAATTGAATTGAAATTTCATTTTTCAGCACGACCTGGCACCTGCTCACAGTGCCAATACTTACACTTTGTTAGAGTTTAAGACATCAAGATTTAAATATAGAAATAACTAAAACAAATAGAGCAAACTTCCAGAATAGATAATAAAAAAATAAATGAATAAAAAAGATGTATGCAGTATAATCGGGGCCTCTCATTACATTATTCGCTCTCACTTTGTCTGGCACTGAACCAAAATATATTGTCTTACATTTGTGAATAAAATATCATTGTTTTTTTCAGAGATTTATTTGTGCAAAATAATATTTATGCAATATAATTACAGGCTCTGGATTCGTTTCTCGTTTGCAGTATAAAACCAAAATACATCTTACTATTTTTGAGAGATTTGTTGTAAAAAAAAATCCTTTTTTTTCAAATATTTGTCTGTACAAAATAATATTTATACATTATAATTACAGGCTCTGGATTAGTTTTTCGTTTGCAGTATAAACCAAAATACATCTTACGATTTGAGAGATTTGTGGTAAAAAAAAAATCTGTTTTTTTCAGACATTTGTCTGTACAAAATAATATTTATGCAATATAATCACAGGCTCATGATTCGTTATTCGTTTGCAATATAAACCAAAATACATTAACCATATAATATAAACCAGAATATAAACCAAAATATTTAATTTGTTGTATTAAGTATGTATGCCATCTCATAAAGGATCCAGAGATTTCGTTGTACTAAATAATATTTTTGCTGTATAACCATCTTAATTCGTTAACCGTAGATTTTTTCTGCAATTCAGTTGTACTGAATGATGTTTATGCAGTATAATCAAGCTCTCTTATTTCGTTATTTGTTCGCATTTGGCTTGCACTTGCTGCATTGCACACTACTGAGCATCCAAGCGTGGCAACGCATGCTTGGTTTAAGTTGGACATTGACGCACATACTGTAAATGAATGTGAATCGTAGGGCATTATATTCCTGCCACAATTCTCACAGCTGCACAGTATGTATTGAAATAATAACAATAGTGTTTTTCTTTACTGAATAGAAATATAATTGCACAACTGTGAAGTATTAGCCCGTACTTGATAATCTATTGTTCGTTCTATCAGGGTTTAATTGCTCTAATATCAACACCAATCAAGCACGCGCTGAAGGAGTTCGTCAGACGTGAGGCTAAGCCATGGAACAAAGATGAGCTTCTTCAGGCCATTGTGACTTTCTGGAAGGATCGCTTGATCAAAACTGCGTAAATATATTGATCATCTGCAGAAGGTTTTGCCGGCGGTGGTACAGCGCAGCGGGGGTGCTACTGGGTTGTAAAATTGTAGTTTGTTAAAATGGTTTCATTATTTATTAAAGAAAATCATGCATACCAGCCTATTGCATTTCATTCTTATACTAACACAAAAACACAAGCGCTGCTGTATAACATCTAACGCGAATTTTATGGTCATTTGGTCATTTATGGTGTTCATTTAATTAATTTTTTTTTTGTCTTTGATGTTAACTACACAAAGCAGTGTCTTCCCACCTGCATCTCCAGCATACTGTTTGATTGATGGACATGAGTCCGCATCTGTTAAATTTTTGGTGACAACAGTTTTTCAGCACACATGTTTTTACTGTGTAGTCGACCGCGCGCGCACAACCTCTCGCAGGCGCAGAGGCAGAGAGTACGCCGTTTTAACAGGGGTGGGGATAAGAAAACAGCAGGGAAACTGACTGGCCATTTTAATAATTCATTGATACGTTGATGTCTTTGGTTTCGGCTGTGAGTGGATGCGCTGTAGTAATCCACGTTTTATACAAATTACATAAGCTGATTTTCCCCCCTTTAGTTTATATAAAAGCAGACATTTCGCTTTCTGTATCTGTATTTCAGTCATGATATACTAACATATTTTTGCTGTGTAGTGCGCGCGCGCGCAACCTCTCACGAGCGAGCCTCCACACAGGAGACCAAATCGTCATTAGCGTGTCCCTCCCCCAAACAGCGCAGCAAGGAGCATTTACATTTAAACAGGTTTTACAGGTGTGCTTTGCAAAGTCAGACACAGACAAATGCAAATAATACACCTCCACAAGTGTGAATAGCTGTTCTCATGATATACTAACTCTACCTCTCACGGGCGAGCCTCCACACAGCAGACCAAATCGTCATTAGTGCGTCCCTCCCCCAAACAGCGCAGCAAGGAGCATTTACTTACATCTAAACTGAGTCGTTTACATAAATCACTGATCACATTTAAACAATTTATTCATACAGATGTACCTGTTTTACAGGTTTGTTACTGAATTTACTCAGATAAAGGCCATATAAGAACTGTGGCAGCGGGCACGCCTAAAAATAAATGCAGGATTATTTTTTATAGTCTAAATAAAAATGCTTTTATAAATGTGGGCTACTGTTATCTACTTCAAATATTTGTTAAAACAGCCAGGAAACTCACTCTGACCATTTTAATAATTCATTGATAAATTAGTGATTCCTTTGGTTTCGGCTGTGCTGAAGGTGATCATGTCATCTCGTCGTCTCCGCAGCAGTGAGCGCGCCTATAATTCACTTTTCATACGAATTACATAATCTAATAATTTTTTTTCATTACTTCATATTAAAGCAGACATTTCTCTTTCTATAAGTATATATTTTTCACGTCTGTGAGGCGAGTATACACGGAGTTTGGGTTCATTTTCTGACGCGCTCAAGTTCACCAAAATCAATACAGAACCCCGTTTACTTTATTTATTTAACAAAATCATAAAGTTTTTTCGTCATTGTGAGTGCACCTAAATAAAAGTAGAGTCTTATAAAAGCTACAAATTTAAAGAACACAAAATATAAGATGACACAAGACCCTACACGTGTAGCTTTTCTAATTACACATAATAAAAAAGCTCAGTGTGTTAACATTTACGTTGCTTAAATTCGATCCTAAAAAAACTGAATTTAATTTTAATTATAAATTTGTACTGTAATGTTACTACTGTGATTATGAATTTGTTTAATTACAATGTTTCACTTTATTTTATTTATCATAATGCTCATAAGCCTAGCAACCTCATTAGCACACTGTTAGCATGATGCTATCATGATTAGCATGTTGCTAGTATTACACTAATTATATTAGCACGTCGCTGGCATTATGCTAACGATATTAGCATGTCGCTAGCTTTATGCTAACTATATTAGTGTAATTAGCATGTTGCTAGCATGGAGTTTAGCTGATTAGCCTGTTGCTAGCATTCTACTAACTATATTAGCATGTTGCTAGAAACATCATTAGAATGCCTCTAACATGATCCTAAAGTGCTTAGCATGTTGCTAGCATGACGTTTAGCTGATTAGCATGTTGCTAGCATTATGCTAACAACATCATTAGTTGCTGGCAACATCATTAGAATGTCGCTATCATTATGCTAGAGTGCTTTTCATATCGCTAGCATTATGCTAAGAATATTAGCATTTTGCTCTTAACATGATTAGCATGTTGCCAGTATGATGCTAGCTATATTAGCTATATTGTATATATTTATTTCAACCTTTTTTGATTTCTGATTAACATGTCGCTAGCATGACGATGAGCTGATTAGCATGTAGCTAGCATGATGCTAGCTATATTAGAATGTTACTATCAACATCATTAAAATGTTGCTAACATGATGCTAGAGTGCTTAGCATGTTGCATAGCATGACTCCAATTTTTTGCCACGGCAAGCACCAGGCACATTTTCTTCAGAAAATTTCTTCATTTTCTTCAGAAAATGTACCTTTCTATTTTTCTTTTCTTTTTCTTCTTCCGTACAAAAGTTTGGCGCATAACTAGTTCCATACCATTTGTCGTAGACCCATGAATGAGGTGTCAAATCATGTGGCTTGACTTCTAAGGGGTTGGTGGTAAATTGCCCCTTCAGGGGGCAATTAACCATCCCAAAAACTCCCATAGACTTAACATTGAGACCAACTTTGATCAATTCTGAGGCTTGCAAGCTTTGTCAGAACATACCCAATAAGAAGAAATTAGGTGTACCCCTGGGACGCAAGAGGCGCCCAAATTTGCCCATTGACATATAGTGGGGGAAAAAAATCACATAGACTTAACCTTAAGACCAAATTTGATGAATTGTAGTGCAGAGCAAGACTATTGTAGAAATCTCAAATTTACCAAATGTGAAAAGGCTTGCAAACTGTCAGAACATACCCCGCAGGAGGGTATAAGTTTAAGTATAAGTTGGTATAAGTTTTACCCCTGTGGCGCAAGAGGTGTCCAAATTTGCCCCATTCACTTATTTTGTCGCGTAGCTAGTACCGTACTGTTTGTCGTAGACACATGAAAGAGGTGGTAAATTGTGCAGCTTATTCAGGGGGCAATTAACATATAACAGTAACTTTTATAGGAACTTTGAAACTGAAACTAATTGTTGATCCCATTGTTGCAGGGACACTGGCACTGTGTCTCTACTGAGACTCCATGTGAAGAGGCCTACTATTGTCATTGTCATGTGACACTCAGGTAAACGACACACTCCTCGAAACAAAGCTTCATTTGGAAACGTCCCTTTTGCTTGACACAAGCTTTGGAGCTCAAGTGTCATACGTAACATCACCAGTAAATAGCCCTTGATAATTCAATATGAGAAACTTTTTGGTTTTGATGCAAACTATTCATTTTTAGTTAATGATTATTTGTCTGTTTGTATATTATTTAAATTTCACACTTCTTTGCAATAAATCCTGTCCAAATACAACATGTGTCTGTTCCTTGGAGGAAATGATGCAGGAAAGAGTTTAGCTGGCTGTGAATCTCAATATAGGACACCAGTCACATTGGGTGCAACAGTGCAGTGCAATCATAGCACTGTGCGTAATGTGATGAATAATTATGAACAATTCACATTGTTGCATGTAAACAGTCCTCTTCGGAGTGTGCGGTGCGGTGGTTCCCGTCTCTGTGTGCATGGAGTTTGCATGTTCTCCCCGTGCTTGGTGGGTTTCCTCCGGGTACTCCGGTTTCCTCCCACAGTCCAAAGATATGCAGGTTAGGCTAATTGGCGTTCCTAAATTGCCCATAGTGTGTGAATGTGTGTGTGCCCTGCGATGGATTAGCACCCTGTCCAGGTTGTACCCCGCCTAGTGCCCGAAGTCTCCTGGACACAGGATTAAGCGGTATAGAAAATGAATGAAATGAATGAATGAATATCAGCAGAGGTGGAAAGAGTAATAAAATTTTGTACTTAAATAAAAGTACTGTGACTTCAGTGAACTTTTACTGAAGTACAAGTAAAGTTACCCTTATAAAAATCTACTCGAGGAAAAGTAAAACGTAGATCATTAAAAATTTACTCAGAGTAATAGTTACTTAGTTAGTTAAAAAAAAAATTGTTATCAGTGGATGGGGGATGTAACACACTTGCATAATAAATATGTTGCCTTTGTTGTGCTTAAAATCAAAGTGGTCGCTTAAATATAACCATAACCAGGGGTTTGCTTTATAAGAATTTGTTGGCATTTCACTTTCAGCTGTGTCTCCATCGTTCTTGTGAATTTAGCGTGTTTGTTCTTCCCGTCCATCAATCAATCAGTGCAGTGGTTTCCAGGGTGCAATTTTTTTCCTTCCCCGTTGTATTATTTTTATTATTTTTCATTTTCATTCATTTATTTTTTACTCAGTAGCGAATATGATTTAAAATGTAGTGAAGTACAATACTTTAAACAAAACACACTTAAGTAAAATTACAGATTTTAAAAACTACTTTAAAAAGCAGAAGTACGCAAAAAAATCTACTCAATTACAGTAATGCGAGTAAATGTAATTCATTACTTTTTCTATGGAATAAAATCACTGTCAAAAATATTCGTGCGTAAAAAAAAAGATTTGTGTGTAATCTACGGCCACGACAGCGTACAGATACTAGATTTTGTGTGTTTGTTACGTAGATTACACACACATCTTTTTTTTACGCACGAATATTTTTGACAGTGATTTTATTCCATAATTTTATTCCATATTTCTCCACCTCTGAATACCAGGAAAGAGTATCCCGTGAGGTGTATTCAGATTCATACATGCTGTGACGCAGGAGGGAGTGTTCGGGCAGGAGCAGACAGGAGCCAATCACAGCATGGGAGGCGGGACTTGCTGAATATGAGTGGGAAACAAAATACGTTTACTAGAACCAGTTTACGTATGAAGGAGAGTAGGCGGTCTCTGTATCTCTCAGCAGCCTCTGAGACTCCGGTCAGAGCAAGACACGCTGCGTGCTACACGCGGCTCCTCGCAATAAGGTGAGAATGGTTCATTTTTAACGGATATGGTCGGTGAAATTCGCTCGTGGTGCTCGTTTATAGCAGCTACATAAAAGATAACCGTCAGCACCCGAACGCTTTGTGTAAACTCGTAGTGGTAAAATCTGATGCAACTGCTTTACCTGGTAATCTGCAACAGTAGCTGTAATGTACAAGAGTCTGACATTTTAACCTCCGCTGCGCACGCGCGAGGCTTAGCTGCACGCTAACGTTTACGTCAAATAACGCTTTAATCAGCGCCGCTACTTGGCTGGTCCTGCTCAGAGTTTCTCAGTCAGTTCATATTGACATTTGACACGTCAGTCCGATATCTAACAGGATTTTAGACAAACACGTGTAACAGTGTGCAGCCCGAAATAAAACGTGACTTCAGCGCACACCTGAGACACGTGACCCTGCGGCAGCTACGCAGTAGTGATGGGAAGTTTGAATCATTTTAGTGACTCGGTTCTTTGAATCTCGATCATCAAAATTAACGAATCTTTTTTAAAATCAATTAGTTAATTTAGTTCTTTTGATCAGAAATAGAATAAAATGTTACATTTTCAATAAACAGACCCCCAATACGTCTACAAACACAAATTTTGGCTATTGATCCATGAATGAAAATATTACAGTGCAGCTAAGGACATATTATGATAAACAGAATGAGCAGCTCTCCTCTCATATCTTCTAGTCTGAGTTGTTCGTTCTTTTGAATCTATTGCAATGCATACTGTCTTATGAGAGTCAAGTGACAAAAGAACGAATGACTCTGGACAAGAAGACTCATTGAGAACCGTTCAATTCCATTTCCTGTGTACTGCACTGCATAGCGTCTACGGGAGTCACGTGATAAAACGTACGATTCGGGAGCTATTCATTTCTGTTTCCTGTATATAACATACAGACGTTTTGTGATGCGTGTCCAGTAGAAAATGAACGAATCACTCTCCGAGGCTACTCATTCTTCTGAGTCATGTTAAAGACTCGTTCAAAAAGAATGAATCATTCATGAACGACCTATCACTACTACACTGCGCACAAGCAGCTCGCTATTCAATTCAGTTTTATTTATATAGCACTTTTAACAATGGTCATTGTCTCAAAGCAGCTTCACAAAAATTTAAATTTTTAGAAAAGAAAATATTTGGAAGTGTGTATGTGTGAGAAAAATGTGTATAGGTAATAATGAGATGAATGAATGATGAATGAAATGTCTCTGATGAGAAAGCCAAGGGTGACGAGGGTGGCAAGGAAAAACTCCCTATAATGGCAATAGGAAGAAACCTTGAGAGGAACCAGACTCAACAGGGAACCCATCCTCATTTGGGTAATAGCTAGGGCTGCAACTAACGATTATTTTGATAATCGATTAGTTGGCCGATTATTGTTTCGATTAATTGGATAAAGCTAAGCACTTCTTTAATTTGCTGTTTTGCTTATAATTATATATAAAACCATACGAACATTTGTTTTGTTTTTAACAATAATTGCAGATGGCAACATACATATATTATATGTATATCAATTAAATGGGATAAAAGCTAAATTAAAGACGCTTTAATTTGATGTTTTGCTTAACTATATAAAACCATAAATCAGGGTTTTATTTATGTATAAAAGTAAACTTAAAAAAATGCAATAGCCACATAGTTTAATTATCTTTAATTTTGACATTTAAACCTTATTTGATGTAAATCAACATTTTTGTTTTTAACAATAATTGCAGATGGCAAGTTTACTGTGTATGTATGTGTATATATATATATATATATATATATATATATATAATATATAAAAATAAAATTAGTTTAAAACAAAAATACATTCAGTTGTTAAGAATGACTTAAGTTTTAAATTCTCTTAAATTAATTCAACTTAAGAAGAAGAATAGACTTCTAGATTATGATATTTTTAATTGAAGTGGCTACTACATCCTTTTCACGGTTTATAAATTATTTCGATCCTCTCGTGTATTTTATCCTTTTTTTTGTCTCAATAATAAAAATTATAAAATAAATACTAGACATTCTCGTAATACGTAGGGAGAGAAAAAAAAATCGCTGCTACTGGGTGCACTCTGTTTATTTTGCCCTTTTCCTGCATTTCCCCTTTGTATAGCATGTAGGATCATGGGATATATCCGGTCCCCCGAAGTGTAAAATGAACGTTAAGAAAACGAACTAGAAGTGTTTTCCTCGCGTTCGTTGGGATTTGAACACAAAGAAAAAGCTGCATGCAACGTTTTTTTTAGCCCTGTATAACCGCGCAGCCGGACAAATGCACGTCACCAAAGCCCGTGTGAACTCTCTCACTGACTCCTATGTGTAGAAAACCCTCGGCGCTTCATCCGCGCTCACCGGACACTGCGACCGGCAGAAAAACGGTCGATTTTAACGCCCGTGTGAACAAGGCCTAATGTAAATTGCTCCCATACCTTGGAGGACTTGGGGCGCGCGCTTTTTCCTGCAAACGCTTCTGTAACCTCCATTGCGCGAGCGACTGTGTATCTGTGTGTGTCTTTGTGCATCTTGTGGTCGCTCGCCTCAATACCGTGAGCAGCCCAACTAATCGATAACGGCATTCGTTGACAACGAATTTCATTATCGATAATTATCGATTTTATCGATTAGTTGTTGCAGCCCTAGTAATAACAGATAGAAATGATATAACATCATGTGTGTTGTGCAGGTGAAAGTTCAATAGGACAGAAGTTATTTAAATTGACATGAAGACCAGTTCAGCATAGGGACGAGTCAGTAGGTGCAGAGGGCAGATGAGGTCTGGATCACTGGAAGCACAGGAGCAGCATGTGTAGCTCTAACCATCATAAAGCTGAATGCAGCTGGAGCTGGTCCTTCTCTGGATGCCTCAGAAACCTTGCAGGTTCTGCCTTTGTCTACTGAAGCTGGCACAATCTCCCGATGCCTCGGGATGGGTAGAGAAATACAGAACAGATGGAGAGAATAAGTGTAGTTGCCATTCAGGATAGATGTACTGGAGTATGAGGTTATGGGATGAGTTACGTGAATGCCAGATTAAAGAGATGCGTCTTGAGTCTACTTTTGAACTGGGAAACCGTGTCTGCTCCCCGAACACTGTCTGGAAGGCTATTCCAAAGCTTTGGAGCTAAATATGAAAACGCCCTACCCCCTTTTGTAGATTTTGAACTACCAGAACTCGGGAGTTTTGTGATCTTAAGGAGTGTCGTGGATTGTAGCGTATCAGAAGACTGGTTAGGTATTTGGGAGCTAAACCATTTAAAGCCTTGTATGTAAGTAATACTATTTTGTAATTTATTCTAGACTGAACAGGTAGCCAGTGCAGGGATGATAATATTGGGGTTATATGATCATATTTTCTGGATCTAGTGAGAACCCTGGCGGCTGCATTTTGGACTTACTGAAGCTTGTTTATTGAGGATGCAGGACAGCCACCTAGTAATGCATTACAATAGTCCAGTCTGGAGGTCATGAATGCATGAACTAGCTTTTCTGCATCAGATACGGATAAGATGTTCCTAAGTTTAGCAATATTTCGAAGATGGAAAAAGGCTGTTTTTGTGATATTTGAAATTTGATTTTCAAAGGATAAGTTACTGTCTAATATTATGCCCAGGTCTTTTACTGTCGAGCTGGTAGTAACAGTACATCCTTCTAAGCGCAGGCTGAATTGTGAAAGCTGTTGTGTGCTGGTTTTTGGGCCGATATGTAATATCTCCGTCTTATCTGAATTTAGTAAAAGAAAGTTATTGGTCATCCAATCTTTTATGTCCTGGACTCACTCAGTTAATCTAGACAACTTGGGTATTTCGTCTGGTTTTGTTGAGATATTTAATTGGGTATCATCAGCATAACAATGGAAACTAATCCCATGTCTTCTAATGATGTTACCCAAGGGAAGCATGTATATTGAGAACAGCAGAGGTCCTAAAACTGACCCTTGTGGGACCCCATATTTCACTGGCATTACACCAGACGGTTCTCATTCAGATCTACAAAATGGTATCGATCAGACAGGTATGATCTAAACCATTTTAATGCCTGTCCCTGAATACCTATGTGATTTTGTAAGCGATCTATGAGAATATTATGATCTACAGTGTCGAATGCAGCACTAAGATCAAGCAAGACTAGTATTGAGATGCAGCCTTGGTCTGAAGCTAAAAACTTTTGCAGTTGTTTGCAATCTTAACTAGTGCAGTTTCTGTACTATGATGGGGCCTGAAACCTGACTGAAATTCTTCGAGGATGTTGTTTTCCTGCACGAATTAGTGATGGGTCGTTCATGAACAATTCGTTCTTTTTGAACGAATCTTTAACATGACTCAGACGGACGAGTCGTCTCGGAGAGTGATTCGATCATTTTCTATTGGGCGCGCATGCGCAAAGCATCGCAAAACCTCCGTATTTTATGTACAGGAAACAGTATTGAGCGATTCTCAGCAATAAGTCTTCAAGTCTCGAGTCGTTCGTTCTTTTAACACGTGATACATAGATGCTATGCAGTGCAATTCACAGGAAACAGTACTGAATGATTGTGCTAGTGGGTCTTGAGTCCCGAATCGGTCATTCTTTTTACACGTGACTCCCATAGACGCTATGCTGTGCAATGGATTCAAAAGAACGAACGACTCAGATTGGAAGGTATAAGAGGTGAGCTGCTCATTCTGTTTATTATAATATGTCCTTAGTTACATTGTAATATTTTCATAACTGGAACTATAGCCAAAATTTATGTATGTAGACGTATTGAGGGTGTTTTTTATTGAAAACGCAATATTTCAATTTATTTCTAATGAAATGAGCGAAATGACTCAAAAAAGATTCGTTCATTTTGATGAACGAGATTCAAAGAACCGAGTCACTAAAATGATTCGAACTTCCCATCTCTAGCACGAATGTGCATATTTGAGCTGATACAACTTTTTCTAATATATTTTTTAAATGAACGGAAGGTTTGAAATCGGTCTGTAATTTATTTCATTCGCGTCCAAATTAGATTTTTTAAGAAGCGGCTTAATAACTGCTAACTTGAAAGGTTTAGGGACGTGACCTAGATGTAATGAAGAATTAATAATGTTTAGAAGTGGCTCTCCAACCGTAAGCATCACTTCTTTTAAAAATCTGGTTGGGATTGGGTCTAACAGGCACGTTGTTGATTTAGCTGAGGTAATAAGTTTATACAGCTCTTCCTGTCCTATACCTGTAAAGCACTGAAAATCTAAATGTGAAGCTATAGGCTGAACTGGATCGTGAGATACTATTAGAGGTTGAACCTCCGTTATTTTCTTCCTGATATTATTGATCTTTTCATTAAAGAAGTCCATAAAGTCTTCACTTCTAAACTGTGATGGGATACCCTCTGCGGGCATCTTAGGTTTTGTTAGGCGAGCCACTGTACTAAATAAGAACCTGGGATTGTTTTGGTTTCTTGCTATCAGTTGGCTAAGATGCTCGGTCCTAGCAGTTTTTATGGCCTGTCTGTAGCGGCACATACTGTCTTTATTAGGGTTGGGTATCGTTTGGGTTTTTTTCGATACCGGTGCCAAATCGATACTTTGAAAACGGTACCGGTGCCTGAACCGATACTTTTAAGCCACAAAATTATAGTGGATGACTCAAGAATGAATTTTTATTGAACCAAAAATGTTATGCTTAAAATTGAACATATTAAAAGTTTATAGTATATATGAATATGTAAGCTTAAAATTTTAGCAATTCTTTTGCAGAAATTTCACCATATTTGCCTTTTCTGTCAAAATACAACTCCTTTCCTGACTTATTGCCCTGCACAGGACATGAATGCAAGATTTGCATTTTGCTATTAACTAGAGATGTTCCGATACCATTTTTTCCCTCCCGATACCGATTCCGATACTTGGGCTCAGGGTATCGGCCGATACCGAGTACCGATCCGATACCTGGGTGTGTATCTGTACTGTGTGTGTGTGTATATGTATGTGTATGTGTTTTTTTTATATATATATATATATATATATATATATATATATATATATATATATATATATATATATATATATATATATATATATATATATATATACAGTGGGAGCCACGTCAAACAGCCGCCTGGAGCATGACGGCTCCGTGGCAGGTCCATGAAGGGTTAATGGACGCTTCGTGCATGGAATGTGATCCCCTGCGATGACGCAGTTAACAATGCCCCGCCCCATAAACGCCCCCATGAGCTTTCTAAAAAGATGGTTGCAATGCCGTATAATTCCGCCAGATGGAGCATTGACTGACACAGTTAACTGCAGTGTCCAGGAAACCCAATACCATATCTTTAATATATAGACAGTTCTTGTATTGTCAACATAGTTTCATAAATAGATGACGTGGTAAGAAAAACAACAAACCGATTAATAAAACAGATTTGTTAAATCACTCAATACACAACCCATGATGATTATGCTATTTATTATTTAATAATGAATTAATAAAACTAGTTAGTGAAATATTTTTAAGACATTCTGAAATGATCCTTAAAGACACGGTAACATCTGTAATTCGTCTATACCGATCATTGTAGGTACGGAATAAAAACGCGGGCTATGTACAGTATTTTACATTACGGTGTATTTTACCTAGTTCCATTTAATATACTGATAGATAATATTTTGCTGCAAAGTAAAGCTCAAAATGTAACGTCTGCTTGGGTTTGTTTTCGTTATATTTTTGATGTTTTTTTTTTTCACTGATAGTCAACAAGTGGCATAAGAGAGGCAATTAATGGCACATGCAACCTGGAACAAATATCTGCCTATATGGATCAGTATTTCTTTAGTCATTTAATCATGCATAATGCTCCCCCGTCAAAAGATCTGATGGGGCATTAATCACTTATCACAACTGTGAATGAATGCGGCAGCAGAGACAGATTAAATCCCCATAAACACTTGGAAACAATAGTAAAAAAGTTCCAGAGGGTTAGCGCCTGTTATACTAATGTATTTTACTGATTTTTTTACTGCTTATATTTCGTCTGGTTTTACGCAATTTTGTGTGTGTGTGCGCGCGCACGCGAGAGAGAGAGGAGACTCTGACAAGAGCAAATTCCGTGTGGCTCCCGTGGCGCAATCGGTCAGCGCGTGACACTTATAAAGCTATACACTTATAAATATTTTAGTTATAGTGTGTTAAGTCTTACGTTAGGTTAAACTTTTTTGAGAATTTGACCATCCAGCTTAGATAAATGTTATGTCATTGATAAAATCTGGATTAAGGATATTTAATTTTATTTCTTTAATTTTTATTTTTTAGTTTCCCCCTGAGGGATTGCCACCTTATTGTGGTCAGGTGGTTTGCGTGCCTTAACACAATTCAGCAAGGACAATACTGTTACTATAAACCCAGGGAAAAACAGTGCTCGAACATGATGCCCCCTTCACATTTCTGACTGCGCCCCTCCCTCCCTGGTCTAGAACGTCCCTGCCTCTGACCGTCTTTTGTCTTGTAAATATATAATTTCTTTTTTAAGGAAAATACTACTAGCCCTGTGTAACGGGTTCTACCCTAAGTGCACGGGCGACACCATGAAACACGGACACGAGGCGAGGCCTTACAGGAAAAAGGGTAATTTATTTAGAAAAATGGGAAAGGAAAGGGTTAAAGGCTCTCTGCGGTCTTTTCCACTTCGGCGGCAGGGATGCGAAGGCGGGCTCTACGCGGAAGTGAAGGTGCCGCGGGAGCTCGCGCAGCTCGTTCACTCGCTCCTCTCGTGGAGATCAAAGGCGCCCCCCTTTTTAAGGTCTCTGGGGCGCATCACATCGCCCCGCTCTTGTGCCACTGTCTCTCATAAAATCCACCGCGTCGCAAAGTCCAGCTTCCCAACCGTCAGACCCCGAGCTACACTCCCCGCTGTGTTTTATAGCGCCGATAGCTCATGGGCCGTTGCCTGATTCTGCGGCCCTGCTACTTCACATACCTAAAGGGGGGGAGGCCGCCTAACTAGTGAGCGAGGAGCGCACGCCCATTCAATTTGGGCGCACGCCCATCACAGGCGCATGCCGTGACACTCTGTAAGTAAGCTAAGCTAGCAATGCTAGCGGGCATAAATAGGTTATGTTTAGGAAAATGGTATCGGATCGGTACGTGGACTCAAATACTCGCCGATTCCGATGCCAGCTTTTTTTGTGGTATCGGCAGCATTTCCGATACCAGTATCGGAATCGGAACAACCCTAACTATTAACATTACATTACCCTACTACTAACCTGCGGAAAGGCTGCTGTCGGCATCATAATCATTAGACTACTTTTTGCTACAGTTGGTGTGACTGGGACTGAGGGTCGTCCACACCGATAGCGCCAGCTGTTGTCCACAAGCTGTTAAACACGGTGCCTCCCTCTGCTTTTAACTTTATTCCGTCTGCCCTCGAATGTTTCATTAGATTTGACGTGTTTCTGGGCCTTGTTTTCTGAGTAACAGTGAGTACATCATTGTAGATAGTGGCGACATCACCACCGCGACCAATTAGACGGGGCTCGTGCTTATAGAAATATCCTGACGGAGTAGACTCATTCAGACCAAAATATTCATTTGGTTTAAGACAGGTTTCGGTGAGACAGAGTGCGTCAAGGCAATAATCTGAGAGAATTTCATTAACAATAAGTGCTTTAGGCGCAAGTCCAAACTTTAAAGGTAGATTTTGATTACTTATTTGGCCGTTTTATGGTTATCAGATTGTTTTGGGAAAATTTAACGAATTTATTATTTTTTTTTCTCACTATTCGGGGAACAGACACAATTTCTATAGGACAAGCTATGTGTGTGCGTCTATCAGTATGGTGAGTTGTAATGTACCTGATATCTGGTATGACTTGCCAGGGCACAGAAACACAGGTTGAGGTTGTATGAGAATTAGTGTCACGCCGAGAGTTTACCTGGGACAGGTGAGCGTCGGTCCATGAAGATTCCACCGTGGCTTTCCGCTGCTGTAGCCGGGCCAGCTTCACCTGTATGTCGCGGATCAGCTTCTCCACGGCATCCAGCTCCAAATCCATTGAGTGCAGCTCCAATGTATCCTCACCTGCACAAAAAGGCAGAAACACAACCGACATGGTGTCTAAAAATGGAAATAATCAGTTTGAAGAAGCGTAAACAAACTTGTGACAGCCGGGCTAACGATGCTAATGCCGGCTAGAAGCGGCGTGCTGCAAAACAATTAAAACATAACGATATGACGCGCGTTTTGAGTGAATATATTATAAGATAGTATAAAATACTTATCTGTTATATGTTCACTCTTCAGAAGGGGACGGAAATGTTGAAAAATTGGTCAGTCTGGCGGAAAAAAGCAGCGTCTCAGCGTCCTCGTACAAGGTTCGCTACACCTGAGTGTGTATAAAACTATGCACGCACTGAAAGACTCGCATCATCCACGCTTTAGAATGCGTGTGAATTACAGTTAATGGTAGGCCGTGTGTGAGTGGGCGTGGAGGACACAGTTCACGCTTTTTGCTTCATGGAGCAATAACACCGAAATAACGGTCTAACAACAGGGACAGTGTGAAGTTACTGATTGCTGTACAGAAAACTGATTATAAAGAGAGGGTAATGGGCTTCAAATGTACAAAAGTAATTTAACTTATGTCGGTACATAAAAAGGCCAAAATATTCTTGTAAACTAATTCAATTCAACTGTTTTATTTGACTAATTCAATTCAACTCAGAGCAACATGTTTAGCTCGACAGAGAGACAGGGAGAGTTAAAGAGAGAGAGGAGAAGAGAAGGAGAGATAAGTTGAACCTAACCCTAACCCTAGATAAGATATAGTGACAGTCACATAATGTATAAGTTGAATGTATATTTAGTGCAGAGTGCAAGCAGGGACTCCTCATATAACCAGAGGTTGCATGACCGCTGTGAGGGCTCTAATGCTGGCTATCTCCGCCTGCGGCACCGAGACTTTCCACTATGGGAATAATGCTGCTCTCACACTTTGTAACCCACTCTAATGTCTGGATGTGCTCCTAACGCTAGTATCTTCTCTGTCTGAGTGCTAACTAATACACACCTATCACAAATAAAGTTATCGCTAATGATGGAGGAAGAATGTCTAAATATCCTGCACTCGACACGCTGAACAAGCTGAATATTAAACTCAATCAACGTACCTGATGATTGAGTTTTAATTGTTTGGAGATTCCGCTTGTTGTTCTTAGACAAAGAGATTCTCTGAAAAGCTAAATTTTTTAAAAAGGCAAAAGTCCAGTAGTATTAAAATGTGAAAACTAATTATTATAATTATTTTTTATTAACGGATAAAGCAGTACCTCCCTAATGACTTTTGCTTTTTCCTCCTTCTAAGGATTTTGGCGGGAATGTAATGTTGCATTGTCATTAAACAGATTCATCTCCCGCACTGCTACAGACTTTTGCTAATCTTTTTCTTCATGAGGGCTGCTGTTGTAGTAGTTACTTAAGAACAATCACTACACTTGGATACAAAAATATTGCTTTATTTGTGGTCACAATGTTGTAGTAAATAGTACACGCATGTGCACATGACTGTACGAGTGTAGGGATGAACAGGGCTCCCAAAGAGTGCAATCAATCGATCATATTCCAGAAAGTCTGCTTCATTCAAAGAATGTTGGTGAACACGGAAAATTGGTAGCATGAACAGAGCTCATGTAAAATTTTTAAAACGTAATAAAAACTTCAACCGGGTGGGCCCCATGTGGCAGCTGAAACATTGGGCTAATGATAACGAAATCAGCCAAGTTTACTATTTATTGAAATTTATAAATTTCTAAACCAATAAGATTATAACACAGATAAGTTCAAAACAGATAAAATACACGTGTAATTGTTATAACAGGCTTACTTCGTCACTTATCTAGATCGTACTTTCAAAGAAGTTGAGTGGCTTATTAACGTAACTGGGGTGTGCTGTCTCTAAGTGTCTTCCTACTTTGTTCGTTCTCATGCTGTCTGCTGCCAGCGGTTTAAGACACAAAACACACTCCTCTGCCCTTGTTATGCGCTAAAATTCCCCCCTGCCATGGATTGCCCCCTCCTACATAATCGCTATTAGGGCTGCACGATATAACAAAAAAATATCGTTATCGCGATAATGGCATGCGCGATAACCATATCGCAAGGAGTTGCGATAAATACTTTATTTGCCAAGCATTTGTGTGTCCAAATTTGACCAATCAGATGGTCCCTTACTATGTTTATACCCGCTTATATCTTTTTTTATTATATATATATATATATATATATATATATATATATATATATATATATATATACTTCATTCTGTCGCGAACTAACCCCGGATGATCAGAAGACTTAGCGATTAGCCGTTAGCCGCGATTAGCCGTTAGCCCTTTATAGACGGTAAACCCAAACGCGGAAGCAAGCGAGTAGGCAGGATAACCACGCGAATTAGTTTAAGGATTCTCACAGAAGGGGAGCAACGGAAAAACACTCATTTAACCCGCGTCCTATAAACACGCACTCGAATCAGAAAGTAAACAATCTGAACCGACATGCGTGAACTCAGTGACTAAGCTGTATGCGGTGGTTTGTTTACTCCTCTTATACTTCCAGGTTCGCGCCTGCATTACTTCCGGGTCCTAGTGCCGGTCGCAGAGCGAGTGTGTGTGTGCGTGCGTGTGACAAATAGTATTTTTTATTATTACATTTTTGTTTAATAATTTTTATTTAAAAAAAAAAAAAAAAAAATACGGGCAAGCCAAAGAGAATATTTTGTTCATTCATAGTGTTTTGAAGTCTAAATATTTGCAACTTCCTTGACATATAGTTTCTTTTTAGCCTGAATTAGATTTAATTACTTCAGACGAATATCTATTACCTGTTTATTTTAGTATCATCATTACATATAAATAAAAAAAAAATAGACAATAATAATAATAATAATAAAAAAATGCATTTCTCTAGGGCAGTGGTTCTCAAACTTTTTCTGTCATTCCCCACTTAAGGGGGTGAGCGAATTTTCAAGCCCCACTTGTCAACAAAATAATAACGAAATCGGCCAAGTTTACTGTTTATTGAAATATCAATTCCTAAACCAATAAGATCAAACACCACCAAGTTAAAAAAAGATAAAATACACATGCAATTGTTATAAAAGGCTTACGTTGTCACTTATCTTTGCATAATTGATCCCATGTTTATTAGCTGCTCAGCAATCGTTTGTAGTTTTTTTGCACTGGCCAATTCTGTATGTAACTTTGAATGAAGCCATTTGTGCTTTGCTGTCCACTGATTCAGATTTTACCATGCGATTCTCCTGCTGTCTGTATTCTGCCAGCTTTCTTTGAAAGAAGTCGAGTGGATTATTAACGTGACTGGAGTGTGTTGTCTCTAAGTGTCTTTTGGGTTTGTTGGGTCTCATGCTGTCTGCTACTCTCTCTTCTGCCCCCACCATCACCACCATGAATCCAAGCTCAAGTTAAGCTTCATTAGGGGTGGGCGATATAACCAAAATCTTCTATCATGGTAGAAGCAATTTTCTACCTCGATAACGATCACAATTGCTACATCACAATATAGCAACTTGTATCTGAAAATGCATGAATAAAAATTCAAACACAAAGAAACTGTATTACATAATGTCAGTTTATTTAAACTGTGAATTGCTGAGGTTTGCTGCTTTTTAAAAAAAAAATTTTTTACGTTGGCCATATTCGTTTGGATGCTTGGATTTCAGATGATAGAAAAAGTTTGACGTGTTTCCACCACTTGTTAAAACAGTGCACTTGTGTACCTTACAAATCACGTTCATCTCATTCGTATTACTTTTCTTATACCCAAACCAATTCCACAACACAGACGATGCACTTTTTTTCTTTACAATCTCCTCGTTCTTGGTTTTGTCACATGTAAGCAAATTCACAGCTGCTGCACCGTCGTCTTCCATTGTCGAAGTGTATGTGAAGCTAAACACATCAAAACTGGGACGAAACCGTGGCACCCGATTGAACCGAAGATCTGCGCAAATACAGTGCAGGGCGACTATCTGGACAGCGCAGTGATGATCTGGTTTATTTGCGCAGCCCGGTGGATTGCGCAGCGCCGCTCAAATCACAAACCTGCGCGACCCCCTGTGTTTTATTTAAAAACAATTTATTTAAAATGTCAGGACTATTTAATATTGTTTCCGCCTTGCCATGCCTGGTTTGTACGTGCGCATCCCAGCGGGGTAAAATGTAATTTGATGGTCGGCGCGGTTTATTTCTGTCAGAGTCGCGCAGCGCTGCCCAGTGGCTCGCGCAGGTTTGTGATTCGAGCAGCTGCTCAAGTTGGTCTGACGTTAAACCATTATTGATGCACTATATGGTTCCACTTTTTCTCCCGGCTTTTTCTAACTGATGTTATTTTATATTTACTTGTATTAATGATCCATTTATTTGTGTGATTGTTTAGTTATTTCCTATTATTTTCCACTAATTTCCTCTCGTTCATTGCGCCCCACCTGTCATGTCTGTATTCCCCACTAGTGGGGCGCGCCCCACACTTTGAGAACCACTGCTCTAGGGAAATGTTATATCGAATTCAAATTCAAATTTTATTAGTCACATACACAGCCATACACAGTATAATATGCAGTGAAATGCTTATACGACCGCCAGTGACCTAAAAAAAAGAAAATAAAAGCTTGTACGTAAAATAAATAATCAGTAAAAAGGAAATACTAAAATAATTTTAACTAGTAAAATTAACTGTACAATAAGGGCATAATAAAATATTGCAAAAATATAGAAATATAGGGTAGAGTATATATGTATTGCTGTGTCTGGTGCAGTGTGAGTGCCTCATGCAGCTCACATAAGGCAGTTTCAGTGTCTGCTTGTGGTGGGATGTAAACGGCGCTGATTATGACCGATGTGAACTCCCGTGGAAGATAAAATGGACGACACATGATGGACAGTAGTTCCAGGTTTGGTGTGCAGGAGCGTGTAAGAGGAACAACGCTCACGCTGTTGCACCAGCTGTTGTTCACCATTAAGCACACGCCGCCTCCCCTTGACTTCCCAGAGTCCCGCGTCCTGTCCATGCGGTGAACCGAGAAGAACTCGTCTGGCTGTATGGCGTGGTCTGGCACCACTGGGTTCAGCCATGTCTCGGTGAAGCAGAGGAGATTGCAGTCCCGAATGTCTCTCTGGAACTTTATCCTGGCCCTGAGGTCATCAAGTTTGTTCTCCAGTGACTGGACGTTGGCGAGCAGGATACTAGGCAGAGGTGTGCGGTGTGCACGGGCCCTGAGCCGGTTCCTCACGCCAGCTCGTCTCCCTCGGGTCCGTCGCTTCGCGTCGCGTCCATTGTTCTCCCTCAGGATCTCACTCGGCCAGCTCGGATCCGGAGTTAAAAACGTCGAATTGTGAGTACATTGTATACCAATAGAAACAAGAGTGTCTCTATCATACCTAATGTACTCAATGGTGGTGATTTTGCCGATTTTAAAACACTGAAAACTAACTTAAAGAACAAAAACAAAGAAAAGGTGGTCGGAGCAGTCGTGACGGCAGCCGACCTCACCGGCGCCATCTTGAGAATATCGCAAGAAATATTATCGCAGTATTCAACAACAATATCGCATATTTTCCTAATATCGTGCAGCCCTAATCGCTATCAAATATTATATTAGAACATAAATTCATACGTTTATTATCAAATATAATATTACTATAATATATTATAATATAATATTACTTTATTATAATAAACCCTAGGCACGTGATGGCCGTCAAGACCATTAATATAAATTCTTATATAATGTTTATTTTGTGGCACATTTATTTTTTAGGGGTTTGTCATGAATATGCAAATAAACATAAAAAGAAATATTGTTTGATGAAAAATTTGACAATTTTATTATAAAATAAACAATATAGGGGCGGCACGGTGGTGTAGTGGTTAGCACTGTCGCCTTGTACCTCCAGGGTCCGGGTTCGATTCCCCGGCCAGGTTCGATTCCCTGTGCTTGGTGGGTTTCCTCCGGGTACTCCGGTTTCCTCCCACAGTTCAACGACATGCAGGTTAGGCTAATTGGTGTTCCCAAAAAATTGACCGTAGTGTGTGAATGTGTGTATGAGTGTGTGCCCTGCGATGGATTGGCACCCTGTCCAGAGTGTACCCCGCCTAGTGCCCGAAGTCTCCTGGGATAGGCTCCAGGGCCATCCGCGACCCTGAATAGAAGGATAAAGCGGTATAGAAGATGAATGAAGATGAAGATGAATAAACAATATAAAAGTATACATGTTAGATATAAACAAATAGAAATATTTCTATATTTACATATCCAACATATTTATTTTCATATTGCGTATTTAATTTTATTGTCTCATGTAATTTGTAAACCATCAACCTATGAATTTATGTTCTAATACAATATTTGGTAGCGATTATGGTGGGGGGGGGAAATCCATGACAGGGGGGCGTTTCAGCGCATAACACCGGTTTGTGTCCGCGGTAAAGTTTAGGGCTGCAACTAACGATTATTTTGATAATCGATTACTTGGGCGATTATTGTGTCGATTAATCGGATAAGCGCTTCTTTATTTGGTGTTTTGCTTAGAATTATATATAGAACCATACCAACATTTGTTTTGTTTTTAGCAATAATTGCAGATGGCAAGTTGACGACTGTATATATAAAAATAAACAAACACTGTCAACTTGCCATCTACATACATACATACACATGTGTGTGTATATATATATATATATATATATATATATATATATATATATATATATATATATATATAATCGATTAATCAGATAACATTTTTTTTGCTTAACTATATAAAACCATCAATCAGGGTATTATTTATGTATAAAAGTAAACTTTAAAAAATGCAATAGCCACACAGTTTAATTATCTCTAATTTTGTCATTTAAACCTTATTTTATGTAAATCAACATTTTTAACAATAATTGCAGATGGCAAGTTGACAGTGTGTATGTGTATATATAGATATAGTTTAAAAAAATACACTGACATATTCAGTTATTAAGAATGACCTCAATTGTAAATTCTCTTAAATTAATTCAACTTAAAAAGAATAATTGCCTTCTAGATTATTATATTATTTTTAATTGAAGTGTCTACTACATCCTTTTCACGGTTTATACATTATTTCGATCCTCTCGTGTATTTTATCCTTTTTTTTTGTTGTCTCAATAAAAAAAAATAAATAAATAAAAATAAATATATAGACCATTTTGCTATACTAGACATTCTCGTAATACGGCGACGTAGGGAGAGAAAAAACTCGCTGCTACTGGGTTCACTCTGTTTATTTTGCCCTTTTTCCGCATTTCCCTCTGTACAGCGTGTAGGATGATGGGATATATCCGGTCCTCCGAAGTGTAAAATGAACGTGAAGAAAACGCACTAGAAGTGTTTTCCTTGCGTTCGTTGGGGTTTGAACGCCAAGAAAAAGCTGCATGCAACGTTTTTTTTACCCCGTATAACCGCGCAGGCGGACAAACGCACGTCACCAAATCCCGTGTGAACTCTCTTGCTGACTCCTATTTATGTGTAGAAAACCCTCGGCGCTTCATCCGCGCTCACTGGACACTACAACCGGCAGAAACCGCTCGCTTTTAATGCCCGATAATGTAACTACTACTGTAATGTCTAATGTAAAGTACTCCCATACCTTGGAGGACTTGGGGCGCCGCACTTTTTCCTGTAAACTCCATTGCGCGAGCGACTGTGTATGTGTGCATCTTGTGGTCGCGCTCCTCAATAACGTGAGCAGCCCAACTAATCGATAACGGCATTCGTTGACAACAAATTTCATTATCGATAATTATCAATTTTATCGATTTGTTGTTGCAGCCCTAGTAAAGTTCGTTGCATATTCGCATCTCCGAATTCAATAGCTGCGTAAATAAACTCGCAAGTAATATACTCGTATAATTTAAGGCGGGTGTAGCTTAAAGACAATGTAGAGAGGAAATATATGCATGTTTAAAAGCATAAACACCTTTATTCTCTACGGCGCAACGAATGATTTAGGGATCATCGCAAAATGCCGCGGACCAACAAAAAGCGTAGAGCGATATTGATTTTCCCTTCTGTTCAGCGCCTGAAGGATCAAAAAGCAACTTTGTTGCCACACTGGAAACTAGAAATGCCAGACTTGTACTGCCTGATAAAATATAAATTTTTAACAGAAATAGAGAAACATCAGCATACACATTGGAATGAATGATTACATATATAATCTCCTTTTTTGTTCCTCTGCAATTAACGTGCCGACGTTAAACCGTTATTGTTGCACTATGGTTCCACTTTTTCTCTGATGTTATTTTAATTTACTTGTATTATCCATTTCTTTGTGTGTGATTGTTTAGTTTCGAGTGTCCGATCTTTATTGTCAATAAAGAAAAGCATGAATTAGAATAGGTACTTTCCTATTATTTTCCACTATTTCCTCCCGTTCATTGCGCCCCACCTGTCATGTCTGTATTCCCCACTAGTGGGGTGCGCCCCACACTTTGAGAATCACGGGGCTAACGTATGCACAAAGGGGGAACCACGTGAGGCATAGCTAAGCATCCAATTGGACTAATCACCTGTGGGACGAACTGACCTCGAAGTGTCAAAACCCTATGGTAATCAGCAAGCTCATGCAGAATAACCTACTTCAACAACCTCTTCCAAGCAGCTTGGGCTTCCGCACTTGCGGGCACTACGCTGCCTCTGCTGGCATCATCCGCTCTTCAAGAACTCTCAACTCTCATTCGTGCCAGAACTCCAAAGTCCTGCAATGAAGGAACCCTCAGAATAAGTTCCAGAGCACCGCCATCAGTAACCAGGCAATCAATGCCTCACTGAAGGGCTTTCCTGAAAGACATCATCTCAGCCTCTGCGCACCAACCAATCAGCAACGCCATTATTCCCTTTGCTGGAGACGAATCACCGGATGAGAACAAAACATAACGCAAGTAAACAAGCAAAGCTTCATACCTTGCTGAAATTGGTGCTCGCTTCATAACTAAACTGTAAGATTAAACTCAAGGCTCTGCGCTTGTGACTTTCTTTGATCTAGTAAATAGTACTAGAAGAATTCATTAACTTTCATCCTCCAAACTGTTTGTTTGTGTGTGCGCGTGCATGTGTTTAAGTAGCGTAGTTTCATGTATCGTAGATTAGTCAAATAAATTCTTCTTTCTTTATAAAGAATTGTTGTCTTGATCATATATTTTAAAGCAGGGGTGATGGCGTTCCGGCACCACGCCGGATTTCCAGCGTACTGTGGCTGCTGGGGGAAAAAATTCAGGTTCGCCGATATTGATCTGTCATTTCTTTAGATCTGAGGTGCGCAGGTGATGGACATCCACACACTACTGCTGATTGGCTGTTCCTTCTCTGTGATTGGCTAGTTTTGTGGCTGTTTTGTAACACTGGACAAAGTTGAGCGAGCGTACAGGCAGAGTCGAGCGCGCACAGAAAATAAATGTTGCACGCGTATGCAGCAGGGCTCGCAAAATTTAAAAATTCCTGGTAGCCCTTCAAGCAGGCACTGTTAATATATTACATTTCGCCTGCACTAGGTGGTTCAGGGAAGAGGGTGATGCGGTTTGGCAAATGTGTGTGGGACTGAGGGAGGACGCTGTTGAGAGTCTCTAATAAATGTTGTCAACAAATAAACGTCGTGTTTAAGTTTATCATGGTAGCAGAGGATGGTGCATATGAAGCTTATTCTTGTTTTGATGGCATAACGAAGAACAGTTCAGTCTCCATGGCGGACTACATAATTGACTTTGACTTTATCACTGGGATCAGCGATTATTGACATGGCTTGTACTCGCACTGTGTGTGGGGAGAAATGGCTAGAAAACTATATTGACGGCCTCACTCAAGAACAAGTGAACCAACTGTTCCAAACAGAAACTCCAAGTTGCAGACCTTTTCGGTTCGGCGATGGGAATCTGATGTATTCCACAAGGAATGTGAAACTACTAGCTAAAATAGGACTGACAAAAGGCAATATTGAACTCCTGCTGAGTAAAACATCACTGAAGAAGGCAGGAACCATTATGGACATGAAAAAGGACAGTGCAGTTATGTTCAAACAGTCCATTCCTCTGGACATTACTGTGTTGACATCAGAGACAAAGAAGCTAAAAAACTCAAAGTGAAGAGGAGGTCCTTACAGTGACATGTCTACAGATGAGAAATGCAGAGTCCTTCTGAAGCTCCATAAGCAGTTTGTTCATGCGTCTGCAGACAGACTACAGAGAATTATTCAAAGTTCAGGAAACAAGGACAAAGAATGCTGTACTGTTTAACAGATAGTAAATGACGTTTGTGCAAGAAGTACAAAAAGCCAAAGCCTGCTGTGGGGTTACCCTTAGCTTCAGAGTATAACGAGACTGTGGCGGTGGATCTGCACGAGCTAGAGCCAGGTGTGTGGTATCTTCACATAATCGATCACTTTACACGGTTCCGTGCTGGAAACATCGTGACTACAAAGAAGTCATCTGAAATTGTAAACTCCTTCATTCACACTTGGATTAGTGTTCATGGCGCCCCTCAGAGGCTGTATAGCGACAACAGAGGATAATTTAACAGTGAAGAGATCAGAGACATGGCTGAGAACTTTAACATCGAGACAAGAACAACAGCAGGATACAGTCCTTGGAGCAATGGACTACTCGAAAGACATAACCAGACACTGAAATTATCTTGAAGGTCAAATGAGAGAATGGATGTGACTGGCACACTGCCCTTGATTGGGCCCTCATGGCAAAGAACAGTATGTTGAACGTTCATGGCTACGGTCCGTATCAGTTGGTGTTTGGACAAAATCCTAATCTTCCTTCTGTGATAGTAGTGCCTTCTAAAGCAGGGTAGTTTATCGACTATGAGTGCTAGAGTGGGAGAACACATTTCTGCCTTACATGCTTCCAGGAAAGCATTCACAGAAGCTGAGTCTTCTGAGCGGATAAGAAGGGCTATACGTAAGCAGCTCAGACCCACTGATGAAATGTATGTGACTGGAGATGTGGTACATTACAAAAGAGGGGACTGGCCAGAGTGGAAGGAACCAGGGGTAGTTATTGGTCAGGATGGAGCTGTTGTGTTTATAAGACATGGGGGTGGATTCTTGTAAGAGTGCACCAATCCAGGCCCTGTAAGATAAACACGCAGGGGTCAGGAATCTCAGGATGAGCAAACTGTGAAAGACAACAAGCAGAAAAAGAAAAAAAACAGCTTAAGCAATGTAGCAGTAAGCTCAGATAGTGAAGAAAATACAGACAGCGAACAGGAAACAATTGGCGACAGGGAGGTAAATACAGGAGAAGTGGTTCATCCTAGTGTGACGCAAATGGAAAAGGATCACATTGTGATAACTCTCTCTCCCACTGGTGTAAAGATTAAGAAGGGACAAACTGTGACCTTTATGAAGCAGGATGGTGGTGGTCTACAGAAAGCAAGGGTTTTAGGTAGAGCAGGCAAAGCTTCTGGAAAATACAAAAGCTGGTTTAATTTGCAGCATATTGAACCTGATGGCAGTGATGGGCAAAAGGAGCCAGTGGATTTATCATGTGTTGATAATCTTAACATTGAATCACCTGTTAGGGAGAGTGATGTGCTTTTAACAAATGACATTTCATTTGATGTGGCTAAGCGAGATGAAATCATGAATTGGTACAAAAACAATGTTTTTGAAGAGGTTGATGAAATTCATGTACATCAGCATAGTTGCATTGAAAACTTACAGCCAGTTTACCTGCAAGCAGCACGTGCCCTGCACACACACACACACATGTATAACGGTCAGCGATTTAATTAAATTTTTTTTTTAAGTTCTCCGCGCAATCAGCGGGAAATTTCACTTGTCACGTTTGAGTAGTAAGATAATGAGTGATAAGACGATGTCAGAGGAATTGGTGCGCAATTAATCTGTCACTGACAATACTGCCGCTCTCTATACACAGTTCGCGCGATTGCAAAGTGAAAGTAAAAAACAAGCGCGAATGCAAACGCGATTTCAATATTTCGACAGCGGCTCATCGATGCCCGAAAATTACATAAACAGCTACATTTGTGAAAGAATGCAAAAGCATTGGCATATATTTTTCCTTCCCATGATAACCCGACAGGCAGGGCTGAGATATATTTTGGTAGCCCGACTGGAAGAAACAATAGCCCCGGGATGTTGGGCTAGCGATTTTGTGAGCCCTGTGCAGGCAGCGTCGAGCGGCATAGAATTGAGAAGTTGCGCGTGCGCGGGGAACATGTTGAGCGAGCAGGGGAGAAACTACACGTGCAGAATCGCTCAGAATTGTGGCAGGAATATAACGGCATAATATTCCACCCTCAATGACCGATCGTGTGACTGATTTAAAAATTCGCTTGTGCTCCTTCACTGCTGAGCTTGACCTGTCATTTAATATCGCCCACCCACTCGTTACTTTATGTAAGAAATTAGCGGGTGATAATCAATTAGTTAATCAATTCCTGTGTACTTTGGAGTACTATTATTGGCACGTTTTGGTTGCCGACATCTTTTTTTAAACGCTCCCTATAACCACCGCTCGTGACGTCACAGGTTCTCGCGACTAGACCAGCAGAGTTTAGGGACCGGTTCAGTGCTTATTTTAGAGCACCGGCACCAATTTTTTTTCTGTGGAAAAGCGTGGCAATGATTCCAAAATTGGGAACCGGCACGGGAAAAAAAAAAGTGCGTTGCATACTAGGGCTGCACGATACATCGAAAAAATATCGTTATCGCGATAATGGCATGCGCGATAACCATATCGCAAAGAGTTGCGATAAATACTTTATTTGCCAAGCATTTGTGTGTCCAGATTTGACCAATCAGATGGGCTCTTACTATGTTTATACCCGCTTATATCTTTTTATATCTTTATTCTGTCGCGAACTAAGCCCGGATGATCAGAAGACTTGGCGATTAGCTGTTAGCGCATTGTAGCGTGGACGGTAAACCGCAGAAGCAAGCGAGTAGACAGAATAACCACTCGAATTAGTCTAACGACTCTCACAGAAGGGGAGCAAGGGAAAAACACACATTTAACCCGCGTCCTATAAACACACACTCGAATAAGAAAGTAAACAATCTGAACCGACATGGCGAACTCGGTGACTAAGCTCTATGCGGTGGTTTGTTTACTCCTCTTATTCTTCCGGGTTCGCGCCCGCATTACTTCCGGGTCCTAGTGCCGGTCGCGGAGCGTGTGTGTGTGTGTGTGTGTGTGTGACAAATAGTATTTTTTTATTTAATTTTTGTTTAATAATATTTATTTTTATTAAAAAAAAACAGGCAAGCCAAAGAGAATATTTAGTTTAAAAGATGCTCTTGTTTTAAGACACTATTGATGAGTGTACGGTTACATGTAAATAAAAAGTAATGTTTGAAAGTAATTCATATTGTGTTGGCAGGTTTATAGTAACAGCAAACCAGAAGTCAGAATATCTGCTGAGGGGTTTAAGTCATTCATAGTGTTTTGAAGTCTAAATATTTGCAACTTCCTTGACATATAGTTTCTTTTTAGCCTGAATTAGATTTAATTACATCAGACGAATATCTATTACCTGTTTATTTTAGTATCATCATTACATTTAAATAAATAAAAAAAAAAAAATAGGCAATAATAATAATAAAAAAATGCATTTCTCTAGGGAAATGTTATATCGCAAGAAATATCGTTATCGCAATATTCAACAACAATATCGCATATTTTCCTAATATTGTGCAGCCCTATCGCATACACAGTACCCCCACCCTACTCACCTCGGGCGCAAGTAAAAAAAAAAAAAGTTCAGGCTCAGGAATTTTTTCCACGATCAGCCTTGATTTTAAAGTCTAATATATTAAACTATATATTAATGGTGCAGAATGCATTGGGCATTTTGTCCACATTAAAATGTCTACATATTAATGGTGGAGAATGCGACAGGCATTCTTTGTCATTATTATGAAACTCTATACGTGTGACGCACGTGTACTGAGACTGAGACTGAGGATGGGAGATGATTTCCCACAATCTCGCAGCGTGCGCGAGAGAGGAATCATTGACTCCGTTAAGTGCATGTGTACTACTCGTATGTAAAGACCTCACTTGCTTATCAAGTAAATGTGTTAAAAAATGTTGCCTGTCTTACAAAATGCTCGCAGACCAAATTTTTTACAGTTCAAGGTTGCATATGGTCTTCACATGTTTTTTTCTTGTTCACTTTGTCTCTTCAACATGTTCATTCTGCTCTTTCTCTCTCTCCTTCTTTCTTTCCAAGGCACTGCAAAAAAGTTCTTTTTCCCTTTATCATTCATGTGTTGACTCTCTGTGGGGCTGCTTTTTTTTGCAACACTTTTAAACAGCTAGTTGTTATGATGGTAACATAACATCTAAACTCAAAACCTTTTATAAACATTTGAACACTGCTTGTAGCAGCTTCAGGTAACCTGTGTTGTTTTGAAACTCTACATGCAAAGTATATAATTACTCCTATCATATTTCTTATAATAGAATAAAACAATATTATAGTTAGGGGTTTGTGTCTATTTAATGTTGAGGCTTGCTTAATGATTAATATAAGATGTGTCATATGGTGAAAGTGAGTCAGGTCAATATTTTATATAATAAAATATTTAATTTCTGTGACAATAAAAAACATGTGAAGTAAACAATCATTAAGCAAATACATTAAAATTCCTGCCTTTAAGTTCTAAGTTTTGTTTTACTTCACATGTTTCTTAGTCATAAAAATTAAATAAGGAAAATATTGACCTGACTCAATGATATTGATGTATAATAAAAAAAGAAGAAATGTAATGACAAATTAAAGACCAAAATTCTCATTATGCATATAGTTTTGATATTTGTACACGTCTCCAATAATAATTTTGTGTGTTTATTGTCGCTGTGCATCATGTACAATATTGTACTCAAGCTCATGTTGAGTGGTTTGTAATGCAAGGTGTTAAATCTGACCTTACTGTTTTGGTGCTCTTTTGCAAAAACAAAAAAGTAGAATGACAAAAAAAACTCAGGTGGTAGAATGTATCATATTTTAATAATCATTTAATATTTTGATATATATTGGCAAGCATAAATAATGCTGTTGTGTTTGGGCAGTCGCTTTTATGATGTGATGGACTCTGATGGATGCAGGCCTATAAACAGATGGGTGGGATTTAGTGAGTTGCATTATGTTTTACAAAACCAATGTAAATAATTACTCTCCATTTTGAATTGGCTTTTCTTTGTGATTAAAACAATCATGGACTGCTCTGTTGCATCATGCTGTTTTGGAAATCAATTAGTTATTCTGAATTGACATATATCCATGGAAAAATGTCAGATGCTAGCAGATATAATTTAAACTGCATGTTTTTGGACTGTGGCAGGAAACTAACCAAGCATGGGGAGAACATGCAAGCTCCATACACAGTCCCGAGACGGGAATTGAACCCTTAACCTTGAGGTCTCAGTGCTAACCACTATGTATGGAAACTGGATGGAAAACATTTTATAAATAAATTTAATATTGTTTATTAGATGTTTTTACAAGTAGGTTACAAGATGCCATATGATATTGATTATTAAATTATTAATCACAGGAAATAGTCAAATAATTGATTATTGAAATATGCTAGATACAGCTGATGGTGCTACTATTATTATTTTCTCACAGTTTAGATTTTTAGCTTTGGTAACCCTGTGGTTGTGGTGCTTTCATCTCTCCTCAGATGGTCAGTGTGTACTGCTTTGATCCTATCTGTTAAAACACCCATTTTGTGTATTAGAAGTTGTATTATTATTGTTCCTGTTACCTTAAGTCTGTTCAGTAGTTTCACTTACAATTATTTTTGATGTAACCTTTTCTTGTATCAAAGCGTTTCTAAACTCATAACTTGAATACTGTATAAAGGTAATCATGATTTTTGTTAGTAGGGTGTAATTTATCCGCTCAGTTCCTAGTTAAATCTTGATGTTCAAACCCTATTGGTGGTCATTTTGTTGTGATTTACACTAGGGCTGGGCCGATAAACGATATCATATCAAATCACGATTTATTTGATTTTAAAATCCATGAAAAGCTCATTTTTTTGCTCGATATGGATTAATCTAAGAGCCAATCACACAGCAGAACAACACAACAACCATGCAGCGTGCAGGTCCAAGTTAATTTCCTTGACACCAGGACGACAATAAATTAGTGGAAGCAGCGACGAAAGTGAATCTAACCGAGTTATTATCCAAAGATGTTGAAATTGTCGACAAAAAAGGTAGCACGAACTCCGTTATATGAACGCATCATCACCCACACGACCACTATGGAACGATATCGCGGACAATATTCAAATGCAATTGCAAATTGCATTTGCAATTGCGTTTCCCATATGTGGACGCACAAAGTGTGCCATAATTCAAATGCAATTGCAAACTTTGCATTACCGTTTGCTGATTCGCCTTTGCGAGCGCACACTGACTGCCAAATTTCAAATGAAAAAACAAAGTCCATTTGCATTTGTATTTCCCAGGTCTTACACGTCATGAACCTGTCATATTTAAATAGCAAAATCAATTATCACATTTGCTTTTTCACTTTCTCTGCGCCGCGCGTCAAGCCGACCAAAATTCAAACGCAATCGCTAATCCATTTGCAATTGCATTTCCAACACGTTACACAGAAACCTGTCAATCAGCGTCAGGGGCGGGTCTATACTGTGGGGCGGGATTGTATTGGGGAGTGACGTCACTCGCACTCGCCGACCAAGAGGGGGATATTTGAGCACTGGAGGTGAACCGAGATTCTCATTTGTTTATCAAGAAATAAACACACAAATGACAAATCGCATATTTTCTTGCTCCGGAGTGGACAGAGAAGTTTTTACAAATAAAAATATTTTTAGATCTTCTCCTGTTACAGCCTGCTGGAGCTAAATCTTTCAGAAACGCTGCATACCGGTGTTATGCGCTAAAAAGCCTCCCTGCCACTGATTGCACCCCCACAAAATCTCTGTCAAATATATGAGGACATCACAATCAAAAATTCATATTATTATTATCAAATATAATATATGAGTATTATCAAATATATTATTACTATTATAATTAACCCTAAGCACGTGACATGGAAATTAAGACACATAATACAAATTCTCATATAATGTTTATTTTGTGGCACATTTATTTTGCAGGGGTTTGTCATGTAATACAAAAATGTTTACACTTAACAAATATTGTTTATGATGAAAAATTACACGAAGCGATTATTATAAATAAGAAATATAAAAATATACATGTACAACCCCTGGCAAAAATTCTGGAATCACCCCTCTCAGAAGATGTTCATTCAAATGTTTAATTGTGTAGAAAAAAAAACAAGCACATACATGCCACAAAACTATTTTCACTCAACAATCCAAACTTCTGGCTGTATAAAACACTTAAAAAAACAAAGAAAGATAACTATAGTCAACGACAACTGTTTTAACAACTCAAACAGAGGAAAAAAATATGGAATCACCATGCACTTTGCATTTCTACAACTGCTGATTAGTCTACAGTTAAAAAAGAGTGCTTGCACACATTATGGATGTGTTGAACCAAGATGATTGACATAACTCATAGCTCCAACACGAGAGATGTCAGTTGAAACAAAGGAGAGAATTATCATAACTTCTTGAAGAAGGTAAATCTTCATGGAATGTTGCAAAAGATGTTGGTTGTTCCCAGTCAGCTGTGTCTAAAATCTGGACCAAGTACAAATCAAATGGAAATGTTGTAAAAGGGAAGCGTACTGGTAGACCAAGAAAGACATCAAAGCGCCAAGACAGAAAACTTAAAGCAATATGCCTTGAAAACAGAAAATGCACAACAAAACAAATGAGCAACAAATGGTCAGAAAGTGGAGTCAATGTCTGTGACCGGACAGTAAGAAATCGCTTAAAAGAAATTGGATTTACATACAGAAAAGCCAAAAGAAAACCATCATTAACATCTAAACAGAAAAAAAACAAGGTTTCAGTGGGCTAAAGAAAGACAATCTTGGACTGCGGATGATCACGAATCTGCATTGCGCAGGGTGATGATGCTGGAACTTTTGTTTGGTGCCGTTCCAATGAAATTTATAAAGACAACTGCCTGAAGAAAACATGCAAATTTCCACAATCATTATTGATATGGGGTTGTATGTCAGGTAAAGGTACGGGAGACATGACAGTCATTACATCTTCTATAAATGCACAAGTTTATGTTGAGATTTTGGACACTTTTCTTATTCCATCAATTGAAAGGATGTTTGGTGATGGTAGCATCATTTTTCAGGATGATAATGCATCGTGCCACAGAGCAAAATCTGTGAAAACATTCCTACAGGAAATACATATGTCAATGGCATGGCCTGCAAATAGTCCGGACCTTAATCCAATTGAAAATCTGTGGTGGAAATTAAAGAAAATGGTCCAGGACAAGCCTCCAACCTGCAAAGCTGATCTGGCAACTGCAGTAAGACAAAGCTGGAGACAGACTGATGAAGTCTACTGTTGGACATTAGTTAAATCCAGGCCTCAGAGAATTCAAGCTGTTATAAAAGCCAGAGGTGCTGCAACAAAGTACAAGTAGTGTTTTTATTTGGTGATTCCATATTTTTTTTCCCTCTGTTTGAGTTGTTAAAACAGTTGTCGTTGACTATAGTTATCTTTCTTTGTTTTTTTTTTTTTTTTTAAGTGTTTTATACAGCCAGAAGTTTGGCTTGTTGAGTGAAAATAGTTTTGTGGCATGTATGTGCTTGTTTTTTTTTCTACACAATTAAACATTTGAATGAACATCTTCTGAGAGGGTGATTCCATAATTTTTGCCAGGGGTTGTACATGTATATTTTTATATTTCTTATTTATAATAAAAATCGCTTCGTGTAATTTTTCATCATAAACAATATTTGTTTAGTGTAAATATTTTTGTATTACCTGACAAACCCCTGCAAAATAAATGTGCCACAAAATAAACATTATATGAGAATTTGTATTATGTGTCTTAATTTCCATGTCACGTGCTTAGGGTTAATTATAATAGTAATAATATATTTGATAATACTCGTATATTATATTTGATAATAATAATATGAATTTTTGATTGTGATGTCCTCATATATTTGACAGAGATTTTGTGGGGGTGCAATCAGTGGCAGGGAGGCTTTTTAGCGCATAACACCGGTACGCAGCATTTCTGAAAGATTTGGCTCCAGAAGGCTGTAACAGGAGAAGATCTAAAAATATTTTTATTTGTAAAAACTTCTCTGTCCACTCCGGAGCAAGAAAATATGCGATTTGTCATTTGTGTGTGTTTATTTCTTGATAAACAAATGAGATAATCTCGGTTCACCTCCAGTGCTCAAATATCCCCCTCTTGGTCGGCGAGTGCGGGTGACGTCACTCCCCATACAATCCCGCCCCACAGTATAGACCCGCCCCTGACGCTGATTGACAGGTTTCTGTGTAACGTGTTGGAAATGCAATTGCAAATGGATTAGCGATTGCGTTTGAATTTTGGCCGGCTTGACGCGCGGCGCAGAGAAAGTGAAAAAGCAAACGTGGTGATTGATTTTACCAGGTAAAATTTTACTCAGCTTTTAATACGATCATCCCAGCACTGCTTCAGACCAAATTAAACCAGCTCTCTGTTCCTAGCTCTATCTGTCACTGGATCACCAGCTTTCTGACAGACAGGCAGCAGCTAGTGAAACTGGGAAAATTCATGTCCAACAGTCACACCACCAATACTGGAGCCCCTCAGGGATGCGTTCTCTCCCCACTGCTCTTCTCCATCTACACCAACGACTGCACCTCTACAGACCCCACTGTCAAGCTCCTGAAATTTGCAGATAACACTACAATCATCGGCCTCATCCAGGATGGTGACGAGTCTGCATACAGAAGGGAGGTCAAGCAGTTGGCTGTCTGGTGCAGTCACAACAACCTGGAGCTGAACACGCTCAAAACAATGGAGATGATGGTGGACTTCAGGAGAAACTCACCTGCACTTCCCCCACTCACCATCATGAACAGCACTGTGACAGCAGTTCCTGGGCACGACCATCTCTCAGGACCTGAAGTGGGACATTCACATTGACTCCATTGTTAAAAAGGCCCACCAGAGGTTGTATTTCCTTCGCCAGCTGAAGAAATTCAACCTGCCACAGGAGCTGCTCACACAGTTCTACTCATCCGTCATTGAATCCGTCCTGTGCACTTCAGTAACTGTCTGGTTTGGCTCAGCTACGAAAGCAGACATCAGAAGACTACAAAGGACGGTTCGGACTGCTGAAAATTATTGGCACCCCCCTGCCCATGCTGCAAGAACTGTATATATCCAGAGTGAAGAAAAGGGCACAGAATATCACTTTGGACCCCTCACACCCAAGCCACCTTCTTTTTGAACTTTTGCCATCGGGTCGACGCTACAGAGCACCGAACACCAGGACAGTCAGGCACAAGAACAGTTTTTTCCCCCAGGCAATCTACCTCCTTAACAGTTAAACATCATTCTAACGGTCAATAAATATATGTGCAATATTGTGTACAATACCACTGTGCAATATACTGTATAATACCACAGACTTCAGATATTTATGTAACTTATTTAAAAGTATCTCACATCGTACTCCATTTGATGTCAACCATTTAAATTTTTTTTATTTATTTATTTATTTTTTCTCTTGTCATGCTGTTTTTGTCTTGTCATTTGTATTTTTTGTTCTGGAAGCTCCGTCACTAAAACAAATTCCTTATACGTGCAAGCGTACTTGGCAATAAAACTCTTTCTGATTCTGATTTTGATATTTAAATATGACAGGTTCATGACGTGTAAGACCTGGGAAATACAAATGCAAATGGACTTTGTTTTTTCATTTGAAATTTGGCTGTCAGTGTGCGCTCGCAAAGGCGAATCAGCAAACGGTAATGCAAAGTTTGCAATTGCATTTGAATTATGGCACACTTTGTGCGTCCACATATGGGAAACGCAATTGCAAATGCAATTTGCAATTGCATTTGAATATTGTCCGCGATATCGTTCCATAGACCACACTGAGAGCATGAAAATGCAGACCGATGCTACTCCGTCAACTAGCAGTGCTAGCAGTACGGCTGTCGATTCGTTTGGCTTCTTATTGCGCAGCGTCTCATTCTGCGGCTGAAGTTTAGCTCCTTATTCGCCTCGTTACTAATGGGAGTGTTCACGCTGGCGAAAGCTGCACAGTTTATCAACAAAACGTTATTTTGGTGGCTTAAACCATTCTGGCCAAGCAAATATGAACTATACAACACCAAGCAGGTATCCAACTATATAGTAAAAGTGAAATTGTCCTGGTCCAGATTGATAGCTGCATAATTCATTCCATTTTTGTTGTCATTGCATGTTTAAGCCATTATGTCAGTTTATTGGGGCCGTGTGAAATAGCCTTCATTTAACTCTGAATTGTGGGATAAAAAGACAGTCCTAGTGTGTGTGGTCTAAATGTTTTCTCATTATTGTTTAAAAATCTCACAAGATACTTATCACAAACAAGTATTTTTTTGTAAAGATTCTGAGCATGTGCCTATAGTATCTTAATTTTTAAGGGTAAAAGGGTCATCTGTGTTTGTTAATAAACTATACTTTAAAATGTAATTTAATAAACACTTTAATTTTTGTGGCTTCAGTCATTGTTGGGATTCTCTTTTAAAGCTGGCAGTATTAACAGCTTATATCGAAATACATATCGTTATCGTTCAATATGGGCCAAAAATTATCGCCCAGCCCTAATTTAAACCACCACTCGCCATTTACATTTACATTTAGGCATTTGGCAGACGCTCTTATCCAGAGCGACTTACATTCTTATCTCATTACACATGAGATAACATGTGTATCGCCACATCGGCGTGTCGGTTGTGTAACGCCACAACCCCAAAGGAAATTTACTCACCAAATGTGTGCAGAGAACCAAACTAACCAAGCTTCTTGTTTGCCTGAATCTGCTGTTGTATTTTAACTTGTATTATTACATTATACATTGTAGGATATTTTAAGGTAAATCATTTACTTTGCTTTGCTGCTTACTTGTTCACAGAGGCACTATTGAAGACTCTATGGCCAACCACACACTGTTGCTGTACTAGTCAACTCATCGAGGCGATTCCAGATACATCATGGGTGATATAGAACAAATGCACTTCACTTCAGTGGACTATGCTATTTTCGTGCTGCTCCTTGTAGCTTCAGCAGGCATCGGCCTATACCATGCGTTTTCGGGGGGCCGACAGAGCACCACACGCGAGTTTCTGCTGGCTGACCGCAGCATGAGCTGCCTGCCTGTGTCACTTTCTCTCCTTGCTACCTTCCAGTCAGCTGTAGCCATCTTGGGAGCGCCAGCTGAAATCTATGCATATGGCACGCAGTATTGGTTCCTAGGCTGCTCCTACTTTCTGGGCCTGCTCATCCCAGCACACGTCTTTATTCCCGTTTTCTACCGTCTCCGTCTTTCCAGCGCCTACCAGGTAGCCTTTGTTCTAAAATATGATCTGTTTTTTCAGGCTACCAAAACTACCATTATCATGTTTCCCTGCATTATTTAAATCATATTTTAATGGTCTGTGCTTGGCAAAATGCTTTCTTAGTGGTTAGCACTGTCACCTTGCACCTCCAGTCCGGGTTCAATTCACCGTTAGGTTCGATTCCCACCTCTGTGTGCATGGATTTTGCATGTTGCATGTTCTCCCTGTGTATGGTGGGTTTCCTCTGGGTACTCTGGTTTCCTCCCACAGTCTAAGTACATGCAAATTAGGCTATTGACATTCCCAAATTGCCCGTATTCTGCATATTTTTGTATGTGTGTGCCCTGTGATGGATTGGCACCACAGATTCAAGAACGTTTTTTTTTTTTTTTCCAAAAGCAGTAACCACTTTAAACTTACATATGCACTGATTCTTGTTCTCCCCCTTGTTCTCCTTGATTCCACCCCCCCTAATATAATATATATGTTTGCACTGAAGGAGTTGTTTTACTCTCGTTGTGCATGTGTATAGTGACAATAAACTCATTCATTCTGTCCAGTGTGTACCCTGCCTTGTGCCCTAAGTCTCCTGGGACAGGGTCCAAGTCTCCCGTGTCCCTGTATACAGGATTAAGTGGTATAGACTGAGTTAGTGAGTGATCAGTGGTTTGATTTCAAATGATTATCAGTGGTTTGATTTCAAATGATTATCAGTAGTTGTCCTTTATTTATAAATTTTAGCTTTAATACATGAAGAATTTTACTGTTTTTGTCCATTTATTATAACTCAAAAATCCTGTTTTAAACCTTAGTTTATGTTAGTTACATTAGCTATAACTAACTTGCCTGACTTCTCCCTCAAATTTCAGTCTGTTAAAACTAATTGTGGAGTACTGACTGATTTCTTCTAATTAATACTTAAGGCAGAATGGTGGTTTTGACCTTGAACCTCCACTGTTCTGGTTCGATTCCCACCACTGGGTCTGTGTGCATGGAGTTTGCATGTTCTCCCCATGCTCGGTAGGTTTCCTCCAGGTACTCCAGTTTCACCCCACTGTCCAAAGACGTGCAGATTAGACTAGACAGAGGTTCCTAGATGCTTAATAATTTTAATGTGCTGCTTACTGCATCTATAAAGGCACCAATTAAGCTCTGTTTATAGCAATTTTTTGTTAAATTAATTGTTCAATAAAAACTGCGTAGATTAAAAAAAAATGAACTGTTTTTATTGAAAAATTTGAATTGGAAATTGAACAAATTCAGCAGCTGATTGGAGACTATTTACACATGTATCTCTTTCAGTTGCTTTGTGAGAGATACACACCCTTGCCTCATAAACAAGTCATAATCTCCTGAGTTTATATTTACTTTTTAATTTAATATCTAATGTGTTATGTAGTGTTTGTTAGCGTGTGAGCAATGCCTAATCTTACTTCTTGTTTATCTTATTTCTTTTTTGCTCTTTTAGTATCTGGAGCTTCGCTTCAATAAAACTGTCCGGATATGTGGCACTGTGACCTTCATTTTTCAGATGGTAAGAGTGGTTTGGTCTGTGTGCAGCTCGCTCAGGATGTTGAGCTTAGCTAAAGATTATTTTGCATGCTTTTGTTCTGAAGCACTTAACATTTTTTTTTTAATTCAGTTTGGTTTTGGGAGACCTTATACAGGATAAACGAATCATATGTTCAGAAAGTATTAAAGTATTATTAATGTATTTAATGTAGGGATTTGATTTCAGTGATATCAGTACTTATCAGGGCACTTTTCAGTAGAATTGACCAAAAGACACCTCAGCTCTTTCTCCATTTTGTGTTCCTGTAGGTTATCTACATGGGAGTGGTGCTGTATGCTCCTGCACTTGCATTGAATGCAGGTACAGGTCTGAGCCTGTGTATGGATGGAATGAACAAAGATTATATTTAGTTAAGATGTTAATGTCTGTAACTTCATTACTAAGAATTTGTTTTTGTTTCAGAAACATGTATATTTAGTTAGTAAAAAATTGTATAAAATAATGTCAATAATAAAAAGCATGAGAATGAAGAGAATGAGCCATTTGCCAGTGAATCCAGTAATATATTTTTATTTCTTTGTGTGTTTCAGTAACTGGGTTTGATCTCTGGGGGGCGGTTCTGGCAATGGGGCTTGTGTGTACACTCTACACAACACTGGTAAGCTTAAGCATTTGTCTTAAATCCGTGTCAACTTGTAGAAAAATATTTAAGTCACATCAGAGATATGGAATTTGTACAGGTTGAAAAGTCAGATAAATAAGTTTATTTATGCAGTTAAACCTTGGATTGCAAGCCATTTTGTCCAGAAATGCTCGTAATTCAAAGTTTCCCAAAAGAAATAATGGAAACTCAGAAGACTCGTTGCACAACCCAAAGATATTCATATAATTCATACAAAATTGTAACGTAAAAATTAAACATGCATTGTACCTTGAGGAAAGAATTGTGTCTGGTGTGAGGGAGACGAGGGGGGGGGCAGGGGGGTTATGTAGGATGACTTTCTCACACACACACACCTCTCGCTCTATACACATACACTACCGTTCAAAAGTTTTAGATCATTTGCACATTTTTTTGTTTAGTGATTTATTTTCTACATTCTACAACACTACTGGGGATTTCAAAAGTATTAAATAACACATATGGAATTAGGTAATTACGTAATAACAACAAATTTTAAGACACAGAGGTCGGCCTTTCTGTAATAGTTCTTGCAAGAACACTATTGTCAAGTGCATTTGCAAAATCCGTCAAGCACCATAATGAAACTGGCTCTCATGAAGGCCGTCCCAGGAGGACGAGACCAAAACTTACCTCTGCTGCAGACGAGAAGTTCATTTAGAGTTATCAGCCTGAAAAATGACCAATTAACAGCAGCTCAGATTAGAGGCGTTATGAAGTCTTTACAGAGCAGAAGTAGCAGAAACATCTCAATATCAACTGTTCAAAGGAGATTCATGCAGTTTTTGGACGCCTTCAGCAAAACTTTACAATGTAGAAAGAAATAAAACTCAGGAACCATCATGGAGTTAGAATTCAGTTCAATTCAGTTTTATTTGTATAGCGCTTTTAACAGTTGTCATTGTCTCAAAGCAGCTTTACACAATCAAAAGAATTATTTAAATTTGTATGGAACGTGAATGTGTATGAATCAAAATGGTCAACAGTGGCAAGGAAAAACTCCCTGAGATGGTAATAGGAAGAAACCTTGAGAGGAACCAGACTCAACAGGGAACCCATCCTCATCTGGGTGAAACAGATAGCAGGAAATTATCTGCATTTATACAGTGTGTTAGGTGGCAGGCAGTTCAGCTATAATAGTTGATGTTAATTGATGTTAAAATGGAGTCCAGGTAGTTTATTGGAGACTCAGATAGACTTGTAGAAAGTTCTAGTCCTGAACTATCGAATTGTCAAGTCCTCAGAGAAACAGCTGCTAACACCAGTCGAGGCCAGAACCATCTTCTAAGTAGAGAAAATCATCCCCAGACACCAGACACATCCAAAAGAGACACACGGGGCATCCATGCGACGAGACCTCCAACCAGAAACGAGGCACCAGGATGGATCAGACAGGTCCGGAGGGCAGAGGGAGTCTGGATCACTGGCAGCTCAGGAACGACATGTGTAGCTCGACAGAGAGAGAAAGAGTGAAAGGGGGAGACAGGGGGAGAGAGGAAAGAGAAAGAGGGGGAGAAAGAGAAGAAGAGGAGAGATGGCAGTTAGGTATGGTCACAGTCACAATGTATAATGTGAATGTATATTTACTGTAGAGTGCAAGCAGGGACTCCGGCAGGACTAACTATGACAGCATAACTAAAAGGGAGAGCCAGAAGGAAACACAAACATGAGGGGGAACTGAGGTGTAAAGCAAACAATCACCTCACCGTCAACAAACCTGAGTGATCAAATGAGAGTGAGGAAGACAGCATCTAAACATACCAGTTCACCATAATACTCTACGTCCATGAGTCCCCCAGATCTGCTCCTTTACCTATGGCAAATCTATTTATAAAAATGCTTGGCTAAATAAATAGGTTTTTAGCCTAGACTTAAACACTGAGACTGTGTCTGAGTCCTGAACACTATTTGAAAGACTATTCCATAATTTTGGGGCTTTGTAAGAAAAAGCTCTGCCCCCAGCTGTAGTTTTCAAAGACACTGCTATTTTTTTGAACAGGCTAATATTTGTTTTTCACTTACATTAAACTAATAATACATTTAGCGCATTTTTCTTCATATTGTGATTTCAGAATAGAATGTACAGGGTGTCCAATGCATTTGTGATTTAAATAAAAAGTTATTATATGGATATGGAGCTTTACTCACTTTTTTTCAACACACTGCTATTATTTTGAACATCACTCTGTGTGTGTGTGTGTGTGTGTGTGTAATATATATATAGATAGATAGATATGTATATATATACACACACACACACACACACACACACACACACACACACACACACACACACAGTGGCTTGCAAAAGTATTCGGCCCACTTGAACTTTTCCACATTTTGTCAGGTTACAGCCACAAACATGAATCAATTTTATTGGAATTCCACCTGAAAGACCAATACAAAGTGGTGTACACGTGAGAAGTGGAACGAAAATCATACATGATTCCAAACATTTTTTATAAATAAATAACTGCAAAGTGAGGTGTGTGTAATTATTCAGCCCCCTTTGGTCTGACTGCAGTCAGTTGCCCATAGACATTGCCTGATGAGTGCTAATGACTAAATAGAGTGCACCCGTGTGTAATCTAATGTCAGTAAAAATACATCTGCTCTGTGACGGCCTCAGAGGTTGTCTAAGAGAATATTGGAAGCAAGGGTTAGGCTTTTAGCTGCAGTCTCTGGTGATTCTGCCATTCTAGTTTTATTGGACCTGACTGCAGCTTTTGACACAGTAGACCATAACATCCTTTTATCACGCCTCGAGACATGCGTTGGAATTAAAGGTTCTGTTCTTAAATGGTTCCAATCATATGTCAGACAGGAGTTTCTCAGTCCATCTAGGGAAGTATTCATCTTCAGTGTCTTCTCTTGGCTGTGGGGTACCACAAGGCTCCATTTTTAGGTCCAATTCTCTTCTCACTGTATATGCTTCCATTGGGGTCCATTTTCAGGAAGCATAAAATCGCCTTCCATTGTTTTGCTGATATTCAAATTTATCTGTCTATCCCAACAAATAGTCATCCATCTATTCAGACCTTGTTGAACTGTCTCAGAGATGTTCAAACATGGATGGAGAGAAACTTTCTCACTCTCAACAAAAATAAAACAAATTATTGTTTTTGGAAAGTCTAATCTCCTCAGTGGTTATGACAGTGTCATTGGATCACTGGAATCTTTTTCTCATCAGTCTGCCAGAAATCTTGGGGTAATTTTTGACTCTGCCTTTAAGCTGAATGAACAAATAAGCTCAGTTGTAAGGTCCAGCTTTTTCCAACTTCGACTTCTTAGTAAAGTTAAGCACTATATCCCCCTGGAACAGTTTGAGACAGTAATTCTTGCTTTCATCACGTCACGCCTTGACTACTGTAACTTGTTATATATAGGTCTCAGTCAGTCACAACTTCAACGGCTACAAGCCGTTCAAAATGCAACAGCTTGCCTCTTGACTGAGAAGAGAAAACGAACGTGATCATATTACACCCATACTGGCTTCCTGTACATTTCAGGATCCAGTTTAAAATATTACTTCTTGTTTTTAAAGCCTAAATAATTTGGCACCTGCCTATCTGTCGGAGCTTCTTGTCCCGTACTCCCCTTCCAGAGATTTGCGATCCTCTGATCATCATTTATTGCACATCCCCAGAACAAAGCTCAAAACCAGAGGTGGCAGAGCCTTTTCGGCGGTAGCCCCCAGCCTGTGGAACGGCCTCCCTTTGCAGTTGAGAGCCACCCAAAATCTTAATCATTTTAAAACCATGCTTAAAACACATCTGTTTTCATGTGCATTTTCCTTATGATTTATTTAAGCTAGTTTTATTTTATTTATTACTATTATGATTATTTTTATTTTATCCTATGGATTTCTGTTTCATGGTTTGTAATAGTGAGCGATAAATATTAAGTAGATACGCGGTATAGTACCTGCTGATTTATTGTTTTATACTTGTACAGCACTTTGGTCAGCGGAAGTTGTTTTAAATGTGCTTTATAAATAAATTTGATTGATTGATTGATGTGTTAGAATGTCCCAGTCAAGGTCCAGATCTAAATCAAATCGAGAATCTGTGGCAAGATCTGAAAACTGCTGTTCACAAACGCTGTCCATCTAATCTGACTGAGCTGGAGCTGTTTTGCAAAGAAGAATGGGCAAGGATTTCAGTCTCTAGATGTGCAAAGCTGGTAGAGACATACCCTAAAAGACTGGCAGCTGTAATTGCAGCAAAAGGTGCTTCTACAAAGTATTGACTCAGGGGGCTGAATAATTATGCACACCCCACTTTTCAGTTTATTTATTTGTAAAAAATGTTTGGAATCATGTATGATTTTCGTTCCTCTTCTCACGTGTACACCACTTTGTATTGGTCTTTCATGTCTGTGGCTGTAATGTGACAAAATGTGGAAAAGTTCAAGGGGGTTGAATACTTTTGCAAGCCACTGTATACATCTGGCCTTTAAAAACGCATGTTTTTAGAAAATGGATCCCGCGACTTGCCGCGTCTTCCTGCGGGAAGCCGTGAAAATGCCCTTCATTACCTGTAGGGGGCAGTCGTGTTTCAGTCTGAAGTATTGTGTGTCTACTGAAGCCGAAAATGTGTTATGTCTCTTAGGTGCCCATTGACAGCAAGCGACAGAGCTCATAAACGTGCCAAGCTCAAACTGATATGTATTTATTCTTAATTTTTTTCTCTCCTTCAATGATGGTACTTCTTTGAATGCGCTTTCTCCATTCAGAATTATTATTATTATTATTAGTAGTAGTAGTAGTTCCCCCAAATTTATTATTGTTATTATTCTTATTGTAACGCACCCGCGCGTGTGTGCAAAAAGACTACAAAGATGTTTATGTTAGCCTAAAACATTATTGTGGTTATTCGCTATAAATATACACGGGCACTGGTGTGGCTCATTGGTTTGGTGATTCACCTGCCATGCGGAAGACCCGGGTTCGATTCCCAGCCAGTGCCCGAAGCGCTGGTTTGTACTAAATGCATGTTTGCAATTGAGATTTTTTCTTACGCTATGAAACACATTAGCACTCACCTCACAATTGCTATAGTTTAATGATCATAAGCAAAAAGTGTAAAACAACGGATTCACATTTATTACATTTTCACCCAGAGCGGGATTCGAACCAGGGTATTATACTATTATTTAAGCAACGCCACACCACGTGGAAAGTCGCAAAAATGCTTCAATTTCATTGGCTGTAACTGAGTGTCAGCTATTCACAACTGGCCCCCGCGGAGACCACTACTGGTGCTACTGGACACTGAAAATATTGTAGTTTTATATGTTGTTTGTCTTATTATTCTTTCCTTTGTTTTACAAATATGACCCAATATATGTTCAGTGAAACTTGGTTTTACGTTTTTGTATTGTTATATTTTTATACTAGTAACTAGTATTAAGTAAGTATTTTGCATGTAAAATAAAATAATTAACAGCAAATTCAAGTGGTTTATTTTCCACATTATAAAATAATAAAAGATTATATCTTTAATAGTAAAGGAGTGAGATACATTAAGGTGGTTCAAGAGGTGGTGTTTTAAGAGTTAAGAATTTTTTTGTTTTCTCGAACTCAACAAACAAATTAATCAGATTCATTTAACGTATCTCAAAAAAAAAAAAAAAAAAAACTTTATCCTCTACCTCCAAGTATTTAGATAAAACAGAGTTTACCGGTTAAATTTTGTGGAGAATCTTAAAATAAACAAAAAGCCTTAACAAAAGGCACCATTTTGATCAAAATGATGATAAATGCGTGCGAAAAAATGCAGCCATGAAGGACTATACTCGACAAGAATATAGAGAATTATAATGTTTATAATAAGATAATTAATTAAATAATAAAATTGTATCAAATAAGAACTTTATCTAAAAGCCAGACCGACCAAATTTCTCATTCAATGCTGAAGTAGTAAAATATGCTTATACTGTAGGATATGTAGGTTACATTTTAAAATATGAATAAATCAGTATTAGACACAAATATATGATATGGTAGTATATATATGCAATGAAAAAGCTATTTACACATGAGTGCTCAAATGTAAAGCAAACGCAATTATTAATTTGTGTATATTTAACTTCATTCAGCCGTTTAAGTTATATGAAAAATAACGTTCCTACCAGCCCTCTATTATTTTCTGTTGAAATTTAAAGATGCCCTGTGTGAACAAAGAATACAAAAGTGTATAATCTTTAATAAAGTTACCCTAATACAGTGGTTCTCAAACTTTTTCTGTCATTCCCCACTTAAGGGGGTGAGCTTTTAAAAAAAAAAAAAAAAAAAAAAAAAAAAAACAGGCAATCCAAAGAGAATATTTTGTTCATTCATAGTGTTTTGAAGTCTAAATATTTGCAACTTCCTTGACATATAGTTTCTTTTTAGCCTGAATTAGATTTAATTACTTCAGACGAATATCTATTACCTGTTTATTTTAGTATCATCATTACATATAAAAAAAAAATAAAAAATAGGCAATAATAATAATAATAAAAAAATGCATTTCTCTAGGGCAGTGTTTCTCAAACTTTTTCTGTCATTCCCCACTTAAGGGGGTGAGCGAATTTTCAAGCCCCACTTGTCAACAAAATAATAACGAAATCGGCCAAGTTTACTGTTTATTGAAATATCAATTCCTAAACCAATAAGATCAAACACCACCAAGTTAAAAAAAGATAAAATACACGTGCAATTGTTACAAGGCTTACGTTGTCACTTATCTTTGCATAATTGACCCCATGTTTATTAGCTGCTCAGCAATAGTTTGTAGGTTTTTTTTTTTGCACTGGCCAATTCTGTATGCAACTTTGAATGAAGCCATTTGTGCTTTGTTGTCCACTGATTCAGATGTTACCATGCGATTATCCTGCTGTATGTATTCTGCCAGCTTTCTTTCAAAGACGTCCAGTGGTTTATTAACGTGACTGGAGTGTGTTGTCTCTAAGTGTCTTCCTAATTTGTTGGGTCTCATGCGGTCTGCTGCCAGCAGTTTAAGACACAAAACACACACGGGTCTCTCTTCTGCCCCCACCATCCCCACCATGAATCCAAGCTCAAGATAGGCTTCATTAGGGGTGGGCGATATAACCAAAATCTTCTATCACGGTAGAAGCTATTTTCTACCTCGATAACGATATATATCACAATATAGCAATTTGTATCTGAAAATGCATAAATAAAAATGAAAACACTAAAAAATAAAATTATGTAAAACAATTTCTTTATGTAATTTTATTTAAACTGTGAATTGCTGAGGTTTGCCGCATTTTTTTTTACTTTGGCCATATTCGATTTGTATTTCAGATGATGGAAAAGGTTTGACGTGTTTCCACCCCTTGTTAATACAGTGCACTGCAAATCACGTTCGTCTCATTCGTATCACTTTTCTTATCCCCAAACCAATTCCACACAACAGACGATGCACCTTTTTTCTTTACAATCTCCTCGTTGTTGGTTTTGTCACATGTAAGCAAACTCACTGCTGCAGCATCTTCTTCCATTGTCGAAGTGTATGTGAAGCCAAACACATCAAAAGTGGGACGAAACCGCGGCACCCGATTGAACCGAATATCTGCGCAAATACAGCGCAGCGCGACTATCTGAATAGCGCAGTGATGATCTGGTTTATTTGCGCAGCCCGGTGAATCGCGCAGCGCCGCTCGAATCACAAACCTGCGCGACCCACTGTGTTTTATTTAAAAACAATTCATTTAAAGTGTCAGGACTGTTTAATATTGTTTCCTCCTTGCCATGCCTGGTTTGTATGTGCGCATCCCAGCGGGGTAAAATGTACTTTGATGGTCGGCGTGGTTTATTTCTGTCAGAGTTGCGCACCGCTGCCCAGTGGCTTGTGCAGGTTTGTGATTTGAGCAGCGCTGCTCAAGTTTGTCCGACGTTAAACCGTTATTGTTACACTATGGTTCCACTTTTTCTCCCGGCCCACAACTGATGTTATTTTAAATTTACTTGTATTAATGATCCATTTATTTGTGTGTGATTGTTTAGTTTTGAGCGTTCGCTCTTCATTATCAATAAAGAAAAGCAGGAATTAGAACAGGTACTTTCCTGTTTTTCCTCCCGTTCATTGCGCCCCACCTGTCATGTCTGTATTCCCCACTAGTGGGGCGCGCCCCACAGTTTGAGAACCACTGCCCTAATACAATATTGTTTCCAATGCTGAAGCAAACATGATTTTGTCTATTCTTTGAATACAACGCGACAGCATGCGCCGAGGTGAAGCGCACCCACAGTTACTGTAATCCCTCATCTCACCTTTCATTCACGACACTGTACTGTAGGTGTGAAGTTATCAAACCTGTTTCGCTGCTGGGGGAATTCGCAGAATTGGGTTTTAAAACAAATTAACAAAACCGAGCCTAAAATGGAACATAAACAACAACATAAATGCCAGCAAAACATAAACAGAAAAATAAACATAAGTAGATATAAAATGTTTAATGGTAACAATTAAACCAGACTTCATAGTTGGATTTGATACTTTGAGTGTAATTCACAAATTTACTGAATATATGCAGATTGTGTAAAATAAGTAAACCTGTTTCCTTCCTAGACCTTTTGTACCACACTGTAAATCCTAGTGCTCAAAGTCATTAAACATATGACGTACTGATAGCTTAAATAATTACAATTAGAAACCACCAAGTTGCCACTGTTGGGCCCTTGAGCAAGGCCCTTAACCCTCAACTGCTCAGATGTATAATGAGATAAAAAATGTAAGTCGCTCTGGATAAGAGCGTCTGCCAAATGCCTAAATGTATGTAAATGTAATGTATATCATCTCAAAGCTCTTATTTTTCGGGTCATAAATGCAGTGTTCAGTTACATTCCTGTGTGTCCACCCTGATTTTGAAGCACTGCTGGAAGGACTTTAAACAACCTATTTATGTATTTATTACATGCTTCATATGTAAGTATTATTAGGGCTGCACGATATTAGGAAAATATGCAATATTGTTGTTGAATATTGCGATAACGATATTTCTTGCGATATAACATTTCCCTAGAGAAATGCATTTTTTATTATTGCCTTTTTTTTATTATTTATTTATATGTAAATATTTAGACTTCAAAACACTATGAATGACTTAAAACCCTCAGCAGATATTCTGACTTCTGGTTTGCTGTTACTATAAACCTGCCAACATAATATGAATTACTTTCAAACATTACTTTTTATTTACGTGTAACCGTACTCTCATCAATAGTGTCTTAAAACAAGAGCATCTTTTAAACAAAATATTCTCTTTGGCTTGCCTGTTTTTTTTGTTTTTATAAATATAAATATTATAAATGAATATTATTAAGCAACAACAAAAAAAATACTATTTGTCACACACACGCGCTCCGCAACCGGCACTCGGACCCGGAAGTAATGCGGTCGCGAACCAGGAAGTATAAGAGGAGTAAACAAACCACCTCATAGAGCTTAGTCACGGAGTTCAAATTCAAATCAAATTCAAATTTTATTCGTCACATACACAGTCATACACAGTACGATATGCAGTGAAATGCTTACACGACCGCCAGTGACCTTAAAAAGAGAATTAAATCTTACAGTAAGGAATAAAGAAATAGGAAAATTTTAACTTAACTAGAATAAAAATAGAAATAAAAAATAAAAGTATACTGTACATAAAATAGAAATAAAAATAGAGATATACTGTACAATAGAGATTTTCTTTTAAAATTGAAATTTGGTGGAGGATGTATGGTGTGCAAGTAACTTGCATGGAAACATGTGTTAAGGTGCCTTATTAAAGTGACTTTGTGCAGGGGTCCAGAATGTAAACATAAATATGAGTTCCAATGTCAGGGTAGATGTGCATGAAAGTGACCATAGTGTCCGTTGACGTTAATAGGTTGTATTAGTTCTGTGTTTGTGGTGTGAATGTGGTATGGTTGAGAGACCTTATTGCCTGCGGGAAGAAGCTCCTCCTCAGACTCTCTGTGTTGGCCTTCAGGGAGCGGAAGCGCTTTCCTGACCGCAACAGAGAGAACAGTCCATTGTTGGGATGGCTGAGGTCCTTCACGATCTTCCTGGCCTTGGTCCAGCACCGCTTGGTGTAGATTGAGTGCAGGTCAGGGAGCTTGGTGCGGATGATGCGCTCAGCTGAACGCACCACCCTCTGTAGAGCTCGTCTGTCCTGCATGGTGCTGTTCCCAAACCAGGTCGAGATGTTTCCCGATGTTTCCCATCACCAGGCGTCAGGATGCTCTCTATGGTGCAGGAGTAGAAATTCCTGAGCACCTTGGAGGGCAGTCTGAAGTCTCTCAAACGTCTGAGGTGGTACAGACGCTGCCGGGCCTTTTTCACCACGGTGTTGATGTGACAGGACGCTGGATGTGACAGACGCTGCCGGGCCTTTTTCACCACGGTGTTGATGTGACAGGACCATGACAGGTCCTGCGTGATGTGAACACCGAGGTATCTGAAGCTGTCCACTCTCTCCACTGGGCTCTTGTTGATGAGGGGGGTCTGGTAGTTCCTCTCCTGCTTTGTACAAAAGTCCACTATCAGCTCCTTTGTCTTACTGACATTCAGGAGGAGATTGTTCCTCTGGCACCAGTTCTCCAGATTCCCAATCTCCTCCAGGTAGGCCGACTCATCGTTGTTCGTGATCAGGCCCACCACGACAGTGTTGTCAGCAAACTTGATGACGGCGGTGGAGTTGGTAGTGGCCACGCAGTCGTAGGTGTATAAAGAGTACAGCAGGGGGCTCAGAACACAACCCTGGGACGCTCCAGTGCTGAGTGTGAGGGAGGCTGAGACATGACCGCCCATCTTTACTGCCTGTGGTCTGCCAGTTAGGAAGTTGGAGATCCACTGACACATGGGTGAGCTGAGTCCCAGGTGCTCCAGCTTGGTGGTGAGTGTGGAGGGAATTATGGTATTAAATGCAGAGCTGTAGTCGATGAAGAGCATTTTCACATAATTTCCCCTCTTAGTGTCCAGGTGGGTGAGAGATGTGTGGAGGAGATATGAGATTGCATCGTCTGTGGAACGGTTCGGACGATACCGTTATACCTGTCATGGTCCTGTCACATCAACACCGTGGTGAAAAAGGCCCGGCAGCGTCTGTACCACCTCAGACGTTTGAGAGACTTCAGACTGCCCTCCAAGGTGCTCAGGAATTTCTACTCCTGCACCATAGAGAGCATCCTGACGGGAAACATCTCGACCTGGTTTGGGAACAGCACCATGCAGGACAGACGATAAGCGAACTGTAGTGGGTCGAGTGTGTCCAGTAGTGAAGAGATGATGAAGTCTCTGACCAGGCGTTCAAAGCACTTCATCACTACTGAGGTGAGGGCTACAGGGCGATAGTCATTGAGGGAAGCAGGATGTGGTTTCTTTGGAACAGGAACAATGATGGACTCTTTGAAGCATGTGGGGATCACCGACTGAGATAAAGAGATGTTGAATATCTCAGTGAACACAGGTGCTAGCTGGTCTGCGCAGGCTCTGAGAATACGGCCTGAGATGCCGTCTGGTCCTGCTGCTTTCCTGGTGTTCACTCTCTTGAAGGCTCTCCTCACATCGTGCTCGGAGATGATGAGCGCGTTTCCGGTGCTGGCAGTGTCTTCCTGGCTGCAGCCGTTAGCGCCGTTAGCATTAGCGCCGCTAGCATTAGCATCGCTAGCGTCTTTAGCTGCAGCATCGAAGCGAGCATAGAATGTGTTGAGCTCGTCTGCCAGAGTCGCGTCCGCGTTCGTCATACCGGATGTTGGTGCTTTATAATCCGTTATTGTTCAGTCCCTGCCACAGGCTCCTAGAGTCACTCTGTTGAAGCTGTGACTCTAGTTTTCTCCCGTAGCGCTGCTTCGCCTCTTTCACCGCCTTCCGGACGTTATATGACGCAGCCTTGTACGGTTCCATGTCCCCCGACGCAAGTCCCGTGTTGTAGGCAGCGGTGCGAGATCTCAGAGCGTCGCGGATGGTTTTATCCACCCACGGCTTCTGGTTGGGAAACGTTCTGATAGTCTTTTTCTCTACCGTATCGTCCACTAGCTTCTCAATAAATCCCACAACCGCTTCCGTAAACACGCTGACGTCATCATCGGAGCTGTTTCTGAACATGTCCCAGTCTGCGTCATCGAGTGCGTCCTGTAACGCGGCCACCGATTGGTCCGTCCAGCGCGCGACCTCCCTCTGAGCCGGCACTTCCTGTTTCAGCCTTTGTTTATATTTTGGCATGAGGAAGATGGCGGCGTGGTTGGATTTACCAAACGCTGGACGAGATTGTGCCTTGTAACCGTCTTTGACCGTGGTATACCAATGGTCCAGTGTCCTTTCGCCCCTGGTGTGGCAGGTGATGTGCTGATAAAAGTTCGGCGCTGCACGTTTGAGGTTGGCACTATTAAAATCCCCCGACAACAATGAGCGCAGCAGTTATGACTGATGTGAACTCCCGGGGTAGATAAAATGGACGACACATGATGGACAGTAGTTACAGGTTTGGTGTGCAGGAGCGTGTAAGAGGAACAACGCTCGCGCTGTTGCACCAGCTGCTGTTCACCATTAAGCACACGCCGCCTCCCCTTGACTTCCCCGAGTCCCGCGTCCTGTCCATGCGGTGAACCGAGAAGAACTCGGCCGGCTGTATGGTCTGGCACCGCTGGGTTCAGCCATGTCTCGGTGAAGCAGAGAAGGTTGCAGTCTCGAATGTCGAACTTTATCCTGGCCCTGAGGTCATCAAGTTTGTTCAGGCATGTTGGTTCAGATTGTTTACTTTCTTATTCGAGTGTGTGTTTATAGGACGCGGGTTAAATTTGTGTTTTTCCCTTGCTCCCCTTCTGTGAGAGTCCTTAGACTAATTCACGTGGTTATCCTGCCTACTCGCTTGCTTCCGCATTTGGGTTTACCGTCCACGCTGCAAAGGGCTAACGGCTAATCGCTAAGTCTTCTGATCATCCCCAGTTCGCGACAGAATTAAGCATATATAAAGATATAAGCGGGTATAAACATAGTCAGGGCCCATCTGATCATCAAATTTGGACACACAAATGCTTGGCACATAAATTATTTATCGCAACTCTTTGCGATAGGGTTATGGTTTCGCATGCCATTATCGCGATAACGATATTTTTCCGATATATCGTGCAGCCCTAGTAAGTATCTCAAACCGGCGGGTGTCTTCACCCAGTTAATTCCCTCTTCAGCGATCACTTTTCTTGCAGCAGTGTGCTTTGGGTCATTGTCCTGGAAAAAACGGTGACGAATTCCGAAGGTTTCCTTAATGTATGGGGCAGCGGTTCCTTTTATAATCTCCTCTTCAAAGAATGACCTGTCCATTATTCCTTCAAAGATGACAATAGGTCCTCCACGTCTAGAAATGGCTCCCCAAACATGAATTTTAACAGGATGTTTCGACTTGGGTTTGAACACTTGTCTCCCTGTTTTACAAAAGGACATTGTGGCAAAGCGATCCAAAGCCACCGTAGTTTCATCAGTGAAAATGATGTCGTGAAATTTTTCCTCTTCATTGATCCATGTCTGAGCTTGTGCAAGAATGTGTAATTCATATGAATGTCAAATATGAGAGACACACACACACACACACACACACACACAATCTCTCCGCACGAAAAAACAATGCGAGTAGCCTACAGTATAGACAGTACATGTATTTTTCTTTGGTGCATTTCTGGCCGAGAATGTCTGCATTTTTATCGATAAATCGCGTATAAAACCCCATTTTGAGGGGTTTAAAATGAATTAATAAGTCCGAGCAGACCTACATGAAAGGTGAGAAGTGGGATTACAGTACAGTATAAGGTGCACAAATAAGGTGCGCTGTTCTGTATTGTTTTTGGTGAAATTGAGCGTGTCAGAAAATGAACGCAAACTTTTTTTTTTTTTTAAATAGTCAGAGACAGTCTGCTTGCTGTTTTCCTGACGCATTCATAATCATTAGTTTACTTCTGCCGGTGCGCTCTGAAAACCTCACATGACATCAAACATATTACACTTAGGCTACAATATGGTTTATTTGTTTAATTCATTAATAATTATTTTAATGTACATTATAAAATAAATTATTACACACACAATTCTTGTGCCAATAAAACAGATAAGTTGTTAAATGAGAGTCGGGCTGTTTTTATAACTGAATGCAAACATGGGGGGGGGGGGGGGCGCAATCCATTGTCTTCTTGTGCCAGTCCCAAGTCTGGATAAATGCAGAGGGTTGTGTCAGGAAGGGCATCCGACGTAAAAACATTTGCCAAATCAATGATGCGAATCAGAAATATCATTTCCATACCGGATCGGTCGCGGCCTGGGTTAACAACGACCGCCACCGGTGCTGTTGACCTACAGGGTGCCGGTGGAAATTGGGCTACTGTTGGTTGAAGAAGGAGAGGAGGAAGGCGTGTTCGAAAGCAGAGAGAGAAAAGGAAAGGCAAAAGTTTAGGAGTGAAAGTAGAGACCTTGAATGTTGGGACCATGACAGGGAAGGGAAGAAAGTTGGTTGATATGATGCAGAGAAGGAAGGTGGATATACTGTGTGTCCAGGAGACCAGGTGGAAAGGTAGCAAGGCTAGAAGCTTAGGATCAAATTGTTTTACCATGGTGTGGATATGAAAAGAAATGGAGTAGGAGTTATCCTGAAATAGGAGTTTATAAGGAATGTTCTAGAGGTGAAGAGAATATCAGACAGGTTTATGAGTCTAAAGCTGGATATTGAATATGTAATGTTCAATGTTGTTAGTGGTTATGCCCCACAGGTAGGATGCGAGTTAGAAGAGAAGGAGACATTCTGGAGTGAGTTAGATGAAGTGATGCAGAGGTGAGAGTTGTGATTGGTGCAGACTTCAATGGACATGTTGGGGAAGGGAACAGAGGGGATGAAAATGTGATGGGCAGGTTTGGTCTTCAGGACAGGAATGCAGAAGGACAGATGGTGGTGGACTTTGCAAAGAGGATGGAAATGGCAGTAGTAAATACTTTCTTCCAGAAGAGGCAGGAACATAGGGTGACCTATAAGAATGGAGGCAGAAGCACTCAGGTGGACTACATCTTGTGTCGATGTTGTAATCTGAAAGAGATCAGTGACTGCAAAGTGTTGGTAGGGGAGAGTGTAGCAAGACAACACAGAATGGTGGTGTGTAAAACAACCCTGGTGGTGACGAAGGTGAAGAGGACAAAGGAAGAGCAGAGGACAAAGTGGTGGAAGCTGAGAAAGGAAAAATGTTCTGAAGTCTTTAGGGAGGAGTTGAGACAGGCTATGGGTGGGCAGGAGGTGCTTTCAGTTGACTGGACAACTACAGCCAATGTGATCAGGGAGACAGGTAGGAGGGTACTTGGTGTATCATCAGGTAATGTAAAAGTGGACAAGGAGACTTGGTGGTGGAACGAGGAAGTCCAGGAGTGTATACAGGGAAAGAGGCTAGCTAAGAAGAAGTGGGACTCGGAGAGAGTAGACAGGAGTACAGGGAGATGCAGCGTAAGGGCAAGGTAGAGGTGGCAACGACCAGACAAAGAGCATATGAGGACTTGTATGCTAGACTGGACAGTAAGGAGGGAGAGGTGGATCTGTACAGGTTGGCGAGGCAGAGAGATAGAGATGGGAAGGATGTGCAGCAGGTTAAAGTGATTAAAGATAGAGATGGAAATGTACTGACAGATGCCAGGAGGGTAATGGGAAGATGGAAGGAGTACTTTGAGGAGTTGATGAATGAAGAAAACGAAAGAGAACAGGAAGTAGCAAATATTAGTAAAAGTGAGGTGAGAAGGGCGTTGAAGAGGATGAAGAGTGGAAAGGCTGTTGGTCCTGATGACATATCTGTGGAGGTATGGAAGTGCTTAGGAGAGGTGGCAGTAGAGTTTCTGACTAGTTTGTTTAACGAGATCTTGGAGAGAGAGGATTCCAGAGGAATGGAGGAGAAGTGTATTGGTGCCGATTTTTAAGAACAAGGGAGATGTGCAGAGCTGTGGCAATTACAGAGGCATAATGTTAATGAGCCATACAATGAAGCTGTGAGAGAGAGTAGTGGAAGCTAGGTTAAGGGCAGAGGTGAGCCTTTGTGAGCAGCAATATGGTTTCATGCCTAGAAAGAGGACAACGGATGCAGTATTTGCTTTGAGGATGCTGATAGAAGTACAGAGAAGAGTTGCATTGTGTCTTTGTAGATTTAGAGAAAGCGTACGACGGTGCCGAGAGAGGAGCTGTGGTGTTGTCCTGCACCACTCTAACATACTTCTCTGCCACTCCAGACTTCCTCATACATGTATGAGAGCTGTAAGACAGTGGTAAGATGTGCTGTAGTTGTGACAGAAGAGTTCAAGGTGGATGTGGGTCTGCAAGGATCGGCTCTAAGCCCCTTTTTGTTTGCTCTAGTGATGGACAGGATGACAGATGAAGTTAGACAGGAGTCTCCATGGACTATGATGTTTGCAGATGACATTGTGCTTTGTAGCGAGAGCAGGGAACAGGTGGAGGAAAATTTGGAGAGGTGGAGGTACGCACTGGAAAGCAGAGGAATAAAGCTTAGCCGCAGCAAGACGGAATACATGTGTGAGAATGAGAGGGACCCAAAAGGAACGGTGAGGCTACAGGGAGCAGAGGTAAAGAAGGTGCAGAATTTTAAGTACTTAGGGTCAACGGTCGAGAGCAACGGAGAGTGTTCAAAGGAGGTGAAGAGACGAGTACAGGCAGGTTGGAATGGGTGGAGAAAAGTGTCAGGTGTGTTGTGCGATGAAAGAGTATCAGCGAGAATGAAAGGAAAGGTGGTGAGACCAGCGATGCTCTATGGCTTAGAGACAGTGGCACTGAAGAAAAGACAGGAGGCAGCGCTAAAGATGTTGAGGTTCTCTTTGGGAGTGACAATAATGGATAGGATCAAGAATGAGTTAATCAGAGGGACAACCCATGTTAGATGTTTTGGAGATAAAGTCAGAGAGGCCAGATTGAGGTGGTTTGGACATGTTCAGAGGAGAGATGGTGAATATATCGGTAGAAGGATGCTGAGGTTGGAACTGCCAGACAGGAGGTCTAGAGGAAGACCAAAAAGGAGATTTATGGATGCAGTGAGAGAGGACATGAAGTTAGTTGGTGTGAGAGAAGAGGATGCAATTCAATTCAATTTTATTTGTATAGCGCTTTTAACAATTGACATTGTCTCAAAACAGCTTTACACAATCAAAAGAATTATTTAAGTTTGTATGGAATGTGAATGTGTATGAATCAAAATGTTCAGATAGTCCCTGGTGAGCAAGCCGAGGGCGACAGTGGCAAGGAAAAACTCCCTGAGATGGTAATAGGAAGAAACCTTGAGAGGAACCAGACTCAACAGGGAACCCATCCTCATCTGGGTGAAACAGATAGCAGGAAATGATCTGCATTTATACAAGTGTTAGGTGGCAGGCAGTTCAGCTATAATAGTTGATGTTAATTGATGTTAAAATGGAGTCCAGTAGTTATTGGAGACTCAGATAGATTTGTAGAAAGTTCCAGTCCTGAACTATCGAATTGTCAAGTCCTCAGAGAAACAGCTGACAACACCAGTCAAGGCCAGAACCATCTTCTAAGTAGATAGAATCATCCTCAGACACCAGACGCATCCCAAAGAGACACACAGGGCATCCATGCGACGAGACCTCCAACCAGAAACGGGGCACCAGGATGGATCAGACAGGTCCGGAGGGCAGAGGGAGTCTGGATCACTGGCAGCTCAGGAATGACATGTGTAGCTTTTACAGAGAGAGAGAGAGAGAGAGAATGAAAGGGGAAGACGGGGAGAGAGGAAAGAGAAAGAGGGGGAGAAAGAAGAGGAGGAGAGATTGCAATTAGGTATGGTCACAGTCACAATGTATAATGTGAATGTATGTTTACTGTAGAGTGCAAGCAGGGACTCCGGCAGGACTAACTATGACAGCATAACTAAAAGGGAGAGCCAGAAGGAAACACAAACATGAGGGGGAACTGAGATGTAAAGCAAACAATCACCTCACCGTCAACAAACCTGAGTGATCAAATGAGAGTGAGGAAGACAGCATCTAAACATACCAGTTCACCATAATACTCTATGTCCATGAGTCCCCCAGATCTGCTCCTTTACCAATGGCAAATCTATTTATAAAAATGCTTGGCTAAATAAATAGGTTTTTAGCCTAGTCTTAAACTGAGACTGTGTCTGAGTCCCGAACACTATTTGGAAGACTATTCCATAATTTTGGGGCTTTGTAAGAATAAGCTCTGCCCCCAGCTGTAGTTTTCATAATACGCGGTACTGACAAGCAGCCTGCATCCTTTGACCGAAGTAGGCGTAGCGGATTGTAAGGCACTAGCAGTTCGCTCAGATACTGCGGCGCGAGACCATTTAATGCTTTATATGTCAAGAGTAGTATTTTAAAATCAATGCGAAATTTCACAGGGAGCCAATATAGTGAAGATAGGATAGGGGTGATGTGCTCATATCTTCGCTGCTGCATTCTGGACTAGCTGAAGCTTGTTTATGCACCTAACAGAACAACCAGACAGTAAGGCATTACAATAGTCCAACCTAGAAGTGATAAAAGCATGAACTAGTTTTTCTGCATTGTTTTGCGACAATATATTTCTTATCTTGGCAATATTTCTGAGTTGAAAGAATGCTATCCTGGTGATATCTACATGAGCTTCAAATGAAAGGCTGGAATCAATCACGCCGAGGTCTTTTACTGTTGCACTTGATGGAACAGAAAGGCCATCTAAAGTTACGGTGTGATCTAAGATTTTACTTCTAGCTGTATGCGGTCCTATGACTAGAACTTCTGTCTTATCCGGATTAAGCAGAAGGAAGTTAATTAGCATCCAATTTCTTATGTCCTGAACACATTGCTCAACTTTAGTAAGATGGTTTTTCTCATCAGGTTTTGTTGAGACGTATAGCTGTGTGTCGTCAGCATAACAATGAAAACTAATACCATGCTTACGGATTATGTTGCCCAGAGGAAGCATGTAAAGGGAGACAAGCAGTGGGCCTAAAACTGAACCTTGCGGAACGCCAAACTCCACTAGAGAACATGCAGAATAATCACCATTTAAGTCTACATACTGATAACGATCGGTCAAATAGGATCTGAGCCTGGAGAGGGATGTACTTAATTCCTACTACATTTTCTAATCTGTGAACAAGAATAGTTCAAGTTCAATTTATTTGTATAGCACATTTACAACAGCCGTCAGGCTGACCAAAGTGCTTCACATAAAAACATACTCATAAAACACACAATAAAACACAAATAGCACACCTAGCGGAATTAAAATGCTAATGAAAACAAATAGGTTTTGAGCAAGGACTTAAAAACGGATAGAGAAGGTGCCAGTCTGATCTCTAAAGGCAAAGTATTCCAAAGTTGAGGTCCTGCTATCGCAAACGCCCGTGCCCCTCTGCGCTTGAGCCTCACGCGTGGGACTACTAATAAAGCCTGATCACAAGATCTTAGTGTTCTGGAAGGAGATTAAGGGTGAAGAAGATCGGAGAGGTAAACTGGTGCTAGGTTGTGTAATGATTTATACACAAACAGGAGGATTTTAAAATTAATTCTCTGAGAGACTGGCAGCCAGTGTAGATCTTTCAGAATCGGAGTGATGTGATCATGTTTTACGACTTTTATGAAGGAATCTTGCTGCTGCATTTTGGACAAGCTGTAAGCGGGCAATTTGAGATTTGGAGATACCGCAATATAATGAATTGCAGTAATCCAGACGAGCCGTAATCAATGCATGAACGGCCATTTCTAGAGTTTTGGGGGTGAGGAAGTGTTTAATTTTGGCGAGTAGTCGAAGCTGATAAAAACTGGATCCAATAACGGAGGCGATATGTTTATCAAATTTTAGATGCTGGTCAATGAGAACACCAAGGTGATCTGTAGACAGATAAGCTGTCCAGATCAGGGCTGAAACTCTGAGTTCTCATTAGGACCAAAAACAATTACCTCGGTCTTGTCTTCATTTAGAAAGAGAGTTTTGAGCTAGCCATGATTTAACCTTGTCTAAACACTGCAAAAGATTAGTAGTAGCAGTAACGTTCTTTCTTTTGATGGGAAGATAAATTTGAGTATCATCTGCATAGAAGTGAAAAGATGCATCATATTTCCGTAAGATAGAACCCAGAGGTAGCATATAGAGAGAGAACAGAGATGGAGCCAAAATAGAGCCTTGTGGAAGGCCACAGGTCAGAGGTGCCCGGGAAGAAGTGAAATTACCCATCTTTACTAAAAACTTTCTATCAGACAAATATGACTGAAACCATTTCAGAACATTCGCCTTTAGACCCATCCAAGACTCTAATCTAGATAGATATAGTAGTATAGAGTGATCGATAGTATCAAAAGCCGCCGATAGATCCAGGAGAAGCAGAATCACAGAGTCTCCAGAGTCAGTGGAGACATAAATATCATTTAGCACTCTCAGAAGGGCGGACTCTGTACTATGGGCAGACTTAAAACCAGATTGAAAGACCTCGTGAATACTAGGGTTGTGTACCGAAACCCGGTGCCAATACGGCACCGGTACCTACAGAACCGGTATGTACCGGACCGAAACAAAATGAGAATTTCGGTGCCTCATTTCGGTGCCACTTAAATGCCTGAACTGTCGATTGAAATATTTGTTCTCTAGATTCATATATTTTTGTAGATTAATCGTTTATTAGATTAAATAAAAAAATTAAAAGCATGAATCATCCGGAAATGAGAGACCATCCGACATGCGCGTGAATGCAGTAACTAACGTTACACTCGCTCTGACGGCAGCAGGCGGTCTACCGATAGCTTAGCATGCTAAAGTAAACAACTCTCGTTAAAATGCCTAAAACTAAACAGTCGAAAGTGTGGCTGCATTTCACAAGAAAGGATTCCGAGACCGCGACATGCAGCAAATGTTTTACAGCAGTTGCGTGTAAAGGCGGAAACACGTCAAATCTAATGAAACATTCGAGGGCAGACGGAGTAAAGTTAAAAGCAGAGGGAGGCACCGTGTTTAACAGCTTGTGGACAACAGCTGGCGCTATCAGTGTGGACGACCCTCAGTCCCAGTCACACCAACTGTAGCAAAAAGGAGTCACCGATTATGATGACGTCAGCAGCCTTTCTGCAGGTTAGTAGTAGGATAATGTAACGTTAATAGCAAAATGCAAATCTTGCATTCATGCTAACAAATAGTCAAACGATTTGTAAAAAACTAATGTAACATGGATTCTGTTTATAATTATGGCTTTCCAGCTAGTACTAGTAGTACTACAACAGTGACCCCATTTACCATTGTAAAGAAGGCTATACATGTCCTGTGCAGGGCAATAAGTCAGGAAAGGTGTCATATTTTGACAGAAAAGGCAAATATGGTGAAATTTCTGCAAAAGAATTGCTAAAATTTGAAGCTTACATATTCATATATACTTTAAACTTTTAATATATTGTTCAATTTTAAGCATAATTTTTTGTTCAATAAAAATTAATTCTTGAGTCATCCACTATAATTTTTTGGCTTAAAAGTATCGGTTCAGGCACCGTTTTGGCACCGGTACCGTTTTCAAAGTATCGATTTGGCACCGGTATCGAAAAAAACCCAAACGATACCCAACCCTAGTGAATACCCATGTTAGTCAGAAAACATTGTAGTTGGTCTAGCACAATTTTCTCCAAAACGTTAGAAACAAAAGGCAAGACTGAGAGAGGCTGAAAATTCTTTAGGGCAGAAGAATCCAGTGAAGGCTTCTTGAGCAGAGGAGTAACAGTAGCTACCTTAAGATTGGCTGGAACACAGCCCGTTTGAAGACATTTGTTGATAAAGGATACCAAGCCTGGCCCAATCGAATCCAGAATTGAACTTACAGATGTCGCCCTTAAAACCCTGCGTGTTTTCCCGCGGGATGCCGCAATTTAGCGCGCGGCTTGCCGCGACTTGCCGGAGGCAACATTCGGGAATTTAAAATAAATGTGTTGTGCTTCACTGAATATCCGCCAGATGGCGCATAGAAGGACTTTATCTAAAAGCCGGTGGTCCGGGAAAGTCAGTTTCCCTATGTTTCCCCGGTGGCGCGCAGATTCAAATCATGACATCACTCGCTACCTAACGCTGAGAAGGCGAACGAGGATTTTAACAGTTTTTCTCTCGTTTTAAAGTGTTTTTATGAACTTTTTGAATTAAACATATAACCTATGCATAATAATCGAGTGTATTTTCGCTTTTTTTTTTGTATATTTGAAGATAATTCATACGTTTTAAGCCGCTGCAAAAGGCTGGTTTGCTGGGCGAGTACTGACATCACGACTACTTTTATTACACCTACATTTGTTTATTTGTATATGTATGTTATTAATATTAATTTTTTAGAGATTGTGTGTGCGTGCACGGAGAGTTTGTGTTGATAAGTGTATGTGGATAAGTTGATAAGTGTATCAGAAAGCATTAAAATGTTCATTTGAATTAAAATGACACACACACATCTGTATTTACATGTATATCAATTTCATTAGTTCGTTCATTCTATTTGAAGCTTCGGATGTTTTTTTTTTTTTTTTGGTTAGATTAGTTCTGAACTCGCTTCCGTGAAACTATCGCTAAAACAATGTACTGAGCCCTCCTGAGGATATAAAGCTTTATTATTGTGTTTGAATAAATATTCAGATCTACCACAGCAGGTAATAAACTATGGTGTGTCATAACCGAAGCAAACACCACGATTATGCCTCGTTTCGTTCGACGGGAACGTGGTTCACTTGGCCGCGGTGTATTATAAACCTGTGGAATGTTTCACTGTTTATGTTCACGTAAGAGGAACAAAAGCTCAATGAGGACTAAACCAATGATTTCGGTAACTCCACTGAGTGTAACGTCTGCATAGTGACACTGAACATCTTCACTTTTCCGTTTACCTCTGAAAAAAAAGCTGTATTTTGTTTGTTTATATTTAGAGTTTTTATAACAGTAGAACAAGTACCCGCGCGCACGCACACACATAGTCTCTCACACACACACACACACACACACACACACACACACTCCCCTGAGCCCTCGGGAAACATCCAATCACCGTCGGTATACAAATGAGTCAAGACGCAGCCTAACGTGGTGTCGTGTCGGATTTCAGTGGTCACGGAGTGGGAAGACTTTGAAGAAGCTGCAGTGACAGGAAACAGCTGAACAACTTCACTTTTCCGTTTACCTCTGAGGAAAAAAAGCTGTATTTTGTTTGTTTATATTTAGAATTTTTATAGTAGTATAAGTTATAGTTTGGTCTGTATTGTAGTTCGCACCCTTGTAGAGAATAAATAAATGAATAACACCTTCATATCCCCTCTCAAGAGTGTCATAGTCCATTGTTAGTTTTAATGATCTGGCTGAAATTAATTATCACTACATAAGTACCCTAACACCATTGATCATGAGTCTCAGCTGAACCTAATTCTATACTTGTAACAGAAAATGTAGATGCAGATTCCAAATGTGTATTTATATAATAGATAGATGTGTGTGTGTGTAGGCTCTACGCAGGGGCAAGAGAGGGCAGCGCACCCTTAAATGTCTGCACATGTTAATATATTCCTAAAATGTATATATTACAAGTTGATAAACTGATCTGCGGTAGCGGAAAAATCCGCTGAAATAGGACAGGCTGCACACACACACACACACACAGACACACCTCCCTTGAGCCCTGCGTCTGTCGGATTTCAGCGGTCACGGAAAGACTTTGAAGCAGTTTATATATGAATCTAAGCTTGAACTTATCAGCATTGTAAATATATAATACTTTTCAAATAAAATCGCTATTACTTTGACCCTGAAGTTTAGTTTAGCACACACAAAAAACAGAAAAGTCATTTCTGGTAAATCAACGGAATGTGTAGTTTATTTACAGTAATTCATTAAAAAATGAATATACGTTGTACAGTACACGGTAAACACGGGAAAGATTACAAAATGAAAAAACAAACAGTGTCTACTTTATAAACAGCTTAGTATGTGCGTCGAGATGCTGAAATCCCTTGCATGTTTTTGCTTCCAAGTGGAGAGATATTTGACCGATAGCCTAGAACAAAAGATCTATAGGTGTGATCACAACCCCCTCCGACCGACCGTGCCATCAATCACTGACCACCTCAGAAGTTCCCTCCAATGTATGGCTGCAATACTTGTTTTGCAAGTATTTTTAACACCATTCAGAGGCTTCAAAGGGGCAGTTATCGGCTATGACACGTTGAAGGAGAACTTAATAGTTCTCAAAAATAGTGTAAATGTCTGCAACAATCACTAACCATTAAAATGTTTTTTTTTTTTGTAATTAAACACGAAAATATTAATTATATTTCCATATATATACATACACACACACACACACACACACACACACACACACAACAAGGTTTGCTACCTATGACTCCAACTAATACCCCATCCCCCAATCCCCTTTTTTCCCCAATATCTTATTTTGTATTCAACAAAATAAAGAAAATCATTAAAGTTTGGAACCACTTAAGGAGTAAATAGTGAGTAAAGTTTTTTTGGGGGTGAACAATGGCTTTGACCCTAACTCTTCCCCTCTGACTGCACTAGGACCGGACAGCATTGCCACCTGATGAAATAGCGTGACAAAAAAGTGAAATGTCAGTTCAAAACTTTTGCCAAAAACACTAATGAATCACTTACATCCTCAGCTTATCACTCCTCATAATGCTAAATATTAGTATAATCAACATGTATAATACACGCACACATATTATATGTTATATACTGTATAATCAACATTCAGATTGACCTCCTGTGAACTCGCCTCTTCACCTGAACTACAACATGGCTGATCTGCTTCTGTCCCCTAATTGAAAAACATTGAGGGATTCCTTATGAGCATGGACAGAGAATGCCTCAGCCTATTATTGGTAACAATGTTAAATCTCAGGACAACTACAGTGGCTTGCAAAAGTATTCGCCCCCCGTGAACTTTTCCACATTTTGTCACATTACAGCCACAAACATGAATCAATTTTATTGGAATTCCACGTGAAAGACCAATACAAAGTGGTGTACACGCGAGAAGTGGAACGAAAATCATACATGATTTCAAAAATTTTTTTTTTTACAAATAAATAACTGAATAGTGGGGTGTGTGTAATTATTCAGCCCCCTTTGGTCTGAGTGCAGTCAGTTGGCCATAGACATTGCCTGATGAGTGCTAATGACTAGAGAGCACCTGTGTGTAATCTACACTCTCTCCATCGCTGTCTGATATACAGCACAGGTGTTTAGGTTCTGTTACCTGACAAAACAGGATAAACACATGCCATTTAAACAGCAATCATTTTATTTCACTTTTTCTGAGTCTTAGTGTGCAAACCTCGAATCAAATCATTAATGTTCGCCAAGTAAGTGAATGCATTTTAAAAACTATTTTTCTGAAGTGGATTGTCTATTGGTGTCAACAAAATTCTAGCCATATGGCAATATTAGTATATTAGTTTATCAATTTCTTTCACAATACTGATTTCTGAGAAACAGTCACTAGATTAGGAGACTGACAGGGATCATATTTATACTTTTACATTTAGCTGTTTAATCTGCTGTTAGTTTTACGTCCGTATTCACAGACTATATCCTGGCCTGCTGTACTGAATGTGAGTCCACTGCATTTGGCGCTGCTTGTGTCTGAACGCAGCCAATCGTCTATCACATGATGGCAGGGAAAGGCACAGCCAATCAAAATGTTCATATGTGTTTTGGGGGCGGGAGGACTCAAGGAGAGAACGTGATTTATCCCTTTCTGCGTGTCTAGGTTAATGTTGACAGAACGATTTAAAAAAAAAAAAAGTGGATTAAATTATTGGTGGGGACATTTCAATGGTCGGAGGATATTGGTGGGGACACATCCCCTCCGTCCACCCTAAATCTACGCCCCTGTATATATATAATTTAAAACTATTTATTCATTTGTCTTTTATTTACTTACTTACTAGCGAATGCTTTTTTAGGGCTCTAAAAACTACGGCAGTATGAATGACAATAGAATAGGACGTGTGAGTTGCACCGGTCACACACACACACACACACACACACAATAAATAAATATATATATATATATATATATATATATATATATATATATATATATATATATATATATATATAATTATTCATTCATTCATTCATCTTCTGTACCGCTTTATCCTCTATTCAGGGTCGCGGGGGACCTGGAGCCTATCCCAGGAGACTTCGGGCACTAGGCGGGGTACACCCTAGACAGGGTGCCAATCCATCGCAGGGCACACACACATACGCACATTCACACACTCATTCATATATATAATTAATTATATATAATTAATTATATATATATATATAATTAAATTCTTAAAACATCGTGTTCACCCATGCACTGAAAAAAAGAACTTCTAAGATTTACTTGATAAAATCCTCATAACAATTTGGACACAGATTTTAAGTAAATTTTATTGCTCCAATATTAAGGCTGAATCCCAACCCTTCCCCCTACTCTTCCATTTGGCGCGTTCACGTGCAGGGGTAGTGGTGTTTCATTTCTCTTTTGGTTGGAGGTGTAGGGGGAGGGGGGAAGGGCCAGATAGCCCTCCAAACGAAGATTTTTCAGGACCTCACTTCAAACGAAGGGCTAAGCGAAGTTTTCAACATGGCTGCTCACTCGAGCAAACAGACCCATAAATGTTAAATCATTTTTGCCATTAATAAAGATTTTTATGACAAGTTTTCATTGTATGTATATTACCTTTAGTCTTGTGTTTGTGTTTATGGTGATGTTCTGTAAAGAAACGTTTGCAAAAAAATCGCTAAAGTTTGCTAGCGGATAGCACATATTGCACAATATTACAAATATATATTTTTATGTCACATACACTTTACTGCATGCTACAAACAAATATGAAAGTTCAGTAGCACGGCATTTTGCCGAGCATTTGATAACGCATTGTTTGTTTTGCTTACGGCCATACACTATTGTTTTGCTTACACTATTCTTACTTATTGCAACGTGACCACAGTTTTGTAATTTATATTCTGTATATGGACGGCTGAGGAAACCCGAAGACTCATCCGTGTTCGTGGTGAAAATGAGCAACTTTTTTAAAAATCGAAATACGGCGCAAAAAACCTTTGGGAGTGCGTAATCTCTCTTATTGGAATGTGTGATAAACATCGGCGCATGTCCTCTGACGTAACATGGACACACAGGAATGTAAATGAACACTGCATTTATGACCCAAAAAATAAACGCTTTGAGATGATTTATTTGCCGTATGGTGTGTTTATTTGAATATGTTCAGTAAATTTATGAATTACACTCAAAGTGTCAGCGAAACCGGTTTGCAAATAATTTGTGTGTGTGTTAGGTGATGTGAGAGTGGGTTTTTCAAACTTGCAGTAAAACATTTTTGGGGGCAGTTTTTGATTCCCCCTTATCTAAGTACTGTAAAAACTTATATAGTCTTGGGTTAAAAAGTCTGCATTTCAACATGCATCCCCCACCTCCAAAGACTAAGCTCCTGTTGGTATAGCTCTTAAGGTCACTGTGGCACGCAAACCCCCTGACCACAATAAGGTGGCAATCCCTCAGGGGGGGGGAGGTGAAAAATACAAATTAAATAAAATAAATTATCCTTAATCCAGATTTTATCAATCAACGACATAATATTTATCTTAGCTGGATGGTCTAATTCTCAAAACCGTTTAACCTAAAGAAAAACACAACACACTATAACTAGAATATTTATAAAACTGAAAGGTTTTCTTATGAATAATTAAAAAAAACATTATAACTCAAAAAGATCATATGTTTATATATATATATTTTATAGTAACTGAACAGCTCTCTTCTCTCCAATCCACTCATACACCACAGTCTCCTATTTCTCTGTGCGCGCGCTGCAGCCTGTGAATGAATACACGCAGCGGAGGTTTTACATATTTAAAACGTAAAAAGGTGTCTCCATCATAAATAGCCCTGAATTAACTATAACTATATATATATATATATATATATATATATATACAGAGAGAGAGAGAGAGAGAGAGGAGAAAGGTGTTTTGCTGGCGAAAAACATTTTAGGCAGAGACGCCTGCTCGTTTGTTTTAAAACCCCCCAATTCTACCCCATTCCCGGAAACCGGTTTGATAACTTCACACCTTATGTGAATGAAAGGTGAGATGGGGGAATTACAGTGGGGGTTCTGTGGGTCTCCAAACTCAGAAGGCTACGTGTCAGCCGATAACTGCTCCTTTGATCTGCTGGTTACAGCGGGGCACCGACTGCTGATGAGCGTATAGTAGCCTGTACAAGCTAGGCCATTTTTAGATTACATTTGAAATTTTAAGGGGTTGAATAGAGAACCTACTGTCTTATTTATGTAGCGAAAACACAAAATTAAACTAGATAACATGATCAGAGTTTTAATATTTATATTTAACTAGATGGAAGGCTTTTCAAGTCACATGGAAAAAAAAAATTCTGCTCAGTTCTACAGTTTATCCCACAGTTTATTCCATTGTCCAGCCTCAGGCCAATGTAATCAATGTAATATGCAGTTTTCTGGTTAAATTTTTCTGATTGGACCCGTACATAGAAAGTTTATACTGTAAACATACTTTATATTATATAAAAAATAAAAGAATCGCTCAAGTTTGCTAGCGGATAGCAGAGATTGCACGATATTACAAATATATATTTTTGTGTCACATACACTTTACTGCATGCTACAAACAAACTCACCCGTAATTGTCAGGTAAAATCTACTTAATTAAATTAACAATAAAATAAATCAAGTAGAAGTTACATAATTATACTTAATGCACAAATTACTTGATTATTTTAAATAAATCTAAAGTTAATGCATTGTTGTATCAGCAGGAACCTTGATTTTATGAAATTACTATCATTTTGTTTTGTGAGATTTTCCCTTACTTGGTTTTATCAATTTATATTACTCCCTATAATAATGTAAACATTGCTAATTTATGTTTTGGAAAGAAACTTAAGTAATTATTTCATCTATATCTTTCATAAATCACACAACTAAAATATAATTAAACAGTTTATTCACCAACATTACCAAATATTTGTGACATTCACAGTCTAGATCCAAGTTGTCTTTTTAATAAAAGTGCATTCAGCTAAAATTTGCATCCATAGAAAAAAAGTGCACGGCACCAGGGCCTGAAATACTTGTTTTAAACAAAATTGTGACTTCATTGAGAAAAAAATAAAAATAAATGATAATAAAAAAATGACCATCACTTCATATACTTCATATTGTTAAACTTGGGTTAAATTGCTTTAGCACTAATCTTGCATCAGTAAAACATGGCATGAGATGGCTTTACAGTGTCAGGAAATCCTATGATGAATGCTGAGTTTGTATTTAAAGGGTTAGTCCAAACATGAAAATTCGTTCAATAATTACTCATATTTATATATTCATTTGCATTTATATGCTTCTGTCCAATACAACAAACACTATATTCAAGGTATTAATAAATTGTATAATTAATAAGAAAACAATGCTTTACCAGGCAATCATCAAAGAGATCCTCTTCAGATTCACGTCTCATCTTTACGCTTTGTTTCTGTGAAAATATTTACATTGTATCATTACATAATCTTTTATTCGTACAACTACATTTAGGCCTTTATCCAAAGCAAATTACAAAAGAGGAAGGCATCAAGCATGTCAAGCAGTGCTACTAACACAAAGTTTCTGACACCGTTAGAAACAGATATTTGCATTTCTGCTTTAATATCCGTGTTATTTATTGGTGACTTTGACGGTTGTCTGTTACAATATTTTTCTTAAATATTCACCATTCAAATAATTGTTTTATGTAGATAAGTTACAGCAGAATTCGTAGAAAACAGACAAAATAATGTATTTAGTCTTTCTAAATACCAGAATTGATTTTTATTTTGTTTTACTGTTCAAAAGTAGCAGTTATTCTTCAATGAATGTTTTCTATAATGAGGATTAACGTCTGCTTTGGAAGAGAGGTCAAATAAACAAATGTTCACAATGGGGAAAAAAAGTTAAATAAAATGCCTTTATTTCACTTCAGAGACCTATGAAAAAATAAATTCTAGTAAGTATAAAACGCCATGGTCAGTTTTTATCCCATATAATGTACACACATTATATGATAAAAAAAAAAAAGTAGAAAAAAACAATGATCAGTTCTTATTCAGGACGTCCCATACTATATACACACCACATATGAAACTATTTTATTGCAGCATTTTTCAGATATGGGGCATTATTACATTTCAAAGGGGTATAAAGACCCCATTTCTAATAAGTGTAAAAGCTAAACTTACCTCGAACACGACAAACTCCAGCTGCAGCCACGCCGTGTTGTAACCTCCGTGATGATTCCCAACCGACTGATACACAGCGCGGGCACAGCGACTCCAAACACGCATGCGCAGTTTAATTTGCACACATTTTCGGCTTCAGTAGACACACAATACTTCAGACTGAAACAGAAAAAAAACAATGATCAGTTCTTATTCAGGACGTCCCATACTATATACACACCACATATGAAACTATTTTACTGCAGCATTTTTCAGATATGGGGCATTCTCTCTGTGTTGTTCATGAAACTACCGTAATCACTGTAATATGCGCGCGCACTAAAATCAATCGCGGCTGGCTTGACCATGTTTTTCTGAACCGCGGCTGGCTTTACCGCAGTAAATTAGAGCTGCTGTCAATACTGTATGAACATATGTACAGGTTCTTTACTCGTAACTCATTAATAAAGTTCGGCTTCAGAAAAAAAAACGTTTATTGCTAGTGCTCTTTTACCATTTAATGCTTTAACACACACGACTCAGTTTGTTCAGAAATGGCATCTAACTGGCGAGCCTTTGTCTGAACACGCCGTTTTCACTCGGGGTGGGGGTAAGAAACACACATCTCGGTGTATTAATCCGCGCGCTCGATTCGTTATTATTTTATTTATTTATTTATTTACCACAGGACCCATGGGGGCTCCGTAGGTTCAGGTTTTTACACGAAAACGGTGTTTTGTGAATCTCCACACTATTAAAAACTGAAATTGCTAATTGTACGTCCTGAGATTAAGATGAACATTTATTGGGAGTCATGGAAGCGAGAATCACATCCAAAAAAGAAAGCTAAACTTACCTCGAACATGACAAACTCCAGCTGCAGCCACGCCGTGTTGTAACCTCCGTGATGATTCCCAACCGACTGATACACAGCGCGGGCACAGCGACTCCAAACACGCATGCGCAGTTTAATTTGCACACATTTTCGGCTTCAGTAGACACACAATACTTCAGACTGAAACACGACTGCCCCCTACAGGTAATGAAGGGCATGTTCACAGCTTCCCGCAAGTCACGGGATCCCTTTTCTCGAAACGCAGGTTTTTAATGGCGACATCTGTAGGAATCTTGGGTGGATGATATCGTTAGGGCAAGAAGAGGGTTTAAGCCTGTCAATGACCTGTTTCAAAACCTGGACATTGATGGGTTCAAAAACCTCCCAAAACGTACGGACAGAAGGCATGGTAGGTGAGTCCTTGAATGTTAAGGTAGGGCAAATACCAAGTCTTAGGGTTTTAATTTTGTCGTTAAAGAATCTCAAGAAGCCTTCGCATACAGCATCAGAAGCGACAGTCAAGGTATTAGCCAAAGGATTAACAACAGACTGAATAATTGAAAACAGAACCTTGCGGCTTTAGCAGCAGACTGGTAAGATGAAAGCGAATCTTTAAATAATTGAAAAGAAATATGAAACCTGTCCTTTTTCCATTTTCGTTCTGCTTTTCTACAGATTTGTCTTAGTAGATGAATCTCAGCGTTTTGCCACAGTTCAGATTTTGGTTTCTGCTCATGAGGTTTGAGGGGGGCAGTTACATTAGCTGCCTCAAGCCAGGCAGAATTCAAGAGGCTAAGATGTTGATCAGCATCCAAGTTCAATAAAGGTTGAGCAAAGTTCAGTAAAGCACAAGTTGAAGTTTGAGCTAAACTGTGGAGAATAAAACCGAGACAGAGTAGCAGATGCATTAGAAAAGTGAGAAAGTTCAGGAAGAGACAGTGAAAATAATATGGGTTTATGGTTGGAGAGCAGAAAGTCTGAGAGCACAATATCAGTCACATCAAGTCCATAAGAGAGTATAAGATCCAGCATATGTCCCTGAATGTGAGTAGAGCTGTTGATCCACTGAGTGAGATTAAAAGCATCAATAAGATTGAGGAAATCACGTGAGAGTGCAAACATGGATATTAAAATCGCTTACCAACACAAAACGATCGCAGGTTGTGGCAATATTGCCGATAAATTCAGTAAACTGCTGTATAAAATCCTTAGTGGAGTGAGGAGGGCGGTAAATTACCCCTAAACCAACAGGCCCATTCCAGTCTAAGTAAAGAAGCTGAGCTTCAAAACTTGAGAAGGCCGTTGCAGAACCCAGCCTGCATCGTGCAGAGAAAGAGTTCTTTAAAATATTACAATCCCACCTCCATGCCCACATAAGCAGGGAGAGTTATAGCCGAGGCCAACCCGGCGGAGACCAGTACCAAAAACCGGACTCAAATGCAGGGGGAAAACCGGACGAAGCCATCGGTAAACCCGATCCAGCGGGCGCCAGATAGTAGAGCCACCATAAAACGAGGCACGGGGGGGGAACTGAAAGAAAACCAGTCTGCCGATAGGCTTTCATCTTTACAATAAAACCACCACTTCCTCCTCCGCTTTCTCCGCCTGAAGTTAGGGGGCCAGCGGTAAACACAATCCAGGATATCCGTTCTAAGCGACTCGTGGTGTTGATCAAAAAAGCGGTCCACCTCTAAGTTGTAGATCATAGTAGACTCAGCAACCAAGTTACGGATATCCAAAAGTGCTTGACGGTCATAAGTTAGACGCGTGCAGCAGGTCAGCAACAGAGGTAAACCCAACAGCCAAACAAGCAGCCAAAAGGGCAACAGACGGCTTGCCACATACACCGGCGCCATCTTGGGACCTTCACCTTCATAGCATGATCAATGGTGTCAAAAGCTGCACTGAGGTCGAGTAATACAAGCATAGTTACACAACCCTGATCAGAGGCCAATAGGAGGTCATTTGCTACTTTAACGAGTGCTGTCTCTGTGCTGTGATGATGCCTAAATCCTGACTTCATGTATGCCATTTCTATGTAGATATGAGCATAGCTGCTCCGCTACTATCTTTTCCAGAATCTTAGAGATAAAGGGGAGGTTTGATATTGGCCTGTAATTGGACAGCTGACAGGGGTCGAGGTCAGGTTTCTTAATTATTGGTTTGATAACTGCTAATTTAAAAGATTTTGGAACATAACCAATGCTGAGTAAGGAATTAATTATTCTCAACAGCGGTTCTGTTATTACTGGTACTATCTGTTTAAGAAAATGTCGGTATAGGATCTAATATACAGGTTGATGGATTTGCAGAAGAGATGAGTGAAATTAGTTCATTCTCTTCAATGGGAGTAAAGTATTCTAGGTTTGAATCTGACATGGCTAGGTTAACATCTGTATCAATTACATTGTTCGGTTTCAAAGCCTCAATTTTGTGCCTGATATTTACAATTTTATTATTAAAAAAGTTCATGAAGTCCTCACTATTGCATGATGTTGTTGTGGAGATTTCTGTAGTGGTCTTATTTCTGGTTAATTTGGCTACGGTATTAGATAAAAATCTAGGATTATTTTTATTTTCTTCTATACTTCTAGACTGGAGAGATACGTTGATCTAGCTACACTAAGAGCTTTCCTATAGTTCAGGATGCTCTCTTTCCATGCTATTTGAAATACTAACAATTTAGTTTGACGCCATTTACGCTCTAATTTCCGAGCGGTCTATTTTAAAGTGCGCGTGGGATCGTTATACCAGGGAGCGAGTTTCTTATCTCTAATAATTTTTCTTTTAGCTGGAGCTACATTATCTAAGGTACAACGAAATGTCGACTCTAAATATTCAGTCGCCTGATCGAGTTCTGTGGGGTCACATGGTGACCTAATCGAAGTTGGTACAGTGGGAGCCACGTCAAACAGCCGCCTGGAGCATGACGGCTCCATGGCAGGTTCATGAAGGGTTAATGGACGCTTCGTGCATGGAATGTGATCCCCCGCGATGACGCAGTTAACAATGCCCCGCCCCATAAACGCCCCCATGCGCTTTCAAAAAAGAGGGTTGCAATGCCGTATATTTCCGCCAGATGGAGCATTGACTGGCACAGTTAACAGCAGTGTCCAGGAATCTTTAATATATAGACAGTTCTTGTATTGTCAACATAGTTTCATAAATAGATGACGTGGTAAAAAAACAACAACAACAACAAACCGATTAATAAAACAGATTTGTTAAATCACTCAATACACAACCCATGATGATTATGCTATTTATTATTTAATAATGACTTAATAAAATTAGTTAGTGAAATATTTTTTAAGACATCCTGAAATGATCCTTAAAGACACGGTAACGTCTGTAATTTGTCTATACCGATCATTGTAGGTACGGAATACACACGCGGGCTATGTACAGTATTTTATATTACAGTGTATTTTACCTCGTTCCATTTAATATACTGATAGATAATATTTTGCTGCAAAGTAAAGCTCAAAATCTAACGTCTGCTTGGGATTGTTTTCGTTATGTTTTCGCTGATTTTTTTTTTTCACTGATAGTCTCTACAAGTGGCATAAGAGAGGCAATTAATGGCGCATGCAACCTGGAATAAATATCTGCCCATATGGATCAGTATTTCTTTAGTCATTTAATCATGCATAATGCTCCCCCGTCAAAAGATCTGATGGGGCATTAATCACTTATCATAACTGTGAATGTATGCGGCAGCAGAGACAGATTAAATCCCCATAAACACTTGGAAACAATAGTAAAAAAGTTCCAGAGGGTTAGCGCCTGTTATACTAATGTATTTTACTGATTTTTTTACTGCTTATATTTCGTTTGGTTTTACGCAATTTCATGTTCGTGTGTGTGCGCGCGCGAGAGAGAGGATACTCTGACAAGACCAACTTCCGTGTGGCTCCAGTGGCGCAATCGGTTAGCGCGTGACACTTATAAAGCGGTCCAGGTGAAGCAATGGCGAATTCAAGTCTCACCTGAAGCACCCAAAGCATTTTACTGCATATCGCACTGTGTATGTGACAAATCAAATGTTTATTTGAAAGTAAAGCTTAAAATTTTACTTCTGCTTTGGTTTGTTTGCGTTATATTTTTGATGTTTTCGCTGATAGTCAAATTGGCATAACAAATTGATTAATGGCGCATAATATCTGGAACAAATATCTGTCCATACGGATCAGTGTTTCTTTAGTCATTTAACCAGCATAACGTCCCACATCAAAGATCTGATGGGGCATAAATCACTTATCACAACGGTGAATAGATGCAGCAGCAGAGACAGATTTAATCCCCATAAACATTCACACTTGAAAACAAAACTAACAGAACTAAACAGTTCTAGAGGGTTAGTGCCTGTTATTACAGGACAGGAATCACCTACAGGATACTACTGTATTTTACTGCTCATATTTTTTTACCCTAGTTTCATTTGGTTTTACACGATTTCATGTATTATTTGTGTGTGTCTGTGTGTGTACAGTGTGTGTGTGTACAGTGTGTGTGTGAGTGCGAGAGACAGCGTGAGAGCGCGTGCGCGAGAGAGGGCTTACATGGTGATTCGTCCAAGGTTACTAAAACCTGGCTTACTACCTATAAAAAATATTTCAATTTAACTCATGGGTCTCAATCACAGATGACACGACAAATTATATACTCTGAAACGTTCATTTGAACATTTAAAAATATATACAAAAACATAAATACTAATGTTATCATGGTGTAAATTATTAACATTAGGTTAGGTCCTGCCCTTAATTAATTCATATTATAATTACTTTACATAGTATAGTTACTGGACTGACATGACCAAAACTAGCTATTTCATTTAGCCTTTCTAAAATCAACCGATATATCATTTATAATCAGAAAACATAAAACATATTATGATCTGTTCAATAGCCCATCTGTTTTAATTTAATTTGTATTTTTTATTATTCATAAGACAACCTTTCAGTTTTGTAAATATTTTAGTTATAGTGTGTTAAGTCTTACTTTAGGTTAAACGTTTTTGAGAATTTGACCATTAGATAAATGTTATGTCATTGATTGATAAAATCTGGATTAAGGATATTTTATTTTATTTCTTTAATTTTTATTTTTTAGTTTCCCCCCTGAGGGATTGCCACCTTATTGTGGTCAGGGGGTTTGCGGGCCTCAACACAATTCAGCAAGGACTGATACTGTTATAAGCCCAGGGAAAAACAGTGCTCGAACATGATGCCCCCTTCACATTTCTGACTGCGCCCCTCCCCCCCTGGTCTAGAACGGCCCTGCCTCTGACCGTCTTTTGTCTTGTAAATGAGTATTTTCACTCACCTTCCAATCCCTCCCAGTGCACACAGTTTGTTTGTACTGTAAACTGTAACTGTGTTTGCTAGGGCACTTGGTTATACACAGTACTTTAATGTATGGAACACTTAACTTACTGGTTTGGTTTAAATATCGCTTATTACCTTATTCAGCAAAATAAATTCATTATTAACGTATTGAAGAATTTAGTTAAGGACAAAAACAGACCCTGTGCTTTGTTTAGAAATGCTGAACAGCCGTGTTCATAGGTTTAATCAATGATGGATGAATGGAGAGGTGTGTGTGTGTGTGTGTGTCCGTGTAAACGTTTTTTAAATACCCAAACAATCCCCAAAAATTAAAACACGCAAACATGACTTTACCAATTCAATTTATTCTTCCAAAACTAGTCAAAGTTAAAACAGTAATTTGTATAAAACAGGTGAATACATGTCTTTTTGCTTAAAGTTCATTAAACAACCCGGATACACCAGCTGCTTATAAGTCTCTATCTATAGTCCTTTTATATTAAAATATACATTTTTCAAATATCAAAACTATTAAACATGGAACAGTTTAAGTCTTTGTTTCCCCCAAAGTACTGTATCAGACATTTAGCAGTTCTATGTTCAGAATATACAGTAGACCCGAACAAACATCATTCTAAAGCTGTCGGACTGTGACGTCATCCCTCCTACAGCTCCCTCAACAGCTTGTTCAGGCTCCTCCAGTCCTGTAGCTCCAAAAGTCCAGCCGTCAGCCGTCTGACCCCCCAATCCTCCACAGCGGGGCTCTGCTTAAAGACAACAGGAGAATTTAGTCAAGACAAAGATAAATGAACTTTACAGAACATATAGTTCTAATAAAAATAAAATATATTAATAAACCTATTTACCACAGAGTGTGTAAAATACTGTTTTGGGGATTCTGGAATGTAAATAAACTGCCGGTGCTAATGTTAACCAGTGAACAGTGTTAGTGTTAACCAGGTTTGTCTGAATTAAATTAACTGAGAATTTTCTAAATGCGTCTCTCATACAAATAAGTTATACTACACTCGTATATGAGCATTAGTTCATCCCTGAAGCCAAACTATAACTTACTGAAGCCCCTCACACACACCCCTCCCCTCCACACACACACCTCCCCTCTCACTCACACACACACACACACACACACACACACACACACACACACACACACACACACACCTCCCCCCTCCTCCTCCTTAACTGATAAACACTTCAGTGTTGTTATTCAGCTCGTTAACTAAGCGCTCGCGCTACCGCGGAAAGTCACGGCCAAAGTGTGTAAAATATAAACCCGGTTATGAGCGTTACTAGCTCCTGTACAGCTACCCTCAGTCTGTGTCCCTCATCAACTGCATCACATTATATTACAGTCACAGAAATAACCTGCAGATTAACTCTTAACCAAAGAATAAATAAGCGCTGAATTTATCCAGACAACACGCAGTGAGATTCTCTCAGTATTTACAGAGAACACAAACACTCTTCATCGGTTAGTGCAGCTCTTGTAATAGGGACATTAATAGTATTGTCGAAGCTTGAGCATGTTTTTGAGTTAAAGTGGAGTGACATTGTGAGTTTGTGACACTGACAGTAAGCTGTAATATTAACTCCAGACTTGGTAAACATATCATTAAGTTCTCTAAAGTCACATCTGACCGCTGCTGGTGCTGCCAGTGATATTTAAAATGGCCAATAAAAAACTAAACTGGGAAATAAACTGTAAACTACCCCAAACACATTTAATAAAATAAAACATCACTTACCACGAATAGTCCGTTAAGCCGCCATCTTTATCTCTGTAGTTTGGTAGCGTCAGTTCGGCGGGGGTGGAGGCGGGTTGTTAAAATCACGTGATTGCAACTCAGCGCAGCTGGCTTGTTTTAACGTGTTCTTGAGAACGAAGCGCCATCTAGTGGTGACACCAGGTCAATGAATAAATAGGGCTTGAATGGGTGTGTTTACTGTGAAATCTTGACGCACCTTTCTGGCAGAAAACGGAGGGGGGATTATGGCGTGCATAGGGCATTCACAAGCCGTTTACACGTCATTTGCACGGTAGCGGCTATTTGGCGTGGCTCCCACTGTAGCTAAATGCTAAAAGCTATTATCTTATGTAAACCCGAATGCGGGATCTGTTACGTCCAAAAGCGCATGTATGTTTGGGTTTATTTTTTTGTTTGTTTGTTGGTGTAATGCCCGCCGAGGCACATATGGTTTACATGTATTTTTGCCTAGTATTCACGGCCATTCCTCCTGCTATGCAGGAGGGTTTTTGTTTGTGTTTTGTGTGATCTCCTGGATGTTGAGGTGTGACAGCTGTTCCCTTGGGGAAAACTACACCAGTGGCAGTGTGCACGTGGGGCCGGATCTTCGGCTGCACCCGCACCACCATTAAAGGGCTGCTGCATTAGAGGATGCTCACTGAGGACATCGGGCGTGGAGCGGGACGTTCTCTAGTTTTGTTTATTTGATTTATGGACTTGTGTTGAGGGAGAAAAGACTCAGCAAACCAATGGTCTGGGTGAATGTGGTGTGAGTGGCATGCGTGTGAGTGGTGTAAATATAGCACAACACTTTTATACACAACGCGTTGTTGTTTGGAGCTCCTTCTTAAATTAATATGTGTACCATATTTCAGTCCATCATAACCAGTCTGTGGGAGCCAGAATTATTGTTGGTTGCTTGGGGATCAAATACTTATTTCCCTCACTGAAATGCAAATCGATTAATCACATTTATATCGTGTGCTTTTTTTTGGATTTCGCTTGATATTCTGTCTATATCCTGTACCATAAACCTATGATAATTATATATCCTTCATTTATTTGTGTAGATGCGGTCATATTATTTCACCAGTTTTGATGCGTAGCTCTGGTTTAAAGTTTCACTCACACGACAGAAGTCCGATCTCAACACTTCATACAGTCGTCTTGAGTAAATCCACTGTGATTACAGACACCAGTTGCTGCATCTTGCAAATCTCTGACTTTTACAACAACCTATTTGCTGTATCTTGTAAATTACAGTCTTAGCTTAGGTATATAACAACACTCTTGTTGTATATCTACGGTTACAACAACCTAGTTGTTGTATCTTACATTCCCAGCTTACGGTCAAAAGCTTGGTGTTTCCGTAGCCTTCCGCATCTAAACTGAACTCTCTATCATATGACAGTCACACAAATGCATGTAATAGTGGAATGACATCACAGACCAACTTACGATTGTCAAAATGGATGCATCACTTACAAATTTAAAGCTTATGGCTTATGTAACAAACTTAATGCTTAATGCTTTACTAATGAATAGAACAAGGTAGAATAAATGAAATAACAAATAAAATAAAATAAACACAACAACAAATTCATAAGTACGATATGGCTCTTACAATTTGTAAGCAGGCAAACTTAGAAAATCTGCAGGGGGTCAAATACTTATTTTCCCTACTGTGTGTGTGTGTATGTGTATATATATATATATATATATATATATATATATATATATATATATACACACACATCTATATATATATATATATACAGTGGTGTGAAAAACTATTTGCCCCCCTCCTGATTTCTTATTCTTTTGCATGTTTGTCACACAAAATGTTTCTGATGATCAAACACATTTAACTATTAGTCAAAGATGACACAAGTAAACACAAAATGCAGTTTTTAAATGAGGGGTTTTATTATTTAGGGAGAAAAAAAATCCAAACCTACATGGCCCTGTGTGAAAAAGTAATTGCCCCCTGAACCTAATAACTGGTTGGGCCACCCTTAGCAGCAATAACTGCAATCAAGCGTTTGCGATAACTTGCAACGAGTCTTTTACAGCGCTCTGGAGGAATTTTGGCCCACTCATCTTTGCAGAATTGTTGTAATTCAGCTTTATTTGAGGGTTTTCTAGCATGAACCGCCTTTTTAAGGTCATGCCACAACATCTCAATAGGATTCAGGTCAGGACTTTGAGTAGGCCAATCCAAAGTCTTCATTTTGTTTTTCTTCAGCCATTCAGAGGTGGATTTGCTGGTGTGTTTTGGGTCATTGTCCTGTTGCAGCACCCAAGATCGCTTCGGCTTGAGTTGACGAACAGATGACCGGACATTCTCCTTCAGGATTTTTTGGTAGACAGTAGAATTCATGGTTCCATCTATCACAGCAAGCCTTCCAGGTCCTGAAGCAGCAAAACAACCCCAGACCATCACACTACCACCACCATATTTTAATGTTGGTATGATGTTCTTTTTCTGAAATGCTGTGTTACTTTTACACCAGATGTAACGGGACACGCACCTTCCAAAAAGTTCAACTTTTGTCTTGTTGGTCCAAAACGTATTTTCCCAAAAGTCTTGGCAATCATTGAGATGTTTTTTAGCAAAATTGAGACGAGCCTTAATGGTCTTTTTGCTTAAAAGTGGTTTGCGCCTTGGAAATCTGCCATGCAGGCCGTTTTTGCCCAGTCTCTTTCTTATGGTGGAGTCGTGAAGACTGACCTTAATTGAGGCAAGTGAGGCCTGCAGTTCTTTAGATGTTGTCCTGGGGTCTTTTGTGGCCTCTCGGATGAGTTGTCTCTGCGCTCTTGGGGTAATTTTGGTCGGCCGGCCACTCCTGGGAAGGTTCACCACTGTTCCATGTTTTTGCCATTTGTGGATAATGGCTCTCACTGTGGTTCGCTGGAGTCCCAAAGCTTTAGAAATGGCTTTATAACCTTTACCAGACTGATAGATCTCAATTACTTTTGTTCTCATTTGTTCCTGAATTTCTTTGGATCTTGGCATGATGTCTAGCTTTTGAGGTGCTTTTGGTCTACTTCTCCGTGTCAGGTAGCTCCTATTTAAGTGATTTCTTGATTGGCAGTAATCAGGCCTGGGGGTGACTACAGAAATTGAACTCAGGTGTGATAAACCACAGTTTAGTTATTTTTTAACAAGGGGGGCAATCACTTTTTCACACAGGGCCATGTAGATTTGGAGTTTTTTTTCTCCCTTAATAACGTAAACCTTCATTTAAAAACTGCATTTTGTGTTCAATTATGTTATCTTTGACTAATAGTTAACGGTTTTTGATGAGCAGAAACATTTAAGTGTGACAAACATGCAAAAGAATAAGAAATCAGGAAGGGGGCAAATAGTTTTTCACACCACTGTATATATATATATATATATATATATATATATACATACAGGGTTTGACATTGGCACCCGCCAGTAAAATTCGGCTGTGGCGGGTAATAACTTTAGTCTCTCTAGCCACAATAACTACCTGGCGGGTAGTTTATTCTTTGGTATGACAATATATTTTTGTTGTAGTTTTCTCTAAAGGCATCTGATATTACAAACACATTGCAACGTAATATTACGCGGATAAAACACGCATGAATGTAATGAGGACATTTAATACCTCTCTCTACACATGTTCACACATGCATTACACACACGGGTCGTTTATGAATGATTCGTTCTTTTTGAACGACTCTTTAACATGACTCAGATGAACGAGTATCTCGGAGAGTGATTAGTTAATTTTCTATTAGGCGCTCATGCGCAAAGCATCGCAAAACCTCCTTGTATCAGGTCTCGAGTCGTTCATTCTTCTGTCACGTGACTCCCATAGACGCTATGTGGTGCAATAGATTCAAAAGAACGAATGACTCAGAGAAGATATAAGAGGTGAGCTGCTCATTCTGTTTATTATAATATGTATAATATAATATTACAGTTGCATTGTAATATTTTCATAACTGGAACTATAGCCAAAATTTGTGTATGTAGATATTGGGGGTATTTTTATTGAAAACGCAACATTTAATTTAATTCTGATCAAATGAACGAAATAACTCAATAAAATATTTGTTCATTTTGATGAACGAGATTCAAAAAATCGAGAAAAAAAATGCTAATTTTTTGAGATAGGGATTTGGGGTTTTCATGAGCTGTATGCCACAATCAATATTAAAACAATAAAAGGCTTGAACTACTTCAGTTTGTGTGTAATGAATCTAAAATATATGAAAGTCTAATGTTTATCAGTACATTACAGAAAATAATGAACTTTATCACAATATGCTAATTTTTTGAGAAGGACCTGTACACATACAGTCTCTTTTTACAGTTTTTTTCTTTTTGCTTTCTGTACTAAGAATCTATGGAACTGCTACTTTTGTGTACACTTACACCCCTAGCACAGAGGCATAGTCATTGTGATATTTACTTAATCTTGCATTTCGGGAGCACAGTATTGTGGTTAGCACTGTAGTCTTGCACCTCCAGGGTCGTCAGTTTGATTCTTGCTTTGAGCTTTGATTCCGGAGATCTAGCCGGAGGCCTAGAGAGAGCAGACTGGCTGAGCTCTCTCAGAGGGGAGGGATGAGAGGTTTTTAGTGCTCCCACATTAATCACGGCTCTACAGTCAATCAGGGGCGTCTGTGAGCTCATGCAAGCGGAAGGAGCAGATAGTGCTGTCCTCCGAGTGTGTTATGCCTCCCCCAACAGTGCGTGAGCGAGCAGTTCGAAAAGATGCGTTTGATCTGCGGTTGCTTTATTTGCTCAGGTCTAGATTCAGCAAAGTTATCTGGCGATAAAATTAAGTCAGCTGATGAACTGAATGTATTGAATGACTAGGTTATTACATCTATGGAGTTTTTCTTCTCTGATGGCACAGCCATATTTCTGGACTCAGTTATGAGTGGTTCTGGGAGAATGAGGAATCACTGTCGCACATGAACTGGAAACCACATCGTGTGCTATAATCAAACTAAAGGTGATTGAAATTAAATAAATGTTTTGGCCAGCTAGTGTATAAAAGTATTTGTTTATAGATGTGTAAGATTTGTGGCAATGCATGAGACTGGGAATACTGACGAACAATTTTTTGCTAAATTATGTGAATTGCATTGTAATCTACTGTCTTATTTGAACTCTACTTTGATTTAAAAGTATTTAGTGATGCTTTACTTCTCTTCTTTGCAGGATCTGACTTTTCATGTCTTTCTTTTCAGTTGTGTCAACATGTTTCCTACTCAGATACTATAATAAGGTCTAATCACATGACCAAGTACACCTATTGGAAGCATCGAGATGTTTTATGGATTTTTTTTTTAACAATATATAGTAAAAGCGTTTAACAATATAATTTATGTAATGATAAATGAGCTGAACACATCATTAAGTATTGAGTGTCTTGCAAAGCCTCATCCCAGCAATTCCACTTCAGTCAGCTCAAAGCAAAATGGGTGAATCTCTGTACTCAGGCAGAGCTCCACCAGTTTATTCTAAAATAATAATCCAATCTTGTTAATACTTCAGGGTGGCCTGAAAGCTGTCATTTGGACAGATGTATTCCAGACAATTGTGATGTTTGCTGGGCAGCTGGCTGTAATTGTGGTGGGTACCCACCAGGCAGGTGGTATTGGTGAGGTGTGGATGAAAGCCCAGAATGGCAGCCGCATCTCAGGCATCGAGTGAGTCTGATTTTAATTGTTGGTATGCACAGTATTTAAAACATCAGAACCAGTTTTATTGGCTGAAAGCTGTAAGTCTGGTGCCATACTGCCTAGTCTACATTGTGTGGTGTCCTTTCTCTGTCACTCCTATGTCTGACCCTTCAGACTGAATCCTGATCCCCTGGAGAGACACACATTTTGGACGTTGGCTGTTGGGGGCATCTTCCTCATGCTGGCGCTCTATGGTGTGAACCAGGCTCAAGTCCAGAGATACCTCAGCTCACGTTCTGAAAGAGAGGCCATCATGTCAGTAATATTCAGTTCAATTCAATTTTATTTGTATAGTGCTTTTAACAATTGACATTGTCGCAAAGCAGCTTTACACAATCTAAATAATTATTTAAGTTTGTATGAAATGTGAATGTGTATGAATCAAGATAAGATTGACCCTGATGAGCAAACCGAGGACAACGGCGACAGTGACAAGGAAAAACTCCCTGAGATGGCAGTAGGAAGAAACCTTGAGAGGAACCAAGCACAACAGGGAACCTATCCTCATTTGGGTGGAACGCATAGCAGATTGATCTGCATCATACTGTGTGAGACTGGAAGTTCCGTATAATAGGAGACATGTTTAAGTTAATAAGGATTCCAGTTCATTATTGGAGGCGAAGGTAGACTATAGGAAACTCCAGTCCTCCAGGACACCCGGATTAGTCAGACAGGTCCAGAAGGCATAGGGGGTCTGGATCATTGGCCGCTCAGGAGTGACAAGTATCGCTCGACAGACAGAGAGGAGAAGAAAACGATAGATGGGAGTTGGGGGGGGGGGGGAGTATATATATTAAATATACAAACCGGATTCCAAAAAAGTTGGGACACTAAACAAATTGTGAAAAAAAACTGAATGCAATGATGTGGAGATGGCAAATGTCAATATTTTATTCCGAATAGAACATAGATGACAGATCAAAAGTTTAATCCGAGAAAATTTATAATTTTAAAGGAAAAATATGTTGATTCCAAATTTCATGGTGTCAACAAATCCCAAAAAAGTTGGGACAAGGCCATTTTCACCACTGTGTGGCATCTCCCCTTCTTGTTACAACACCCAACAGACGTCTGGGGACCGAGGAGACCAGTTTCTCAAGTTTAGAAATAGGAATGCTCTCCCATTCTTGTCTAATACAGGCCTCTAACTGTTCAATCGTCTTGGGCCTTCTTTTGTCGCACCTTCCTCTTTATGATGCGCCAAATGTTCTCTATAGGGCAAAGATCTGGACTGCAGACTGGCCATTTCAGTACCCGGATCCTTCTCCTACGCAGCCATGATGTTGTGATTGATGCAGAATGTGGTCTGGCATTATCTTGTTGAAAAATGCAAGGTCTTCCCTGAAAGAGATGACGTCTGGATGGGAGCATATGTTGTTCTAGAACCTGAATATATTTTTCTGCATTGATGGTGCCTTTCCAGACATGCAAGCTGCCCATGCCACACGCACTCATGCAACCCCATACCATCAGAGATGCAGGCTTCTGAACTGAGCGTTGATGACAACTTGGGTTGTCCTCTTTGGTCCGGATGACATGGTGTCCCACATTTCCAACAAGAACTTCGAATCGTGACTCGTCTGACCACAGAACAGTCTTCCATTTTGCCACACTCCATTTTAAATGATCCCTGGCCCAATGAAAACGCCGGTGCTTGTGGATCTTGCTTAGAAATGGCTTCTTCTTTGCACTGTAGAGTTTCAGCTGGCAACGGCGGATTGTGTTCACTGACGATGGTTTCTGGAAGTATTCCTAAGCCCATTCTGTGATTTTCTTTACAGTAGCATTCCTGTTTGTGGTGCAGTGTCGTTTAAGGGCCCGGAGATCACGGGCATCCAGTATGGTTTTACGCCCTTGACCCTTACGCACAGAGATTGTTCCAGATTCTCTGAATCTTCGGATGATATTATGCACAGTTGATGATGATAACTACAAAGTCTTTGCAATTTTTCGCTGGGTAACACCTTTCTGATATTGCTCCACTATCTTTCTGCGCAACATTGTGGGAATTGGTGATCCTCTACCCATCTTGGCTTCTGAGAGACACTGCCACTCTGAGAAGCTCTTTTTATACCCAATCATCTTGCCAATTCACCTAATTACTGTTAATTGGTCTTCCAGCTCTTCGTTATGCTCAAATTTACTTTTTCCAGCCTCTTATTGCTACTTGTCCCAACTTTTTTGGGATTTGTTGACAGCGTGAAATTTGGAATCAACATATTTTTCCTTTAAAATGATACATTTTCTCGGATTAAGCTTTTAATCTGTCATCTATGTTCTATTCTGAATAAAATATTGACATTTGCCATCTCCACATCATTGCATTCAGTTTTTATTCACAATTTGTTTAGTGTCCCAACTTTTTTGGAATCCGGTTTGTGTGTATATATATATACAGGTCCTTCTCAAAAAATGAGCATATTGTGATAAAGTTCATTATTTTCTGTTATGTACTGATAAACATTAGATTTTCATATATTTTACATTCATTACACACAACTGAAGTAGTTCAAGCCTTTTATTGTTTTAATATTGATGATTGTGGCATACAGCTCATGAAAACCCAAAATCCCTATCTCAAAAAATTAGCATATTTCATCCGACCAATAAAAGAAAAGTCATCCTTCAAATAATTATGTTCAGTTCTGCACTCAATACTTGGTCGGGAATCCTTTTGCAGATTCTTGTGTCTTGTCTCTCAACTTTCTCTTCACAATATCCCACAGATTCTCTATGGGGTTCAGGTCAGGAGAGTTGGCAGGCCAATTGAGCACAGTAATACCATGGTCAGTAAACCATTTACCAGTGGTTTTGGCACTGTGAGCAGGTGCCAGGTCGTGCTGAAAAGTGAAATCTTCATCTCCATAAAGCTTTTCAGCAGATGGAAGCATGAAGTGCTCCAAAATCTCCTGATAGCTAGCTGCATTGACCCTGCCCTTGATAAAACACAGTGGACCAACACCAGCAGCTGACATGGCACCCCAGACCATCACTGACTGTGGGTACTTGACACTGGACTTCAGGCATTTTGGCATTTCCCTCTCCCCAGTCTTCCTCCAGACTCTGGCACCTTGATTTCCGAATGACATGCAAAATTTACAACCTGTAGCCCATTTCCTGCACACGCCTGTACACGGTGGCTCTGGATGTTTCTACTCCAGACTCAGTCCGCTGCTTCCGCAGGTCCCCCAAGGTCTGGAATCGGTCCTTCTCCACAATCTTCCTCAGGGCCCGGTCACCTCTTCTCGTTGTGCAGCGTTTTCTGCCACACTTTTTCCTTCCCACAGACTTCCCACTGAGGTGCCTTGATACAGCACTCTGGGAACAGCCTATTCGTTCAGAAATTTCTTTGTGTCTTACCCTCTTGCTTAAGGGTGTCAATGATGGCCTTCTGGACAGCAGTCAGGTCGGGCAGTCTTACCCATGATTGCGGTTTTGAGTAATGAACCAGGCTTTTAAAAGCCTCAGGAATCTTTTGCAGGTGTTTAGAGTTAATTAGTTGATTCTGATGATTAGGTTAATAGCTCGTTTAAGAGAACCTTTTCATGATATGCTAATTTTTTGAGATAGGGATTTGGGGTTTTCATGAACTGTATGCCACAATCATCAATATTAAAACAATAAAAGGCTTGAACTACTTCAGTTTGTGTGTAATGAATCTACAATATATGAAAGTCTAATGTTTATCAGTACATTACAGAAAATAATGAACTTTTTCACAATATGCTAATTTTTTGAGAAGGACCTGTATGTATGTATGTATGTATGTATGTATGTATGTATGTATGTATATGTGTGTGTGTGTATATGTATATATAAATGTATTATTATTTATTTTTTTTATTATAATTTTTTTTTATCATCTTCTCACAGGTCCTGCTATGTGGTCTTTCCATGCCAGCAGATAGTCCTGGCACTGGGTTGTCTCATGGGACTGGTCATGTTTGCCCGCTATGGTGAAGACAGTCCTTTGGACAAAGGCTTTGTACAGACCAATGACCAGGTCAGACACCCCGGCTTTGTTTTTCTTTTTCTGTTACTATCTTAGGATGTGTTTCATGCAGGTGTGCACATGGTCTTTTCATATCTTTTCAGAAAGTTTTTTCTTTATTTCCTTACGAGGTGCTATCAAAAAGTTTCAAGACTGCACGCACAGTCACAGGGAGTACCACCTTTATAAGTCAGAGTGCCAAAAGACATCTTCCTATGTACATTGGGAGCTGTGTAATTGGTGCTATGAGAGGTGTTTTTTGAATAGCAAGCACATTCAACAGCGGAAGAACATCTCTGGAAGGCGGTGAGAGATTAGGAAGTCAAACTCAACTCCTGAAAACCATTCGGCAATTTGTGCATGATGATCGAGGGAGTACAATCCACAACATTTCTGCCATTGTCTGTGTGTCATACGGAACAGTCCACAGCTTGACCAAGTGCAAGCTCATCGTCTTTTTTTTTTATTAATTTTTTTGACATTTGCGGCATTGTGCATCAAGAATTTGTCCCTAGAGACAAGACTGTCAATAGTGAATTCTACTCTCAGATTTTAAGGCATCTGAGGGAGGACATAGAGCTTGCAAACAGATCTAATCTCAGAACTTTTTGATAGCATCTCATAAAAGAACTTTTATTAATCATCTTTAAGCATTCAATGATTTCTTTATACAGTACTGGACTTTATAAAAGGCAAAATCATTGTACAACTTCTTTAATAGAAGGAAATCCACAAAACTTAGGAGTACAATACTTAATTTATTTCAGGTTTTTTGAAGGTCCCTTATGTTGATTAGAAAAGGTGCTGGAGCTGACCTGGGAGATTCTTCTTAATAATTTTGAGGTTCTCGTCCATCTTTATGATTCTATCCACTTTTCACAGTATACCAGTTTCACTGGCATCAACACAGCCCCAGAGCATAATGTTACCACCATCATGCCTCACCTTCACTCCTCCAACCATAACTCCTGGTTAAAAGCTTCCTCCTGATGGGTTTTCTTTGTTCATGTGGTCAGCTGCAACTTTTTAGCAGAGCAGCAGGAGCTTCTTTCTTGGACAGCAACCTTTTAGTCCATGGTAATTTAAAACTGGCTTGACTGTAGAAAGTGGCTCGTTGGTGGTGCCTTGAGTTGCTCCTGACCATCAGAACCAATTTCTTCTGCGGATGACAGTTTGGATTGTCATCCAAACCTAGGCTAAGTGACTTCACCGCCCAATAACCTGTACTTAGTTATTTCGAACCTATCTTGGAATCCGCAGTTGTTTAGAAATACCTCTGAGAGATGTTTCTGATGTCACCCTTCCTCTTTCTCAGATCTGCTTTGTGATAGTCCCTCATCACTAACAGGAAGTTGAGAGACCTAAAGCTTGACAAAATTTTAAATCCTTTATGGACTCTCAGCAGCACTGACTTTATTATCTTAGTGAGGGTATGCATATCTTTGACCTTGAGTTGATTTAAAAAAGACCAAAATAAATTAACACTAGAAGCGCCGCGCCAGTGTTACCTACTTTTAACGCGGTTCCCCGGTCATTTGACTGCCTATTGTTTTGAATGGGTAGCTGTCGCTGACACACAATGATCGCTAGATGGCGCTTTCACCCAAAGCAAATAGTTTAGCTCCAAGATAAACTAGCACTTGGGCAATGCGCTGTTCATTCCCGCGTTGATAGTCATCGATATTTTTTTTTTCATATTCAACTGAGAAAACGTACTACAGAGTCTCTAAGGGGAGTCACTAAGTCTCTACTTAAGTTTATAACGTTTTGAGAAAATTAATTAGTTCGTTCATTGTATTTGAAGCTTCTGAACTTCTCGGATGTTTTTTTTAATGTGACAGTACTTTAGATGGGACAGGAGCAGCGATTTAGTTCTGAACTCGCTCCGTGAAATTATCGCTCAAACAATGTAACGACCGCTCCTGAGGATATAAAGCTTTATTATTGGGTTTGAATAAATCAGATCTACCACAGCAGATAAACTATGCTATGCCATAACCGAAGCAAACACCACGATTATGCTTCGTTTCGTTCGGTGTTGCTAGGCAACGGACCACGCGCCTATTCGGGAATGTGGAAATGTGGAAGTGATGTGTGGCCACTCAATGAGAACTAAACTAAAGATTTCGGTAACTCCACTGGGTGTAACATGTGCATAGTGACACTGAACAGCTGAACAACTTCACTTTTCTGTTATGGTAACACAAGCACCTCGGATACCTGTCGCTGCTGCTGTGGAAATATTACACTACAGATATTAAATATAGAATATTTATTGAAACAAAAACTAATACCATTTATAAAATATATAACGTATTGAAATGTTTATAACTTATCGAAAATGATTCGATTAATTTTCCAAGATGTACAGAGATTTATTTTATTTATTTATTTTGACAGATTACAAGCCTATATACAGTGGTGTGAAAAACTATTTGCCCCCCTCCTGATTTCTTGTTCTTTTGCATGTTTGTCACACAAAATGTTTCTGATCATCAAACACATTTAACTATTAGTCAAAGATAACACAAGTAAACACAAAATGCAGTTTTTAAATGAGGGGTTTTATTATTTAGGGAGAAAAAAAATCCAAACCTACATGGCCCAGTGTGAAAAAGTAATTGCCCCCTGAACCTACTAACTGGTTGGGCCACCCTTAGCAGCAATAACTGCAATCAAGCGTTTGCGATAACTTGCAACGAGTCTTTTACAGCGCTCTGGAGGAATTTTGGCCCACTCATCTTTGCAGAATTGTTGTAATTCAGCTTTATTTGAGGGTTTTCTATCATGAACCGCCTTTTTAAGGTCATGCCACAACATCTCAATAGGATTCAGGTCAGGACTTTGACTAGGCCACTCCAAAGTCTTCATTTAGTTTTTCTTCAGCCATTCAGAGGTGGATTTGCTGGTGTGTTTTGGGTCATTGTCCTGCTGCAGCACCCAAGATCGCTTCAGCTTGAGTTGACGAACAGATGGCCGGACATTCTCCTTCAGGATTTTTTGGTAGACAGTAGAATTCATGGTTCCATCTATCACAGCAAGCCTTCCAGGTCCTGAAGCAGCAAAACAACCCCAGACCATCACACTACCACCACCATATTTTACTGTTGGTATGATGCTCTTTTTCTGAAATGCTGTTACTTTTACGCCAGATGTAACGGGACACGCACCTTCCAAAAAATTCAACTTTTGTCTCGTCGGGCCACAAGGTATTTTCCCAAAAGTCTTGGCAATCATTGAGATGTTTTTTAGCAAAATTGAGATCAGCCTTAATGTTCTTTTTGCGTAAAAGTGGTTTGCGCCTTGGAAATCTGCCATGCAGGCCGTTTTTGCCCAGACTCTTTCTTATGGTGGAGTCGTGAACACTGACCTTAATTGAGGCAAGTGAGGCCTGCAGTTCTTTAGATGTTGTCCTGGGGTCTTTTGTGGCCTCTTGGATGAGTCGTCTCTGCGCTCTTGGGGTAATTTCGGTCGGCCGGCCACTCCTGGGAAGGTTCACCACTGTTCCATGTTTTTGCCATTTGTGGATAATGGCTCTCACTGTGGTTCGCTGGAGTCCCAAAGCTTTAGAAATGGCTTTATAACCTTTACCAGACTGATAGATCTCAATTACTTTTGTTCTCATTTGTTCCTGAACTTCTTTGGATCTTGGCATGATGTCTAGCTTTTGAGGTGCTTTTGGTCTACTTCTCTGTGTCAGGTAGCTCCTATTTAAGTGATTTCTTGATTGAAACAGGTGTGGCAGTAATCAGGCCTGGGGGTGACTACAGAAATTGAACTCAGGTGTGATAAACCACAGTTAAGTTATTTTTTAACAAGGGGGGCAATCACTTTTTCACACAGGGCCATGTAGATTTGGAGTTTTTTTTCTCCCTTAATAACGTAAACCTTCATTTAAAAACTGCATTTTGTGTTCAATTATGTTATCTTTGACTAATAGTTAACGGTTTTTGATGAACAGAAACATTTAAGTGTGACAAACATGCAAAAGAATAAGAAATCAGGAAGGGGGCAAATAGTTTTTCACACCACTGTAATACTAAGGGTTTCCAAATTAAGTTGAAATGTAAATTATTGTCCTAATTATATGATGTCGTCCTCGATAATAATTATAATAAATATATAAATAATTTTCCGAGTTTTTTTTGCTCCAGCGATATGTAAAGTTAAGTGAAGATCCGTTGTTCACTAGTTCCCTACAGCGCTACATTTCGCTACTCTGTGAAGTTGTGTGTGCACGGAGAGTTTGTGTATGTATGTGCGCGCATCTCATAGGTGTGTGTGCACGGAGAGTTTGTATATGTATGTGCGCGCATCTCATAGGTGTATGTGCGTGCATTTCATACGTAGTTGTTTGAGCAGTTAGTAGTATATATATGTATGTGTGACTGCTTCATATATGTGTATACAAGTGTTTCATGTGTGTGTGCATGAGTGAAGTTAGATTTAAGCCCTATGCGGTGCCCCATGTAGGTTTCAGGTAAATTTCAGGTCAAAGAAAAAATCTTTCATGATAAACGCGCGCACAGATATGAGCAGATTTATCGATAAAACTGCAGACATTTAATCAGCCTTTTGATCTCCGGCACTCACTTTCACTTTGCAGTGTTTATTGTGTACTGTATATTTAACACTAGAAGCGCTGAGCAGCTGTCATTTGACCGCAATGGGGGAATAAAAAATAAATACTTCACACTTGATCAAAATCCAGGACCCTCCTTTCATGACTTTTCCTAGATCACCCAGATTTAGCTTAATCACCCAGCATGCTTACATTTTCAAAATCTCAGGTTTCATTCCATATATGCTGTGTGTGTGTGTGTGTGTGTGTATGTATGTATGTATATGCGCTTCCGTGAAATATCACCAATTCGCCATTCATTCCCGCATTGATAATCAGCAATATTTTATAAGGAGATTTAGGGATTTACTTAATTGGATAACGTTTTAAGAAAATTAATTAGTTCGTTCATTCTATTTGAAGCTTCTGAACTTCTTGGATATTTTTATATTTTTTAGTGTGACAGTGTTTTAGATTAGTTCTGAACTCACTTCCGTGAAATTATCGCTAAAACAATGTAATGACCCCTCCTGAGGATATAAAGCTTTATTATTGTGTTTGAATAAATCAGATCTACCACGGCTGAACAACTTCACTTTTCCATTATGGTAACATAAGCACCTCGCTTATACAGATCTGGCCATTAAGAACGCACGTTTCGAGAAAAGGAATCCCGTGACTGGCCGCGGCTGCGCGCGGGAAGCTGTGAAAATGCCCTTCATTACCTGTAGGGGGCCGTCGTGTTTCAGTCTGAAGTATTGTGAAGCCGGAAATGTGTTGTCTCTCTTAGTCGCCCATTGACAGCAAGCGACAGAGCTCATAAACGTGTCAAGCTCAAACTGATATGTATTTATTCTTCCTTTTTTTTCTCTCCTTCAATGATGGTACTTCTTTGACTGCGCTATCTCCATTCAGAATTATTATTATTAGTAGTAGTAGTAGTAGTAGTAGTAGTAGTTCTCCGAATATATTATTCTTATTCTTATTGTAATGCACCCGCGTGTGTGTGCAAAAAGACTACAAAGATGTATGATAATGCGCTCTAAATATACGGGCACTGGTGTGGCTCAGTGGTTACAGTAGGTGATCCGCCCGCCATGCGGAAGACCCGGGTTCGATTCCCGCCAGTGCGCCGGTTTGTCCTAAATGCATGTTTGCAATTGAAATTTTTTTTCTTAAGCTATGAAGCACATTAGCACTCACTTCACAGTTGCTATAATTTAATGATCATAAGCAAAAAGTGTAAAACATTTTTTATTTACATTATCACATTTATTACATTTTCACCCAGAGCGTGATTCGAACCAGGGTTTGGACGATTTTATACTATTATTTAAGCCACGCCACACCACGTGGAAACCCGCAAAAATGCTTCAATTTGATTGGCTGTCACTGAGTGTCAGCTATTCACGACTGGCCCGCGGCTTAAATAATAGCATAAAATTGTCCGGACCCTGGTTCGAATCCCGCTCTGGGTGAAAATGTAATAAATGTGAATCCTTTTTTTTATTTATTTTTTTTACACTTTTTGCTTATGATTATCATTAAATTATAGCAACTGTGAGGTGAATGCTAATTTTAATGTGTTTCATAGCTTAAGAAAAAAAAAAATCAATTGCAAACATGTGTTTAGTACTGAGGCATAACTTGATAATGTAATGGCATGGTTATATCCAAAACTTGGTTTGTGGCTATTAAGTAATAAAACTGACTTCAATTATTCAGCTGAAACACTTTTAATTGAAATTGCAATTAATTGTTACAATCTTCACACTCATTAATTTATTTTACTTCTCACTATACATTATTCACGTTTCTTAATAAAGCATGCAGAAATTATTATATTTTAAACAAATATCGAAAAAAAAAATTGGCAACAATAACATGGCAAAAAAATGAATGCTACATGCTAAAAATAAATGCTAATCATAGATACAAAAAAAAGTATTTTTAATAGTTTTGCCTTCTCCTTTTACGGAAGAATGACTGTTTAAAATGAATGGGGCCACCAGAGTGTCTTACAGATTTCAACAGAAAGATAAGAGAGATAAATATACACATGGATACAAAAATAATAATAATCAGATGAGTGGACATTTCTAATTGTTCTTTTTTTGACAAAGGGCAGCATTAGTGCAAAAAAGTTATAAAAAAAACTATAAAGAACAAGAAGAACAAAAAAAATACACACTTGAGAAACGACTGTCAGTCTCTGTCTCAGACTTTGTCTTTTCATCTCATTAAATGTAAAATCTTGAAAAATCCTTCCTTCTCCATGATTCTAAATAACCTTGTACAAAGAAAATACCTTTGCAGGTCAGTAATCTACTTCCCTGCCATTCTATGGTAACCCATGTGTACGAGTCGGCTGTTTGGGTTGAGAAGGAAAGATTTAAGTGAAGATTCAGTTTGGGAAAACAATTTGTGGTCCCGGCGCAGGAGGACTTTTTGTTAGACAGCTCTTTCAGGTCCTGAAAAACCTGCATTTTACCTGTTAAAAAGAACAAATATTTTGTTTAATTAAGCATCACAGACAAGCATAGTTTTTATAAAATATGTTGATAAATGCTTAGTGGGCAACAAGGATTATGAAGTTTAAATATCAGCACTGGTACTTTTACTGTCTGCACTATCTAATTCTAACTGTCTGTTTCCTTCTGCCAAAATTAAACAAAGGCCTGACACTGGCATGAAATCCCTCGGATACATGGGAGCTATCACAAAAACTATACATTTTGCACAATAAGGTTTTACTTACAGTGCACAAACAGAACATTGAAATATCTTAAAATCCAATGAATACAGTTAACATAACACAACACATAAGAAAATTTACAATGGCATGTAGTATATGATTTTTTGGACTTATTCACTGATATAGAACATGTACTACACTACGGTACATGATTCTACCATGTCACATACTTTAGTACACACCCTTGTGTGGAACATGGATGGAGATACCATAGAAAATATGTTACACATGTTTATGTACGATAGTAATAGTAATATTTACACAGTAACTTCTGCAACAACCATTTACCTGTTATGGTCTCCTCCAAAGGATAATATACAAGACTTTGGTGAACACCATGGTACTACTAAAGTTCAGTGGGTATTTAATATGATACTGCCTGTGCTTTACCACACCAGTATTGTGTACTAACATATCTACTGTGGTACAGTATGAACAAAAATACCATATTAGAGACCTGCTGAACTTTCGTAACCACTTGTGGTACACAATAAGTACCAGGAAATTCACCCAAAGTGGATAAATATACTATAGTTTACAATAATTACATTCCTTATGAGATAAACACATTAGAGTTAGATGTACTGGAGGTGGGACCCGATGGCGAGCGCCTGGTGGTCGGGCCTGCACCCATGGGGCCCGGCCGGGCACAGCCCGAAGAGGCAACGTGGGTCCCCCTTCCCATGGGCTCACCCACCTGTAGGAGGGGCCAAAGAGGTCGGGTGCAGTGTGAGCTGGGCGGTGGCCGAGGACAGGGGCCTTGGCGGTCTGATCCTCGGCTGCAGAAGCTGGCTCTAGGGACGTGGAATGTCACCTCTCTGGCGGGGAAGGAGCCTGAGCTAGTGCGTGAGGTTGAGAAGTTCCGGCTAGATATAGTTGGACTCACCTCGACGAACAGCTTGGACTCTGGAACCAGTCTCCTTGAGAGGGGCTGGACTCTCTTCTACTCTGGAGTTGCCACCGGTGAGAGGCAACGAGCAGGTGTGGGCATACTTATTGCCCCCCGGCTTGGGGCCTGTACATTGGGGTTCACCGCAGTGGACGAGAGGGTGGCCTCTCTCCGCCTTCGGGGGACGGGGACGGATCCTTACTGTTTGCGCTTATGCGCCGAACAGCAGTTTGGAGTACCCGCCCTTTTTGGGGTCTCTGGAGGGGGCGCTAGAGAACGTCCCTCCTGGGGACTCCATCGTTCTGTTGGGGGACTTCAATGCTCACGTGGGCAATGACAGTGAGACCTGGAAGGGTGTGATTGGGATGAACGCCCCCCCCGATCTGAACCAGAGCGGTGTTTTGTTATTGGACTTCTGTGCTCGTCACGGATTGTCCATAACGAACACCATGGTCAGGCATAAGGGTGTCCATATGTGCACCTGGCACCAGGACACCCTAGGCCGCAGTTCGATGAACGACTTTGTGGTCGTGTCGTCGGACTTGCAGCCACATGTCTTGGACACTCGGGTGAAGAGAGGGGCGGAGCTGTCAACTGATCACCACCTGGTGGTGACTTGGCTTCGTTGGCGGGGTAGGATGCCGGTCAGGCCTGGTAGACCCAAACATATTGTGAGGGTCTGCTGGGAACATCTGGCAGAGTCCCCTGTCAGGACGAGCTTCAACTCCCACCTCCGGCAAAGCTTCAACCACGTCCTGGGGGAGTTGGGGGACATTGAGTCCGAATGGACTACGTTCCGCGCCTCCATTGTCGAGGCGGCCGACCGGAGCTGTGGCCGTAAGGTGGTCGGTGCCTGTCGCGGTGGCAACCCAAGAACCCGTTGGTGGACACCGGCGGTGAGGGATGCCATCAAGCTGAAGGAGTCTTACCGGGCCTTTTTGGCTGGTGGCACTCCGGAGGCAGCTGATAGGTACCGGCAGACCAAGCGGAATGCAGCTTCGGTGGTTGTTGAGGCAAAAACCCGGGCGTGGGAGGAGTTTGGGGAGGCCATGGAGAATGACTTCCAGACGGCTTCGAAGAGATTCTGGTCCTCCATCCAGCATCTCAGGAGGGGAAAGCAGTGCACGGTCAACACAGTGTATAGTGGGGATGGTGCGCTGCTGACCTCGACTCGGGACGTTGTGGGTCGGTGGGGGGAGTACTTCGAAGACCTCCTTAATTCCACCAACATGCCTTCCGATGAGGAAGCAGGGTCTGGGGACATAGAGGTGGACTCTTCCATCTCTGGGGCCGAGGTGATCAAAAAGCTCCGTGGTGGCGGGGCCCCGGGGGTGGATGAGATCCGGCCGGAGTTCCTCAAGGCTCTGGATGTTGTAGGGCTGTCATGGTTGACACGTCTCTGCAACATTGCATGGACATCGGGGACAGTGCCTCTGGACTGGCAAACCGGGGTGGTGGTCCCCCTCTTCAAGAAGTGGGACCCGGAGAGTGTGCTCCAACTACAGAGGGATCACACTCCTCAGCCTCCCCGGGAAAGTCTATTCAGGGGTTCTGGAATGGAGGGTCTCTCGGATAGTCGAACCTCGGATTCAGGAGGAGCAGTGTGGTTTTCGTCCAGGTCGCGGAACAGTGGACCAGCTCTACACCCTTAGCCGGGTCCTGGAGGGGGCATGGGAGTTTGCCCAACCAGTCTACATGTGCTTTGTGGACTTGGAGAAGGCATTCGACCGTGTCCCTCGGGGAGTCCTGTGGGGGGTACTCCGGGAGTATGGGATATTGGATTCCCTGTTAAGGGCTGTCCGGTCCCTGTACAACCGGTGTCGGAGCTTGGTCCGCATTGCCGGTAGTAAGTCGGACCTGTTTCTGTTGAGAGTAGGACTCCGACAGGGCTGCCCTTTGTCACCGATCCTGTTCATAATTTTTATGGACAGGATTTCTAGGCGCAGCCAGGGCGTTGAGGGGTTACAGTTTGGTGGGCTCAGGATTGGGTCACTGCTTTTTGCAGATGACCTTCTGTTGGCCTCATCATCCTGTGACCTACAGCTCTCACTGGATCGGTTCACAGTCGAGTGTGAAGCGGCTGGGATGAGAATCAGCACCTTCAAATCTGAGGCCATGATCCTCAGCCGGAAAAGGGTGGAGTGCCCTCACAGGGTTGGGGGTGAGATCCTGCCCCAAGTGGAGGAGTTTAAGTATCTCGGGGTCTTGTTCACGAGTGAGGGTAAAATGGAGCGGGAGATCGACAGGCGGATCGGGGCAGCGTCTGCAGTGATGCAGGCTCTGTATCGGTCCGTCGTGGTGAAGAACGAGCTGAGCCAAAAGGCAAAGCTCTCAATTTACCGGTCGATCTACGTTCCTACCCTCACCTATGGTCATGAGCTGTGGGTAGTGACCGAAAGAACAAGATCGCGAATACAAGCGGCCGAAATGAGTTTCCTCCGCAGGGTGTCTGGGCTCTCCCTTAGAGATAGGGTGAGAAGCTCAGTCATCCGGGAGTAGAGCCGCTGCTCCTCCACATCGAGAGGATGCCAGATGAGGTGGTTTGGGCATCTATTTAGGATGCCCCCTGGACGCCTCCCTTGTGAGGTGTTCCGGACACGCCCCACCGGAAAGAGACCCCGGGGAAGACCCAGGACACGCTGGAGGGACTATGTCTCTCGGCTGGCCTGGGAACGCCTTGGGATCCCCCCGGAAGAGCTGGAAGAAGTGGCCAGGGAGAGGGAAGTCTGGGCATCCCTGCTGAAGCTGCTGCCCCCCCAACACGACCTCGGATAAGCGGAAGATGGAGTTAGATCATCATTAGTAACAATGAAATGTAACGTTTTACAGATTACAGCGGAAGAGCTGAGATAACATCTATTCATCTGTTTATCAACTTACCGATGATCAGCGGGGTCTCTGTGTTGTCCAAACGCACGCTGTCCGTCTGTCTCATTCAGTTCCTGGCTCAACCAATCAGCGCGCAGAACGACACCAGTGGGGCGGGCGCGCAGCAGCCGAAAGTATATTACATCCGTAGTGGTTTTAGCACTACCATTGAAAATGAATAGGAAACGGTTTAGGGTTTTTTCTATGGCGCATCGACCAATCAGCGCGCGGAACGGCGAAAGGCCCCTGCCTTTCCACCCATACTGCCCTCACTAATGCAGCATCCAATATCTGCTACAGGCACCCCTACCCCCAGCTCTGTCACACCTCAGACACTTCAGAGTCCTCTAGACTTCACACTGCTCCCCAACCCCCAACCAGGAGAGATTCAGGAGAGACTGTACAACAAAGTCCCTGCAGCTGACCCCACACACATAGACTAACAAACACACACATCCAATACACAATGGTAGTTTCTATGTGCAATATTAGTTCTTGTCAATCCCTGTCACTACATTGCATGCCTGTCCATAAAGATATATCCACAGTGTTGTACATATATTTATATATCCACTCTGTACATGATATACATACACTCTACTTATACATAAATATATTTACCTTTATCTTTATATATACCACACTCTAAAAAATGCTGGGTTGTTTTTTCTACCCAAACGCTGGGTTGCCTCTGCTGGGTTATTTACAGAGAGTTGGGTAGTTTTTGTGTAACCCAGCTGCTGGGTTGAAGTTTGCTCGGCCCCTCCCCCAAAGTTCACCGGTGGATTCAGCGGCTGTCACTCAGCTTCGTGTCTCTTGAGCTCCCACACCGCTGATGACGGTTCATCCTCCTCGGACATTTAAGGGAAAATGACATTAAATACAAGGTCTGTATTACATGTTCACTCACCTAATTCACATATGACTGAAAAATTATTACTATATGTAACATTTATTACTGTTACCGTGTTAAGGTTACACACAAACTTTCCGGCTGGTCTGAGGTACTGGATGATAATTTAGCTGAGAATAGCTGCTAGCCACCCCACCTGTGTATGAAAGAAACGGCTAAGATGTCTGAGCTTTTTAGCTTTCTCTGTAGAATGTTTGCAGGGTTACGAAGATGGTGAAGTGATGAATGAATGCTAAACTGTTAACTGTATTGCTAGCATGACGCAGGCATTTAGTTAGTTTGCTAGCATTAGCAACCACTTTTGAACTTTATTAATCTCACTGCTTGAGACAATAAAATGCTGGGGTGTTACAAAACACTGACCCTCTCACAAATATGCAGACCTGTTAACTCTCCCGTTTTTCACTAGCTAATAATTTACTCTGCGGTCAAATTTCTCCTGCGTTTCTCCCGTGTTATAACAATATTTTACACCTTTCCCCCTTTGGCAAGTATGCAAATGTATCACCAGTAATAGCATGTAAGCTAACCAGGTAGCTCTCTTTAACCAAAGTTAAATTAACTATCAGTCAGCGCGCCAACTACAGGAAAAAGTACCACAGCGGTACAGATAACTACTAGATGGAAGTATTAATATTTTGGTGATTGTAATGTACCAGTATGACACCAGCTATTAATTTTTTTCGCGTAATTAGCTTAAAATCAATGCAGACTACAATATCAACTAGTCTGACATAAAGAGCCATGCTTATTTTGCTGTTTTATGTTTGGTAGTAGCTGTCTCCATGTTTTTGTTTTAGGTTACCTATACCCTATCTTAATGGGCAGCTTTGTAATTTTTTAGTATCAATCCTATTTCACACTAAATTAATAGTCTTATTCAGTTTAATCTTTGCTATTCAACAAAATTTTAACTGTTTCATTTCTTTCTTTCTAAGGTTGGAACCAACATGGTGGAATACCTCCAGCAGGCTGAAGTGTCGAGGCCATACCCCTATTCAATTCAGTTTTATTTGTATAGCGCTTTTAACAATTGACATTGTCTCAAAACAGCTTTACACAATCAAAAGAATTATTTAAGTTTGTATGGAATGTGAATGTGTTTGAATCAAAATGTTCAGATAGTCCCTGGTGAGCAAGCCCGAGTGCGACAGTGGCAAGGAAAAACTCCCTGAGATGGTAATAGGAAGAAACCTTGAGAGGAACCAGGCTCAACAGGGAACCCATCCTCATCTGGGTGAAACAGATAGCAGGAAATTATCTACATTTATACAGTGTTAAGTGTTAGGTTCCGCTATAATAGTTGATGTTAATTGATGTTATAATAGTTGATGTAAAATGGAGTCCAGTAGTTATTGGAGACACAGATAGACTTGTAGAAGTCCTCAGAGAAACAGCTGACCGCACCAGTCGAGGCCAGAACCATCTTCTAAGTAGATAGAATCATCCCCAGACACCAGACGCATCCCCAAAGAGACACACGGGGCATCCATGTGACGAGACCGCCAACCAGAAACGGGGCACCAGGATGGATCAGATTGGTCCGGAGGGTAGAGGGAGTCTGGATCACTGGCAGCTCAGGAACAACATGTGTAGCTCGACAGAGACAAAGAGTGAAAGGGGGAGAGAGGAAAGAGAAAGAGGGGGAGAAAGAGAAGAGGAGGAGAGATTGCAATTAGGTATGGTCACCAATGTATAATGTGAATGTATATTTACTGTAGAGTGCAAGCAGGGACTCCGGCAGGACTAACTATGAAAAGATTGTTTGCTTTACATCTTAGTTTGCTTTACTATCACCTCACCGTCAACAAACCTGAGTGATCAAATGAGACTGAGGAAGACAGCATCTAAACATACCAGTTCACCATAATAGTCTACGTCCATGAGTCCCCCAGATCTGCTCCTTTATGGCAAATCTATTCATAAAAATGCTTGGCTAAATAAATAGGTTTTGAGCCTAGACTTAAACACTACTGTGTCTGAACTCTATTTGGAAGACTATTACATAATTTTGGGGCTTTGTAAGAAAAAGCTCTGCCCCCAACTGTAGTTTTCATAATACGCAGTACTGACAAGCAGCCTGCATCCTTTGACCGAAGTAGGCGTGGCGGATCGTAAGACACTAGCAGTTCGCTCAGATACTGCGGCGCGAGACCATTTAATGCTTTATATGGCAAGAGTAGTATTTTAAAATCAATGCGAAATTTCACTGGGAGCCAATGTAGTGAAGATAGGATAGGGGTGATGTGTGCTCATATCTTCTGGTTCTAGTGAGGACTCTCGCTGCTGCATTCTGGACTAGCTGATGCTTGTTTATGCACCTAACTGAACAACCAGACAGTAAAGCATTACAATAGTCCAACCTAGAAGTGATAAAAGCATGAACTAGTTTATCTGCATCATTTACCGACAATATATTTCTTATCTTGGCAATATTTCTGAGGTGAAAGAATGCTATCCTGGTGATATTATCTACATGACCTTCAAATGAAAGGCTGGAATCTATAATCACGCCGAGGTCTTTTACTGTTGCACTTGATGGAACAGAAAGGCCATCTAAAGTTACGGTGTGATCTAAGATTTTACTTCTAGCTGTATGCGGTCCTATGACTAGAACTTCTGTCTTATCCGGATTAAGCAGAAGGAAGTTAATTAGCATCCAATTTCTTATGTCCTGCACACATTGCTCAACTTTAGTAAGATGGTTTTTCTCATCAGGTTTTGTTGAGACGTTTAGCTGTGTGTCGTCAGCATAACAATGAAAACTAATACCATGCTTACGGATTATGTTGCCCAGAGGAAGCATGTAAAGGGAAAAAAGCAGTGGGCCTAAAACTGAACCCTGCGGAACGCCAAACTCCACTAGAGAACATGCAGAATAATCACCATTTAAGTCTACATACTGATAACGATCGGTCAAATTGGATCTGAGCCAGGAGAGGGCTGTACCCTTAATTCCTACTACATTTTCTAATATGTGAAGAATAGTATGATCAATGGTGTCAAAAGCTGCACTGAGGTCGAGTAATACAAGCATAGTTACACAACCCTGATCAGAGGCCAATAGGAGGTCATTTACTACTTTAACGAGTGCTGTTTCTGTGCTGTGATGAGGCCTAAATCCTGACTGATACAGTTCATGTATGCCATTTCTATGTAGATATGAGCATAGCTGCTCTGCTACTATCTTTTCCAGAATCTTAGAGATAAAGGGGAGGTTTGATATTGGCCTGTAATTGGACAGCTGACAGGGGTCGAGGTCAGGTTTCTTAATTATTGGTTTGATAACTGCTAATTTAAAAGATGTTGGAACATAACCAATGCTGAGTGAGGAATTAATTATTCTCAACAGCGGTTCTGTTATTACTGGTACTATCTGTTTAAGAAAATGTGTCGGTATAGGATCTAATATACAGGTTGATGAATTTTTGCAGAACCCCTACATCCTGACGTTGGGAGATAATGACCAGCGCTGCTCTCAGTAATGCTGTAATGTTGCTATGAAATAGCGAGGCCTACCTGAAAAGTCATAGACAGTGTTTGTATGTTAAAATGAGACCAGGGCTGGATAGTTTTGTTCTGCAGAAAAGATATCTTAAGTCACAGAAAGATCCTGCTCTGTAGAAGCTTCCTCAGTCTATTTGTGCAATTACTCCAATCTGCCCTTGTCAGTAATAGTATAGGAATGATGTCACTGTTGATTATCTGTTCTTGTGCTTTTGAAAAAAAATGTTTTTTTCTAAGAACATTTAATAGGATGTTGTTTATTGCATACATGTATGGTTTTTTGTAATAGACCAGTACATCAAAGTAATTACCTGTTTAATAGACATGGGTGTTCTTTTTACAGATTCACTGTAAAACATGAAAATAATAATAACCTATTTGTGAGGTAGAATTAACCCAACATTCCAGTTAAAATGAACCAACAAACCCTAAACATATGGGTAGAACATTTGACCAATTTATGTGGTAGAATTAACCCACATTATAGTTAAATATGGATTGAATTTACGTAGCATTTGGATTGAATATTTAAATTAACCCAGCATGTAGTTAGTCCTATATTTACCCAGCAGCTGGGTTAAAAACAACCCAGACTGGGTTGTTTTGAACCCAGCATTTTTTACGGTGCAATATTTTTCAATACATGTGTCCATACTTATGTCTCTACTCTTGGTACAGTTTTAATTTTAGCTGTTTTTGTCTTGCACTGTCCACTTTTCTGCAATGACAATGCAGATTTTCCACTTGTGAGACTAATAAAAAATTCATCAGGAAAATCCATTTTTTCCTCCCTTCTGGCTGTGTGGAAGTATCAGGGATGCCTGAAATTGCCTCAGAGACGTGTGTACATGGGGCAAAGGTAACACGATGCACAGAATGTTTTTTAAAACACTGTCTTTTATATTCAAGTATGGGAAACATATTCCTGATCATCAGGAAAATCGGTTTCCCCTCTTCCTACCGGCTGTGGAAGTATCAGGGATATCTGAAATTGACTCATAGACATGTGCGCAAAGGTAATACAGTGATGTTTTTTTTTTTTTTTAACACTATTTTTAACAAGAGACTCCTGGAAATCAATTCACCCAGTTAACATTTGTAATAAACTTCAGGTTTTCATACTTTGTGAAATTAAAGAAAAAGAACCAATTCAGATTATTTAATGTAAAAATTCTATTATAATATGTGCTTTGCCAATTATGTATGTCTGTTTAATCATGGATATCCATACAGTATATCATGGATTTCAGGATGTATCATGGATTTCAGGATATATTCTTTCCCCATCATTTGCGGGTGCTGAGAGATGGATGGATGGATGTGAATAACATGAATAACCAGGGGCGTCAATCCCGGGGGGGACAGAGGGGACATGTCCCCCTCCCCAATCTGCGGGTTGTCCCCCCCGCCCCCCTCCCAAAAAAAAACTGCATTCTCTATTGTGAAAAACATGTATGTATACCTAAGATAATTGTGTAAGTAGAAAAAAATCCCGCAAAAACTGCATTTAGAAAGAGTTGAGTTCCCCCTCCACAATCACACTACCACCATATTTTACTGTTGGTATGATGTTCTTTTTCTGAAATGCTGTTACTTTTACGCCAGATGTAACGGGACATGCACCTTCCAAAAAGTTCAACTTTTGTCTCGTCGGTCCACAAGGTATTTCCCCAAAAGTCTTGGCAATCATTGAGATCATTGTTTTTTAGCAAAATTGAGATCAGCCTTAATGTTCTTTTTGCTTAAAAGTGGTTTACGCCTTGGAAATCTGCCATGCAGGCCGTTTTTGCCCAGTCTCTTTCTTATGGTGGAGTCGTGAACACTGACCTTAATTGAGGCAAGTGAGGCCTGCAGTTCTTTAGATGTTGTCCTGGGGTCTTTTGTGGCCTCTCGGATGAGTTGTCTCTGCGCTCTTGGGGTAATTTTGGTCGGCCGGCCACTCCTGGGAAGGTTCACCACTGTTCCATGTTTTTGCCATTTGTGGATAATGGCTCTCACTGTGACCCAATCCTGAGCCCACCAAACTGTACCCCCTCAACGCCCTGGCTGCGCCTAGAAATCCTGTCCATAAAAATTATGAACAGGATCGGTGACAAAGGGCAGCCCTGTCGGAGTCCTACTCTCACCGGAAACAGGTCCGACTTACTACCGGCAATGCGGACCAAGCTCCGACACCGGTTGTACAGGGACCGGACAGCCCTTAACAGGGAATCCGATATCCCGTAGTACCCCCCACAGGACTCCCCGAGGGACACGGTCGAATGCCTTCTCCAAGTCCACAAAGCACATGTAGACTGGTTGGGCAAACTCCCATGCCCCCTCCAGGACCCTGCTAAGGGTGAAGAGCTGGTCCACTGTTCCGCGACCCAGACGAAAACCACACTGCTCTGGTTTGCCAGTCCAGAGGCACTGTCCCCGATGTCCATGCAATGTTGCAGAGACGTGTCAACCATGACAGCCCTACAACATCCAGAGCCTTGAGGAACTCAGGGCGGATCTCATCCACCCCCGGGGCCCCGCCACCGCGGAGCTTTTTGACTACCTCGGCGACCTCGGCCCCAGAGATGAAAGAGTCCACCTCTGTGTCCCCAGACTCTGCTTCCTCATCGGAAGGCATGTTGGTGGAATTAAGGAGGTCTTCGAAGTACTCCCCCCACCGACCCACAACGTCCCGAGTCGAGGTCAGCAGCGCACCATCCCCACTATACACTGTGTTGACCGTGCACTGCTTTCCCCTCCTGAGACGCCGGATGGTGGACCAGAATCTCTTCGAAGCCGTCTGGAAGTCATTCTCCATGGCCTCCCCAAACTCCTCCCACGTCCGGGTTTTTGCCTCATTAACCACCGAAGCCGCGTTCCGCTTGGCCTGCCGGTACCTATCAGCTGCCTCCGGAGTGCCACCAGCCAAAAAGGCCCGGTAAGACTCCTTCTTCAGCTTGATGGCATCCCTCACCGCCGGTGTCCACCAACTGGTTCTTGGGTTGCCACCGCGACAGGCACCGACCACCTTACGGCCACAGCTCCGGTCGGCCGCCTCGACAATGGAGGCGCGGAACATAGTCCATTCGGACTCAATGTCCCCCACCTCCCCCAAGACATGGTTGAAGCTTTGCCGGAGGTGGGAGTTGAAGCTCGTCCTGACAGGGGACTCTGCCAGACGTTGCCAGCAGACCCTCACAATACGTTTGGGTCTACCAGGCCTGACCGGCATCCTACCCCGCCAACGGAGCCAACTCACCACCAGGTGGTGATCAGTTGACAACTCCGCCCCTCTCTTCACCCGAGTGTCCAAGACATGTGGCCGCAAGTCCGACGACACGACCACAAGGTCGATCATCGAACTGCGGCCTAGGGTGTCCTGGTGCCAGGTGCACATATGGACACCCTTATGCCTGAACATGGTGTTCGTTATGGACAATCCGTGACGAGCACAGAAGTCCAATAACAAAACACCGCTCTGGTTCAGATCGGGGGGGCCGTTCATCCCAATCACGCCCTTCCAGGTCTCACGGTCATTGCCCACTTGAGCATTGAAGTCCCCAGGAAGGACGCTCTCTAGCGCCTCCTCTAGAGACCCCAAAAAGGGCGGGTACTCCAAACTACTGTTCGGCGCATAAGCGCAAACAACAGTAAGGACCTGTCCCCCCACCCGAAGGCGGAGGGAGGCCACCCTCTCGTCCACTGCGGTGAACCCCAATGTACAGGCCCCGAGCCGGGGGGCAATAAGTATGCCCACACCTGCTCGGCGCCTCTCACCGGTGGCAACTCCAGAGTAGAAGAGAGTCCAGCCCCTCTCAAGGAGACTGGTTCCAGAGTCCAAGCCGTGCGTCGAGGTGAGTCCAACTATATCTAGCCGGAACTTCTCAACCTCACGCACTAGCTCAGGCTCCTTCCCCGCCAGAGAGGTGACATTCCACGTCCTTAGAGCCAGCTTCTGCAGCCGAGGATCAGACCGCCAAGGCCCCTGTCTTCGGCCACCGCCAAACTCACACTGCACCTGACCTCTTTGGCCCCTCCTACAGGTGGTGAGCCCATGGGAAGGGGGACCCACGTTGCCTCTTCGGGCTGTGCCCGGCCGGGCCCCATGGGTACAGGCCCGACCACCAGGCGCTCGCCATCGGGCCCCATCTCCAGGCCTGGCTCCAGAGGGAGGCCCCGGTGACCCACGTCCGGGCGAGGGAAAACGTTTTCCAAAGTTTGAATTCATCATAAGAGGTCTTTTGAACCACTCTTTGTCTGTTCCCTCACCTAGGACCAGATTGCCATGGGTGACCCTACCAGGGGCATGAAGCCCCCGACAACATTGCTCCCAGGATCATTGGGACGCGCAAACCCCTCCACCACGATAAGGTGATGGTTCAAGGAGGGGAATTTGCAGATGACGTTGTTCTGTTGGCCTCATCACCCTGTGACCTACAGCTCTCACTGGATAGGTTCGCAGCCGAGTGTGAAGCAGCTGGGATGAGAATCAGCACCTCCAAATCTGAGGCCATGGTCCTCAGCCGGAAAAGGGTGGAGTGCCCTCTCAGGGTTGGGAGTGAGATCCTGCCCCAAGTGGAGGAGTTTAAGTATCTCGGGGTCTTGTTCATGAGTGAGGGTAAAATGGAGCGGGAGATCGACAGGCGGATCGGGTCAGCGTCTGCAGTGATGCGGGCTCTGTGTCGGTCCGTCGTGGTGAAGAAGGAGCTGAGCCAAAAGGCAAAGCTCTCAATTTACCGGTCAATCTACGTTCCTACCCTCACCTATGGTCATGAGCTGTGGGTAGTGAACGAAAGAACAAGATCGCGAATACAAGCGGCCGAAATGGGTTTCCTCCGCAGGGTGTCTGGGCTCTCCCTTAGAGATAGGGTGAGAAGCTCAGTCATCCGGGAGGGGCTCAGAGTAGAGCCGCTGCTCCTCCGCATCGAGAGGAGCCAGATGAGGTGGCTTGGGCATCTATTTAGGATGCCCCCTGGACGCCTCCCTTGTGAGGTGTTCCGGACATGCCCCACCGGAAAGAGACCCCGGGGAAGACCCAGGACACGCTGGAGGGACTATGTCTCTCGGCTGGCCTGGGAACGCCTTGGGATCCCCCCGGAAGAGCTGGAAGAAGTGGCCGGGGAGAGGGAAGTCTGGGCATCCCTGCTGAAGCTGCTGCCCCCGCGACCCGACCTCGGATAAGCGGAAGAAAATGGATGGATGGGCTCTCACTGTGGTTCGCTGGAGTCCCAAAGCTTTAGAAACGGCTTTATAACCTTTACCAGACTGATAGATCTCAATTACTTTTGTTCTCATTTGTTCCTGAATTTCTTTGGATCTTGGCATGATGTCTAGCTTTTGAGGTGCTTTTGGTCTACTTCTCTCTGTCAGGTAGCTCCTATTTAAGTGATTTCTTGATTGAAACAGGTGTGGCAGTAATCAGGCCTGGGGGTGACTACAGAAATTGAACTCAGTGTGATAAACCACAGTTAAGTTATTTTTTAACAAGGGGGGCAATCACTTTTTCATACAGGGCCATGTAGGTTTGGATTTTTTTTCTCCCTAAATAATAAAACCCCTCATTTAAAACCTGCATTTTGTGTTTACTTGTGTTATCTTTGACTAATAGTTAAATGTGTTTGATGATCAGAAACATTTTGTGTGACAAACATGCAAAAGAATAAGAAATCAGGAAGGGGGCAAATAGTTTTTCACAACACTGTGTATGTATATATATATATAAAACTGCATATATGGAATGAAACCTGAGAGTTTTACATATACACACTGAATGACTCATAGTATGCGCGATCCCTTGCACCATCTGCTGAGAGAAATGAGAATCGCAGGTCAGAAAAGGCAGGAAACGGCATGACCGCCGCGCAGCTGTCAGCAATTTCACGTAAATAAGGGCAAAATAGCTTTATACTGGTTTTTACTGGTGCGATTTTGAAAATGTAAGCATGCAGGGTGATTAAGCTCACAGATCTAGGAAAAGTCATGAAAGTAGGGTCCTGGAATTTGATCGAGTGTGAAGTATTATTTTTTTCCCCCAATGCGGTCAAATGACCGGTGCTCTGCGTTTCTCGTGTTAAACCATAGTACACCAAATTCTTGGTGTTTTCTTCTTTTTAGAGATACATGATGTACAATTGTTGCAAACTTTCTCAAGAAAAGGCTAGTTTAAAGAAATCATTAGCAGCCCATTATTATCATGATTTTCATGTTTATGATGTCTGTATGCAGACTTCTGACCTTAGCTGTCTTTGCTTTTGCCTACTACAAACCGGATTCCAAAAAAGTTGGGACACTAAACAAATTGTGAATAAAAACTGAATGCAATGATGTGGAGATGGCAAATGTCAATATTTTATTCAGAATAGAACATAGATGACAGATCAAGAGTTTAATCCGAGAAAATGTATTATTTTAAAGGAAAAATATGTTGATTCCAAATTTCACGGTGTCAACAAATCCCAAAAACGTTGGGACAAGTAGCAATAAGAGGCTGGAAAAAGTAAATTTGAGCATTATGAAGAGCTGGAAGACCAATTAATAGTAATTAGTTTAATTGGCAACATGATTGGGTATAAAAAGAGCTTCTCAGAGTGGCAGTGTCTCTCAGAAGCCAAGATGGGTAGAGGATCACCAATTCCCACAATGTTGCGCAGAAAGATAGTGGATCAATATCAGAAAGGTGTTACCCAGCGAAAAAATTGCAAAGACTTTGCAGTTATCATCATCAACTGTGCATAATATCATCCGAAGATTCAGAGAATCTGGAACAATCTGTGTGTAAGGGTCAAGGGCGTAAAACCATGCTGGATGCCCGTGATCTCCGGGCCCTTAAACGACACTGCACCACAAACAGGAATGTTACTGTAAAGGAAATCACAGAATGGGCTCAGGAATACTTCCAGAAACCATCGTCAGTGAACACAATCCACCGTGCCATCCGCCGTTGCCAGCTGAAACGCTGATCCACAAGCACAGGCGTTTTCATTGGGCCAGGGATCATTTAAAATGGAGTGTGGCAAAATGGAAGATGTTCTGTGGTCAGACGAGTCACGATTCGAAGTTCTTGGAAATGTGGGACGCCATGTCATCCGGACCAAAGAGGACAAGGACAACCCAAGTTGTTATCAACACTCAGTTCAGAAGCCTGCATCTCTGATGGTATGGGGTTGCATGAGTGCATGGGCAGCTTGCATGTCTGGAAAGGCACCATCAATGCAGAAAAATATATTCAGGTTCTAGAACAACATATGCTCCCATCCAGACGTCATCTCTTTCAGGGAAGACCCTGCATTTTTCAACAAGATAATGCCAGACCACATTCTGCATCAATCACAACATCATGGCTGCGTAGAAGAAGGATCCGGGTACTGAAATGGCCAGTCTGCAGTCCAGATCTTTCCCCTATAGAGAACATTTGGCGCATCATCAAATCAAATTCAAATTTTATTTGTCACATACACAGTCATACACAGTATAATATGCAGTGAAATGCTTACACGACCGCCAGTGACCTTAAAAAGAAAATAAAAGCTTGTACGTAAAATAAATATCAATAAAAGGAAATACTAAAGAAATAAATTTAACTAGTAAAATTAACTGTACAATAAGGGCATAAAAAATATTGCAAAATATATAAATATAGGGGGGGGAGTATATATATATATATATATATATATATACTCGGACGCTTCCCAGACCGCAACAAAGAGAACAGTCCATTACTGGGGTGACTGAGGTCCTTCATGATCTTCCTGGCCTTAGTCCAGCACCGCTTGCTGTAGATCGAGTGCAGGTCAGGGAGCTCAGTGCGGATGATGCGCTCGGCTGATCGCACCACCCTCTGTAGAGCTCGTCTGTCCTGCATGGTGCTGTTCCCGAACCAAGTCGTGATGTTTCCCGTCAGGATGCTCTCTATGGTGCAGGAGTAGAAGTTCCTGAGCACCTTGGAGGGCAGTCTAAAGTCGCTCAAGCGTCTGAGGTGGTACAGACGCTGCCGGGCTTTTTTCACCACGGTGTTGATGTGACAGGACCATGACAGGTCCTGAGTAATGTGAACACCGAGGTATCTGAAGCTGTCCACTCTCTCCACTGGGCTCCTGTTGATGATGGGTGTCTGGTAGTTCCTCTCCTGCTTTGTACAAAAGTCCACTATCAGCTCCTTTGTCTTTCTGACGTTCAGGAGGAGATTGTTCCTCTGGCACCAGTTCTCCAGATTTCCAATCTCCTCTAGGTAGTCCGGCTCATCATTGTTGGTCAGTCCGACCACGACGGTGTCGTCAGCAAACTTGATGACGGAGGTGGAGTTGGTAGTGGCCACGCAGTCGTGGGTGTACAAAGAGTACAGCAGGGGGCTCAGAACACAACCCTGGGGGGCTCCAGTGCTGAGAGTGAGTGTAGCTGAGACATGTCCGCCCTCCGTACTGCTTGTGGTCTGCCAGTCAGAAAATTGGAGACCCACTGACATATAGATGAGCTGAGTCCCAGGTGCTCCAGCTTGGTGGTGAGTGTGGAGGGAATTATGGTATTAAATGCAGAGCTGTCGTCGATGAAGAGCATTTTAACATAATTCCCTTTCCTAGTGTCCAGGTGAGTGAGTGATGTGTGGAGGAGATGAGAGATTGCATCGTCTGTGGAGCGGATCTGACGGTATGCAAACTGTAGTGGGTCCAGTGTGTCGGGTAGTGAAGAAATGAAGTCTCTGATAAGGCGTTCAAAGCACTTCATCACTACTGAGGTGAGGGCTACAGGGCGATAATCATTGAGAGAAGCAGGATGTGGTTTCTTTGGGACAGGAACAATGATGGACTCTTTGAAGCACGTGGGGGATCACCAACTGAGATAAATAGATGTTGAATATCTCAGTGAACACGGGTGCTAGCTGGTCTGTGCAGGATCTGAGAATACGGCCTGAGATGCCGTCTGGTCCTGCGGCTTTCCTGGTGTTCACTCTTGAAGGCTCTCCTCACGTCGTGCTCGGAGATGATGAGCGCGTTCCCGGTACTGGCAGTGTCTTCCTGTCTGCAGCCGTTAGCGCCGCTAGCATTAGCATCGCTAGTGTCTTTAGCTGCAGCCTCGAAGCGAGCGTAGAATGTGTTCAGCTCGTCTGCCAGAGTCGCGTCCGCGTTCGTCATACCGGATGTTGGTGCTTTATAGTCCGTTATTGTCCTTAGTCCCTGCCACAGGCTCCTAGAGTCACTCTGTTGAAGCTGTGACTCTAGTTTTCTCCCGTAGCGCTGCTTCGCCTCTTTCACCGCTTTCCGCACGTTATATGACGCAGCCTTGTATGGTTCCATGTCCCCCGATGCAAGTCCCGTGTTGTAGGCAGCGGTGCAAGATCTCAGAGCGTCGCGGATGGTTTTATCCACCCACGGCTTCTGGTTGGGAAACTTTCTGATAGTCTTTTTCTCCACCGTATCGTCCACTAGCTTCCCAATAAATCCCACAACCGCTTCCGTAAACACGCTGACATCATCATCGGTGCTGTTTCTGAACATGTCCCAGTCTGCGTCATCGAGTGCGTCCTGTAACGCGGTCACCGATTGGTCCGTCCAGCGTGCGACCTCCCTCTGAACCGGAACTTCCTGTTTCAGCCTTTGTTTATATTTTGGCATGAGGAAGATGGCGGCGTGGTCGGATTTACCAAATGCTGGACGAGATTGTGCCTTGTAGCCGTCCTTGACCGTTGTATAACAATGATCTAGACTGATTCAAGATGGCGCCGGTGAGGTCGGCTGCCGTCACGACTGCTCCGACCACCTTTTCTTTGTTTTTGTTCTTTAAGTTAGTTTTCAGTGTTTTAAAATCTGCAAAATCATCACTATTGAGTACATTAGGTATGATCGAGACACTCTTGTTTCTATTGGTATACAATGTACTCACAATTCGACGTTTTTAACTCTGGATCCCAGCTGGCCGAGTGAGATCCTGAGGGCGAAGCGGCGGCCCCGAGGGAAACGAGCTGGCGTGAGGAACCGGCTGAGAGCCCGTGCACACCGCTTATCATAAAGAGGAAGGTGCGACAAAGAAGGCCCAAGATGATTGAACAGTTAGAGACCTGTATTAGACAAGAATGGGAGAGCATTCCTATTTCTAAACTTGAGAAACTGGTCTCCTCTGTCCCCAGACGTCTGTTTAGTGCTGTAAGAAGAAGGGGAGATGCCACACAGTGGTGAAAATGGCCTTGTCCCAACTTTTTTGGGATTTGTTGACACCATGACATTTTGATTCACCATATTTTTCCCTTAAAATGATACATTTTCTCAGTTTAAACTTTTGTTCCGTGTTTTATGTTCTATCCTGAATAAAATATTGACGTTTGCTATCTCCACATCATTGCATTCAGTTTTTATTCACAATTTGTTTAGTGTCCCAACTTTTTTGATGCTAAAAAAGTTAATTGCAAAAAAATACTCTTTCTGTAGATGGTGTTGTATTTTGTGATGGATGTGCTCAGAGACCTTCCTGGTTTGCCTGGACTGTTTGTTGCTTGTCTTTTCAGTGGTGCTCTCAGGTAAAGGGCTTATAAATAAATTACTCAAAAAGCTCATACAGTATTTGGTGTTTGGCCATCAACATCTTTGTTTTTTTGTTTTTTCTTCCATAGCACTATTTCATCTGCTTTCAACTCACTGGCGACAGTTACCATGGAAGATCTGATTAAGCCCTTTTATCCCACCATGACAGAAGCTCGAGCTACGCTGCTATCCAAAGGCCTCGGTGAGCCATGCTTTAACTCTCCCACCCAGGAGCAGCGTACTTGCACAACAATTCTTTCTTATATCTACACCACACCTTCTGGGTTTCTGGTTTGTTCACTGCAGCTGTAACTGCCTGAGAAAGCTATTTTGACATTCATGAGATACCCAAGAACCCTTTTATTGAGCTGCAGAAATGCATTAAACTCTGATACCTCATAAATAATAAAAAATTTAAATTACATTTGGATACTACCCATAATATAAGACTCTAGACATTTATTAAATTTAATGTGATTTTATTTGTTTATTTATTTTGACTATCATGTCAGTACTAGTATAACCACAATATCTTCTATGCCACTATGGTAAATATACAGTACATAATGCTTGTTGGTTACATTATTAATGTGTAAATGTCTGTTTAATTTGATAATGGGATAGTCTATTCTTGTGTGTTAATATGCAGTGGCTTTCTCTCCTACATACTGGGCCATAGTAGTAGTTGTTCCATTCAAAAAGCAATTTCTCAGTTTATCTTTAAAAACCACATCATGGACATGATTGCATTACAAAGAAAAATAAACAGCATCGATAAATTGCACAGTTGAAATAAAAAAATAATTTAGTTAAAGCTGTGCTATATCCCTGTGTGTGAATAGTACAGTAATTGATTCATTTTAAAATCATGTGCATTGTAGCAGCAGATATATAGTATTTACGTATTTTTATGTGCTTTCACGAAATTGGAGATAGTATACCCAACATCAAGGTTTTGAAGAATCTTTTCTTTGTTTGTCCCAGCTCTTGGCTATGGACTGGTGTGTCTAGCTATGGCTTACTTCGCGTCTCTAATGGGCTCTGTGTTACAGGTATGGACTAGTCTGTTTGTTTGTAATATCAAGAATGCAAATACTATAATAATGTAGTAATCATGTAATAATGTTATACTCAGTTTTTTTTTTTTCATAATCTCTATTTAGATGGTCATTTTGGCACCTATTTTTACTCATAGCTCTGTTCACCTGGATGAGTCATATGAGAGGTGTAAAAAAAAAAAAAGAAGTGTATTTTGTATTTGAATAAAAATACACTTTAACAGGGAAATCTGATTGCTTTTCATTTAGATGTACATTATTTACTGGTTTTCTGTATTTTGTCCAGATTATTCCATTTATTTTAACTCTAATATGATGCTGTGAATTATTATTTAAATTCCTTGATCAGTTCATCACAGAATGTATACAGTAGTATATGTGAATATTGTCTTGCAATAATGTACATTATAATACAGGTTTAAAAGTGATAAAAATTATTATATTTTTCAAGTTTGCAACATTGAACTTTGTCTCTGTTCCTGAATGTTTTTTTCATTTATTTATTTTTATCGTCCTGTGATCTTTCAGGCTGCACTTAGTATTTTTGGCATGGTTGGTGGACCTCTTCTTGGGGTCTTCTGTTTAGGCATGTTCTTTCCCTGGGCCAACTCTATCGTAAGTGCGTTGTTTCTCTGTATCAGTGGAAACATTTATCTTGCAGCATTAGTATACTTAAACAACATTACACACAAGAGAGCCGTTGTTTCTTTATATCAACATGGCTGTGATTCGGCTGTAGACGCAAGGTCACATAATTGCAGTCATAATAATCAGTACAACAGTGTTATTACGAGTGTGATGCTGCAACATTATTGTTATACAACAGTTATATAAACAACAAAGTGGAGTAACAAGTGAAGTGGTGCACACAGTGCAATGTACCAGAGCTGTTGTGCCAAATGTCAGCAATCCTTAAACACCACTTCCAGCCACCATCAACATTTGTTTTATGATGGGAATTGAGGCATGTGTATTTGTCTATACCTCCAGGGAGCAGTATCTGGTTTGGTAGCAGGACTGATAATGGCTTTCTGGATAGGCATTGGTAGCTTTGTCTCCCGCATGCAAGCAGCAAGTACACCCCTATTAAACACCACAATCATTCATCATACCAGCAACACAACTGCTCTCTTGACTACGCTCATTAAGTCTACTACAGCAAAACCAAGGTAAATTTGAAGAAGCTTACAGGTTCAGTGTTTTTTTAAACATTTTTTGTAATATCTGTTATTTTTATTTTAATTAAAGGTATATGCATTAAATTGCACAATGAATTTAACAAAGTTTATAATAATATAAAACATTACTATTAATGTTCGTCTGAAAATCATTTTATTCATATACATCACAGCTTAATATGTATATAAACATCATTTATCTAAGTATGGATGATTTATTAACTGGATACATTTATATAGATAATTTATAGGGTGAACACAGACATTTTTGTTCAGAGTTTGTAGAAGTGTTACATGAATTAAACTGATCTAAAAAAAAATTTCTGTGAGGTGAATAATAAAATACCCCTGTCTCCATAGGCCCACTGGATTGCAGGCCCTCTATTCGTTGTCCTACATGTGGTACAGTGCTCACAACTCAGCCACAGTTGTAGTAGTAGGACTGTTGGTCAGCCTTCTCACTGGTATGCAAAGCTGTTTACACTATTCAACAACAGATTAGTATTTCATGTTTACAACTATTTGGAAACCCACATGAAAAGCATATTTTATTTATATAGTGGCTTCTGCATTTTAATACATTGTAAATTTAATTTATGGTTTAATAAAGTAAATGGTTTAATTCAGTTTTGCCCTTAATCTACACACAATAATCCAAGAGGTATGTTTTACAATAAGCATTTTAGAAATTGTTTTTCAAATGTATTAAAAATCAAAAACTTCAATCTCTCATTTAGTTAATTATTCAGAACCTTAACTATAGCACACCCAGTTGATCTAAAGTGCATCATGGAGGCTGTGGGTTCAACTTTGGCGAACTTAATTGATTGGACAAAAGTTTAAAAGGTACACACTTGTTTGTATAGAGTTCCATAATTTGCAGTGCAAGTCAGACCAAACACCAAGTCCAAGGTGCTCAACCAGTTAAGGTTCTGGCTGGCTCAACCAGTTATATAAACAAACAAGGTGGAGTAACAAGTGGAGTGGGGCACACAGTAAAATGTACCAGAGCTGTTATGCCAAACATCAGCACTTTTTTAAACACCACTTCCAGCCACAATGCTACTGAATCCAGGAAATCCAACAGAAATTATACTCTCAAAAGTGGAAAGCAATGTTTTAACCTAGTGTTAAAACCTAAGTGTCCGAGTGGTGCAGCGGTGTGTGTGAGAGAGAGAGAGAGAGAGAGAGAGGTGTGGTGGATTATTCAGTGAAACGAGGCTCAGCGGAAAAATGTTAGGCACATCAGTCACTTAACCCCAAATAAAAGTTATTTCTGAGTGTTATGATATTGTTGTAAAATAACAGATGTACAAACGGTGCGCGCTGAATATTAAACCTATACCAGGCACGATGATTTTGTTTATTTGTTTGCTGTTTTTTCTATAGTATGCTGAGCAAAATAAAAAAATTTTAAAAAGTAAATAAAACAGCATCACTCGGGGATCGAACCTGGATCTCCCGCATGAAAGGGCGAGGACTTAACCGCTGCACCACTCGGACACTTGGAGACAACCCGCCCCAGTCACGTTAATAAGCCACTCGACTTCTTTGAAAGAAAGCTCTAGATAAGTGACGAAATATGCCTGTTATAATAATTGTACGTGTATTTGATCTGTTTTAAACGTGGTGTTATTTGATCTATTTATTGGTTTAGTAAACTTGGCCGATTTCGTTATAATTTTGTTGACAAGTGGGGCTTGAAAATTCTCCCACCCCCTTAAGTGGGGAATGACAGAAATATGGTCATTTATTTCAGTTAATAAATCTACTATAAATTTTTTTACTCATTATTGTACAGTACGTATCAATAGCTCTGGTTCAGATTTTTCATGTTTGTTGTGGAAATTACCATCACTTGTATTTACTGCGATGAATGAAAATGTCACTTTGCGCCACCTGGCGGCCATTTTATGAATGACTGAAATGCAACTGATTTATTTTGGCCGCTGTCACCTTTAAACGGCGGTGAGCGCAACGGTAATAACCATTCCGATTGGGTAACCACTGTACTAATGACGGCGATATGCCCACCAGACCAGAACAAGCTTCAGAACAGAGTCATCTGAACAGAACTTGAAATTGAAGGTATAGATACAGTGCCGTGAAAAAAGTTTGTCCCTTCTAGATTTTTTTTTTTTTTGCATAATTGTTGCACTTAAATGATTTAGGTCATCAAACTAATTTTTATATTTCACAAATATAACACAATGCATTTCTTTTTATGATTTAATTTATTCAGTCCGATAGTTCAGGACTGGAATTTCCTACAAGTCTACCTGAGTCTCCAATAACTACATGGACTCCATATTAACATCAACTAACATCAACTGTTATAGCTGACCTACCTGCCACCTAACACACTGTATAAATGCAGATAATTTCATGCAGATCATTTTTCACCCAAATGAGGATGGGTTCCCAGTTGAGTCTGGTTCCTCTCATGGTTTCTTCCTATCACCATCTCAGAGTTTTTCCTTGCCACTGTCGCCCTCGGCTTGCTCACCAGGGACAAACTGACCATTTTGATTCATACGCATTCACATTCCATACAAACTGAAATAATTCTTTTGATTGTGTAAAGCTGCTTTGAGGCAATGTCAATTGCTCAAAGCGATATACAAATAAAATTGAATTGAATTATTAAAGGAAAAAAGCTGTCCAAACCTACCTTTTACCACAACCCCTTCTAAATCAGGAATGAACTTTGATTAACCACATTTTTGTTTAATGAGAAGCTGAGTTAAATTTTACCTGCCGCATCCAGGTGTCAGTACTGCCAGACCTGTTGAATCAAGAAATCACTTAAATAGAACCTGCCAGACAAAGTTAACTTCAACTCACTTTATGCCTCGATTTAAAGAAACCGAAGTAACAAAGTAAATGACATGTATTAGTCTGGAAAGTATTACAAAACCATTTCTAAGGCTTTGGGACTCCTGCGAACTAAGAGCACAATGTCAACTCATCCAGGAGCTCATAAAAGAACCCAGAACAACATTTAAAGGACTGCAGGCTACACTTCACTCAATTTGAATAAGAATAAGAAAGCAACTGAGCAAAATTGCATCCATGGGGGATGAACATAAGGCTCGTCTCACATTTGCCACGAACATCATTATCCCTAAGACATTTGGGCAAATATTCTGTGGACAGCTGAGATAAAAGGTGAACTCTGTGGAAGGTGTGCGTCCCATTACATGTGGCGTAGAACTAGTACAGCATTTCATAAAATTAATATCATACCACAACACTGCTGCACCGTGAATGGTTCTCATTTCAGAAATGAAATAAATAAGTGTGTGTGTGTGTGTGTGTATATATATATATATATATATATATATATATATATATATATATATATATATATATATACACCTTCACTCATTCAATGTGTTTTCTTTATTTTCATGACCATTTACATTGATAGATTCTCACTGAAGGCATCAAAACTATGAATGAACACGTGGAGTTATGAACTACTGAAAACATGTTTTATATTCTAGTTTCTTCAAAATAGCCGCCCTTTGCACTGATTACTGCTTTGCACACTCTTGGCATTCTCTCGATGGGCTTCAAGAGATAGTCGCCTGAAATGGTTTCCAACAGTCTTGAAGGAATTCCCAGAAGTGTTTAGCATTTATTGGCCCCTTTGCCTTCACTCTGCGGTCCAGCTCACCCCAAACCACCTCGATTGGGTTCAGGTCTGATGACTGTGGAGGCCTTTTTTTGTTAAGTACACAACTCCACGTGTTCATTCATAGTTTTGATGCCTTCAGTGAGAATTTAGCAAATAAAATTTTATTTTCATGTAAATGGTCATGAAAATAAAGAAAAACACATTGACCGATAGATGAGAAGTTGTGTCCAAACTAACCCTGGCCTATATATATATATATATAGTTAGATCTAGATTTACTTATAAATGACAGCATACACTGTATCACTATAGTAGTAGTCAAGTAGTCAGTACTGTTAAGATCCCAATATAAAAACATGCAAACATGAACAGTATATTCTGCTTATTGAACTTAAATTCAAGCCTCTTATCACATAACATTGCAGATTCAGTACAACACAACTGAACTCATTCTGATATTAACTACAGCAACTCAGAACATTTATCATGTTAGTGTGTTGTGTACTATTATCAGGTATTATTATTCATTATGTATTATTATATCAGAATTCTGAGTTAGGACAATGGACCCTGGTCTATCTTGTAGTGTTGACTCTTTATAGTGTGAGGTAATTCAATCAATTGATGTATTTACTATCATTCAACATGAAATCTAAATAGATTTTAATAGTGATTACTTTTATATATAATCAGTAAATAACCTGCGAAAGTGGCAAACATTCTCATCCTGTTGAGAAGCAATAGCCCTTTAAGGAAATGATAAACACACACACCAAACAGGAAGTAAAAGTGTGCGCGCGTGCAATGCATGTGTGAACATGTGTAGAGAGAGATATTAAATGTCTCATGACATTCATGCGTGTTTTATGCGCGTAATATTACGTTGCAATGTAAACGTTTATTATATCGGATGACTTTAGAGAAAACTACAACAAAAATATATTGTCATACCTGTAGTGTTTGCATGTATTCAATTCAATTCAATTTTATTTATATAGCGCTTTTAACAATGGTCATTGTCTCAAAGCAGCTTCACAAAAATTAAAGAAATTTAACAAAAAAAAAAAATATATATATATATATATATATTATTTATATATATATATATATATATATATATATATATATATATATATATATAGAATAATTATATATAAAGTAATAAATAAAATTATAATAGAAAATAAATAAATAAAAACAAATAATAATAATAATTATAGAAAAGAAAATAATTGGAAGTGTGGATGTGTGAGAAAAATGTGCAGATAATAATGAGACGAATGAATGAAATTTCTCTGATGAGCAAGCCAAGGGTGACGGCGACGGTGGCAAGGAAAAACTCCCTGAGATGGCATTAGGAAGAAACCTTGAGAGGAACCAGACTCAACAGGGAACCCATCCTCATTTGGGCGATAACAGATAGAAATGATATAACATCTTGTGTGTTGTGCAGGTGAAAATTCAATATGACAGAAATTATTTAAATTGTCATGAAGACCAGTTCAGCATAGGGACGAGTCAGTAGGTGTAGAGGGCAGATGAGGTCTGGATCACTGGAAGCACAGGAGCAGCATGTGTAGCTCCAACCATCATAAAGCTGAATCCAGTTGGAGCTGGTCCTTCTCTGGATGCCTCAGGAACCTCGCAGGGTCAGCCTTTGTCTACTGAAGCTGGCAAAATCTCCCGATGCCTCGGGATGGGTAGAGAAATACAGAACAGATGGGGAGAATTAGCGTAGTTGCCATTCGGTATAGATGTACTGGAGTATGAGTACTGGGATGAGTTATGTGTATGCCAGATTAAAAAGATGCGTCTTGAGTCTACTTTTGAACTGAGAAACCGTGTCTGCTCCCCGAACACTGTCTGGAAGGCTATTCCAAAGCTTTGGAGCTAAATATGAAAAAGCCCTACCCCCTTTTGTAGATTTTGAAATTCTGGGAACTACCAGAAGTCCGGAGTTTCGTGATCTTAAGGCGCGTGGTGGATTGTAGCGTATCAGAAGACTGGTTAGGTATGTGGGAGCTAAACCATTTAAAGCCTTGTATGTAAGTAATACTATTTTGTAATTTATTCTAAACTGAACAGGTAGCCAGTGCAGGGATGATAATATTGGGGTTATATGATCATATTTTCTGGATCTAGTGAGAACCCTGGCAGCTGCATTTTGGATTAACTGAAGCTTGTTTATTGAGGATGCAGGACAACCACCTAGTAATGCATTACAATAGTCCAGTCTGGAGGTCATGAATGCATGAACTAGTTTTTCTGCATCAGATACGGATAAGATGTTCCTAAGTTTAGCAATATTTCGAAGATGGAAAAAGGCTGTTTTTGTGATATTTGAAATGTGATTTTCAAAAGACAAGTTACTGTCTAATATTACTCCCAGATCTTTTACTGCTGAGCTGGTAATAACAGTACATCCTTCTAAGCGCAAGCTGAATTGTGAAAGCTGTTGTGTGCTGGTTTTTGGGCCAATAAGTAATATCTCTGTCTTATCTGAATTTAATAAAAGAAAGTTATTGGTCATCCAATCTTTTATGTCCTGGACACACTCAGTTAATCTAGACAACTTAGGTATTTCGTCTGGTTTAGTTGAGATATATAATTGGGTATCATCAGCATAACAATGGAAACTAATCCCATGTCTTCTAATGATGTTACCCAAGGGAAGCATGTATATTGAGAACAACAGAGGTCCTAAAACTGACCCGTGTGGGACCCCATATTTCACTGGCATTATACCAGACGGTTCTCCATTTAGATCTACAAAATGGTAGCGATCAGACAGGTAAGATCTAAACCATTTTAGTGCCTGTCCCTGAATACCTATATAATTTTGTAAGCGATCTATGAGAATATTATGATCTATAGTGTCGAATGCAGCACTAAGATCGAGCAGGACTAGCAATGAGATGCAGCCTTGGTCTGAAGCTAAAAACAAGTCATTTGTAATCTTAACTAGTGCAGTTTCTGTGCTATGATGGGGCCTGAAACCTGACTGAAATTCTTCAAGGATGTTGTTATCCTGCAAGAATGTGCAAATTTGAGCTGATACTACTTTTTCTAGTATTTTTGATATGAACGGGAGGTTTGAGATCGGTCTGTAATTTTTTATTTCATTCGCGTCCAAATTAGATTTTTTAAGAAGCGGCTTAATAACTGCTAACTTGAAAGGTTTAGGGACGTGACCTAGATGTAATGAAGAATTAATAATGTTTAGGAGTGGCTCTCCAACCGTAAGCATCACTTCTTTTAAAAATCTGGTTGGGATTGGGTCTAACAGGCACGTTGTTGATTTAGCCGAGGTGATGAGTTTATACAGCTCTTCCTGTCCTATACCTGTAAAGCAGTGAAAATCTAAATGTGAAGCTATAGGCTGAACTGGATCGTGAGATACTATTAGAGGTTGAACCTCCATTATTTTCTTCCTGATATTATTGATTTTTTCATTAAAGAAGTCCATAAAGTCTTCACTTCTAAACTGTGATGGGATACTCTCTGCGGGCATCTTAGGTTTTGTTAGGCGAGCCACTGTACTAAATAAGAACCTGGGATTGTTTTGGTTTCTTGCTATCAGTTGGCTAAGATGCTCGGTCCTAGCAGTTTTTAGAGCCTGTCTATAGCTGCACATACTGTCTTTATACGCAATTCGAAAAACTTCTAATTTAGTTTTCCTCCATTTTCGCTCGAGGTTACGGGTTGCTCTCTCTAGGGCGCGAGTATGACTGTTGTACCACGGTGCCAATGTTTTATCTCTGACTTTTTTTAATCTGATGGGAGCAACAGTGTCTAATGTACTGGTAAGTATAGTGCCCATGCTGCTAGTCACTTCATCTAGATCATCTGCATTTAGGGGTCTAATAAGAAATTGGGACAGATCCGGCAGATTACTTGTGAATCTGTCTTTAGTGGTGGGATTCATATTTCTAACAGATTGATAGCGTGGGGAGACACAGCTAATCTGTTCTACGGGTAGAGTATATGTCAGGAGGTGATGATCTGTGATATCATCACTTTGAGGTATGATCTCTATATTAGAGACATCTATACCATGGGATATAATTAAATCTAGCGTATGATTAAAGCGGTGAGTTGCTCCAATTATATTTTGCTTAACCCCAAAGGTATTTAGTAAATCCATAAATGTGAGTGCTAAAGCGTCGTTAGCATCATCTACATGAATGTTAAAGTCTCCTACTATCAATACTTTGTCAGAGTTAACCAATAGGTCTGATAGCAGATGTCCAAATTCTTTAAGAAAATCGCCATATGGCCCCGGGGGTCTGTACACGGTGGCCAAGGTAAAATATATCAAGGGTTTATTACGTATTTCATTTAGTGCAACATTAATGATAAGCACTTCAAATGAATTAAACCTGGGCCTTATTTTCTGGGTAACAGTGAGTACATCATTGTAGATAGTGGCGACACCACCACCGCGACCAATTAGACGGGGCTCGTGCTTATAGAAATATCCTGACGGAGTAGACTCATTCAGACCAAAATATTCATTTGGTTTAAGCCAGGTTTCAGTGAGACAGAGTGCGTCAAGGCAATAATCTGAGATAATTTCATTAACAATAAGTGCTTTAGGCGCAAGGGATCTAATGTTGAGTAGTCCAAACTTTAGAGGTGGATTTTGACTACTTATTTTGCCTTTTTCTGGTTTTATGGTTATCAGATTGCTTCGGGCAAATTTAACAAATTTATTCTTTTTTCTCAGTATTCGGGGAACAGACACAGTTTCTATAGGACAAGCTATGTGTGTTCGTCTATCACTACGGTGAGTTGTGATGTGTCTAATATGTTTGGAATCTACAGTATGACTTACCGCCAGTCAGATGGTTCGTAGTGTTCTGGAGATGTTGTCAGAGAGGACCGCTGCTCCAGCTCTGCTAGGGTGTAGGCCATCGGTGTGATAGAGCCTAGGACGCTCCCAGAAAACATTCCAGTTATCAACAAAGCGTAATTTCTGTTGTTGACACCAAGATTGTAACCATTCATTAAAAGCAAATAATCTACTGAACTTCTCGATTCCTCGCTGAAATGTGGGAAGCGGTCCAGATACGATGATCCTTGTCGTGGGTGATGTGCTGCGGACCTTCTCGACCAGGCTCCTGAAGTCCTTCTTTAGGATCTCCGTCTGCCTCAGCCTGGTGTCGTTCGTGCCGGCATGAAGAACCACAGCTCCAATGTTCCTCCTCAGGGCAGCAGGCACCTGTGCAGCAACATCAAGAACACGTGCACCAGGTAAACAGCGTGTGTGCACCTTACCTTTAGCCGTGGTAGCACGCACGTGACGAACGATGGAGTCTCCGATGACCAGGACGTCGTGTGCCATCTCGCGGAGAGGAGCGAAGCGGTTTTGGGTCGAGATGTCGAAGACGAGTGGTGGTGGTGGAGAGATCCTCGCCCGGGGCTTGGCGTGCTTCTTCCGCTGCTGCTGTATCCAGGGTCCGTGATGTCCCGGCGCCGGGGTGTAGGAACACTGGGCGGGATGCGTCCTTGGTGTGTTGGACCTGGGCAGAGAAACACGCGGGGTTGAGGTTGTAGGAGAATTCTCACGCCGAGAATTTACCTGGGACAGGTGAGCGTCGGTCTGCGTCGATTCCAGCGTGGCTTTCCGCTGCTGTAACCGGGCCAGCTTCACCTGTAGCTCACGGATCAGCTTCTCCACGGCCTCCACCTCCAAATCCACCGAGTGCAGCTCCAATGTCTCCTCACCTGCACTCAGAGGCAGAATCACAACCGACATGGTGTCTAAACACGGAAAATAATCGGTGTGAGGAAGCGAAAACAAACTTTACAAACAAACAAACAAACGTGATAGCCGGGCTAGCGATGCTAATGCTAATTAGCGATGCTAATGCCGGCTAAAAGCGGTGTGCTGCAAAACAATTAAAACTTAACGATATAACACGCGTTTCGAGTAAATATATTATAAGATACTTATCCGTTTTATGTACACTCTTCGTAAGGGGACGAAAAAGTTTAAAAGTTGGTCAGTATGGTGGAGCTCGGAAAAAAGCAGCTTCTCAGTGTCCTCGTACGGAGGAAGTGACGTCAGCCGAGTATCGTGACGTCAGTATCGATACCAAGATCAGGTGATTTTGGAGGACCAAAAATTCAATAGTTCTATTCCAAGTTTTCTGTTCAGCATCTTGACTCTAACATAAGCATGTCGAGCGGGACGAGGTAACTAAGCGTGTGTAATGTCACTGGGCATGTGCATGACAAAAAAAAAAAAAAAGTAGTAAACTGCACATTGGCTAACAGCTCCGTTTGTCTGTGATCTTTTTTTTCTTCTATACCGAAGGACGTTACAATACCAAAGAATAAACTACCCACCAAAGTGGCTAGTGAGACTAAAGTTATTACCCCCCACAGCCGGATTTTACCCAATGTCAAGCCCTGATATATATATATATATATATATATATATATATATATATATATATATATATATATATATATAGTGGTGTGAAAAACTATTTGCCCCCTTCCAGTCTGCTTGCTGTTTTCCCCGACGCATTCATAGTCATTAGCTTACTTCTGCCGGTGTGCCATAAAAACTTCATGATTAAAACTATATGTAGTAAATTTAACTGTGGTGAAGTTGGTTTTATATTGAACATTCGCTACACATTCAAGATTATCTCATCTGTTTATCAAGAAATAAATACCCCAAAAATGACAAATCGCATATTTTCCTACTCCGGAGTGGACAGAGAAACTATTATAAATAAATATATTTTTAGATCTTCTCCTAAAAATATACTGGTAAAAACCAGTTGGACTATAATCCACTCCATCATTGCTAATAACTACAACAATTCCCTTTGCAATATTCAGTTTGATAATTTTTTAAATAAATGTTTTATTTAAAAAAATTATGAATTTTCAATAGCTTTTTCGTTAAGTGGGTTACACAGGTAAAATCAATTGGACTATAATCGACTCTATCATTGCTAATACAGTAACTACAACCATCTTACTAACTAGCGAATTACTAACTTTACAACTTACTAACTAGCGAATGCTTTAGAAAAGGGCTCTAAAAACTATAGCAATATGAATGACAATATAGAATGTGCGAGTTGATGACCATGTATGATGACCAAATAGAAATGTTTTTTCATATACAACATGTATACTTTTATATTGTTTATTTTATAATAAAATTAGTTTTGTCAAATTTTTCATCATAAACTATATTTATTTGTATTATATATAAATGTTTATTTGCACATTGCATATTTGCAAATGTGCCACAAAATAAACATTATACAAGATTTTGTATTAATGCTCTTGACGGCTGTCACGTGCCTAGGGTTCATTATAATAGTAATATCATATTTGATGATAATAATAAACCTATGAATTTATGTTCTAATATAATATTTGATAGCGATTCAATCAAACCCGGGTCTTCTGCATGGAAGGCGAATCACCTACCACTAAGCTACCAGGATTGATAGGAATAGCGCTGAGCTATGTAGTAAATTAAAGAGGAGAATCACGATGCCGAATCACAGTCCTGAGCCCAAACCTCATTTAAATTGAATTAATAGATATTATAAGTAAAAAAAAAACAATAGCCCACGTTTAGAAAAGGTTTATAAATTTTTCCGACATGAGCGCCCGGAGTTTTTCTAAATCTTTAATAACTGATGGAGGTTTTGAGCTCTATACACACGCATTTTTGAGGGGTTTAAAACGAATAGTTCATGTAGTTATTAAACTACATGAAAGGTGAGAAGTGGGATTACTGAGCGCGCTGTATATACTGTACAACACGCGTTTATTAACCTTTTGATAAAAATGCTGCCTTTTGTAAAGTGAAAGTACTTTACAAAAGACGAGCAGCTTTTTTTCAGTCATAAATTCACAATCACATCACATTCCAGCTATTATTTCCAGCCGTGGTTAAATAATGGATGAAATAATTATTCAATGCTGGACACAAACAGCAAATATGATTATTATCAAAAGCCCGAAGAATGTCATATTCATAAAATAATATTTACTTACAGTAATATGATAATATATATATATATATAGAGAGAAACTTATTAGGAATTTTAAAGCACGAATTTGGGCATCTCGTTTCATCATTATGAAAATAATATGAAGCACATATACACACATTCATCATGAAAGATCTGTTGTTTTAGGCTAAGTAATTATAAACAATTCTTCGTTTGGTCCGGCTTTTAGATAAAGTCCTTCCATGCGCCATCTGGCGGATATTCAGTGAAGCACAACACATTTCTTTAAATTCACGAATGTTGCTTACGGGAAGTTGCGGGAAGCCGCGCGCTAAATTGCAGGATCTCGCGGGAAAACAAGCGCATTCTTAACGGCCACATCTGTCCACTCACGCCGTGCACACAGTGGAAACACTGTGGTTATTTTTATTGGAAACAAGAAATCTCTCTGACACTCGATTGAGCGACACGCTAAGGAAATCACTGCTGTAAAGTAAAAATAAAACAAATGAACCTCCACTTTACCTTTGAAAAGAATTGCGACAGAGCAGTGTTTCTGTGTAGAGCAGAGAGATTTTGTCTGCGTGTCTGTGAAGGCGAAAGTGTGTGTGTCTGTCTCTCTCTCTCTCTCTCTCTCTCTCTCTCGCACACAGAGACAAAGAGCAGGCTGAGCCTTGAACAGTGAGAGAAAATGGATTTTTAACCTCTCTAATGAGACTAGCTTTTGCTTTACATGCGCGCTGTCCACATATGCATACAGACCGAAAATAAAATAGTTTTTACGTGGTCACAGGGTTATAGTAAACAGTACATGCGTGCATGGATGTTGATTATACCAGTAAGAGACGAGCACTAAGACCCAGCAGTGGAGACGATTACCCACAAGAGAAAGAAGAACCGTTGACTCAGTTGTGATCACGTGACGCTCTCCGTCAAAACAAGAAGCAGCTGTGTGTTACATGATACTCGGGACTCGTAAACCAAGACTTGTTCGTTTTCCAAGTAAAAATTTATTAAAAAAATCTTAGCTTGTCTTACGGAACACTCGCAAAACGCGTTACACGCAACCCGAGGTTTCACTGTATATATAGTTGCAAGCAACGATGAGCGGGGCCCAAGTACCCTGCGCCATCACCCTTTGTAGCAAACGGACAGGCATGGCAGAGGGTGATGACGAGCTCTGCAACAAGATGATGAGAGAAGAAATGTCAACATGGAAAAGTGGGCAAAGTACCCGGAGAGGAGGATGCTGGAGGAGTGTAATCTTTTGGACGTGGTTATTACTTTGCTATACTCATCTTATCTTCTTCTTTGTCTTTCGGCTGTTCCCTTTCAGGGGTCGCCACAGCGAATCATCTGCCTCCATCTAACCCTATCCTCTGCATCCTCTTCTCTCACACCAACTAACTTAATGTCCTCTCTCACTGCATCCATAAATCTCCTCTTTGGTCTTCCTCTAGACCTCCTGCCTGGCAGTTCCAACCTCAGCATCCTTCTACCGATATATTCACCATCTCTCCTCTGAACATGTCCAAACCACCTCAATCTGGCCTCTCTGACTTTATCTCCAAAACATCTAACATGGGTTGTCCCTCTGATGAACTCATTCTTGATCCTATCCATCCTTGTCACTCCCAAAGAGAACCTCAACATCTTCAGCTCTGCTACCTCTAGCTCTGCCTCCTGTCTTTTCTTCAGTGCCACTGTCTCTAAGCCGTAGAGCAGTTTTGTGTTATACCCGTGATGGGTTTCAAAGGTCTACACAGTGTATTTATGTATTCAGAAATATAAGTTTTTCACTCTGATATTATGGGTTGTGATGAGTTTACTGTCACATTAAGGCCAATTGAATCCTTTTTAAGCTAAATTCATACAACAAAATGCGCATGTTTTGGAGCCACTGAATGTAAACAAAGGAAATGATTCTGTTTCTCTTTCTGTCTGTCTGTCTGTCTGTCTGTATGTATTTATTTATTTATTTATACATTCATATTTACTCTGTGCTTATGATCAGGACCCTGGAAGGAGAAGGACGTGACCCCCGGTACTGTTTACCCTGTGATGGGAATGCTGCTCTTCTTTCTGCCTGAGCACTACAAAGAGAAGCTGTGCTGTGTTAATCCTCTGGAGCACAAGGTAATGTTCCCATCCTAGCACACTAATAAGAGGTAGAATGATGAGCTGATTCAATAAATATTTGTGTTTGCACATTGTCGACTTTTGCAGCTGAGGGTTTCTTGGTTTCAAAATGATGAATAAGAACCAATTACAGTTGTTACAAAATCGGAGCGTCGTATTTAACGTCGCCGCCGCATTACGGCATGTGCATTTGCTTGCTTTTACCACTGAGTGGCGCTATATAACTACAGACTGACGCCTCATGCCTTACATTCTCTGTCTCATTAATGAGACGCGTCCCATTAAATAATACACGTAGTAGCCGATAACATCAAGTGAAACACTGTAGTTGATCGAATTCATAATCACAGTACTATAATTACAGTACAAATGTAGAATTCAAATTAATTCAAATCTTATTAAGATCAAATTTAAGCACAATAAATATTAACACAGTTGAGCCTTTAGATTTTATCACGTGTAATTAGAAAAGAAGTGTGTATGGTTTTATTTAAATATAATTTTCTAAACCAATAATTTATTAACCTTTAAGTGCTCGCTTGGTGTAGCGGTTAGAGCCCACGGTCAGTGATACATAAAGCGCCGGTTCGAATCCCGAGGGGTGATGTTTTAAATTTTTTTATTTTAATTATAGCAAAATTAAAATAAAAAAAAATGTTGTATTTTGATTTTGCTTCAGCATACTATAGAAAAAACAGCAAACTCGCACGCAACCAGTTTGTATTCTTTAAATTTAGGGGAGTGACGGCTCGGTCTGCTGCTGCTGCGTGTGTGTGTGTGTGTGTGTGTGTGTGTGTGTGTGTGTGTGTGTGTGTGTGTGTGTGTCATTATACTGATGAAAAGTGGTGGCCATCTGGAGTACCGGGAGTTTTGATTTACGACAGCTGTTTACGGCAGTGTAGTCCAGTGCGGGAGATGCATTGTGGGTAATGAGGTCCGGTGTTACATCTGTTACATTTTTGATAACAATAGTTTTTTTACAAACATTTCTAAACCAATAAGATCAAATGACACCAAGTTTAAAACAGATAAAATACACGTGCAAATAGTATAATTGTATAACAGGCTTACTTCGTTACTTATTTAACGCTTGCTTTCAAAGAAGTCGAGTGGCTTATTAACGTCACGGAGGTGTGTTGTCTCTTAGTGCCTGGTTGGTGTAGCGGTTAGAGCGCTCGGTCAGGGATTTACAAAGCGTCGGTTCGAATCCTGGATGATGCTGTTTTAAAAAATTGTTCTATTTTAATTTTACTCAGCAAACAAACAGCAAACAAAAAAATTTATTATTCAGAGCACGATATACAACCGTAATGAGTCCCGTAACCGGCTTATACAGCTGGCATGTGACCAACGTATTTAACCGTGAGGAGTCCATAAAATCAGTAGCAGCTAATAATTACTAATTACTTTAGTTAATGCTGCTACTGATTTTATTCCAGCTTACCTGTTCAGGTTGATTGCGATTCTTTTTAAAATATTGTCTCAGTTTTATATGTTGTTCGTCTTGATGTTTGTCTTCTTTTCACTTGGCTCACTTGATAACACTCAAATGCAAATTATTCACCGTGAATCAGCTGTTCTCACCTATCCTTTCAGAGAAACTGAATGAGCTGAAATGAGCCTTTGTTTCACGACCGCGACAGCCCTCTCTCTCACGCACATACAGTGGGAGCCACGTCAAACAGCCGCCTGGAGCATGACTGCTCCGTGGCAGTTCCATGAAGGGTTAATGCAGGCTTCGTGCATGGAATGTGATCCCCCGCGATGACGCAGTTAACGATGCCCCGCCCCATAAACGCCCCCATGCGCTTTCTAAAAAGATGGTTGCAATGCCGTATAATTCCGCCAGATGGAGCATTGACTGGCACAGTTAACTGCAGTGTCCAGGAAGCCCAATACCGTATCTTTAATATACAGACAGTTCTTGTATTGTCAACATAGTTTCATAAATAGATGAAAAAACAACAACAACAAACCGATTAATAAAACAGATTTGTTAAATCACTCAATACACAACCCATGATGATTATGCTATTTATTATTTAATAATGAATTAATAAAATTAGTTAGTGAAATATTTTTAAGACATCCTGAAATGATCCTTAAAGACACGGTAAGCGGCTGTAATTTGTCTATACCGATCATTGTAGGTACGGAATAAAAACGCAGGCTACGTACAGTATTTTATATTACTGTGTATTTTACCTAGTTCCATTTAATATACTGATAGATAATATTTTGCTGCAAAGTAAAGCTCAAAATGTAACGTCTGCTTGGGTTTGTTTTCGTTATATTTTTGATGATGTTTTCGCTGATTTTTTCACTGATAGTCTACAAGTGGCATAAGAGGCAATTAATGCCGCATGCAACCTGGAATAAATATCTGCCCATATGGATCAGTATTTCTTTAGTCATTTAATCATGCATAATGCTCCCCCGTCAAAAGATCTGATGGGGCATTAATCACTTATCACAACTGTGAATGGGTGCGGCAGCAGAGCCAGATTAAATCCCCATAAACACTTGGAGACAATAGTAAAAAAAGTTCCAGAGGGTTAGCGCCTGTTATACTAATGTATTTTTACTGATTTTTTTTTTTTTTTACTGCTTATATTTCGTTGGTTTTTACGCAATTTCATGTGTTGTGTGTGCGCACGAGAGAGAGGATACTCTGACAAGACCATCTTCCGTGTGGCTCCCGTGGCGCAATCGGTTAGCGCGTGATACTTATAAAGCGGTCCAGGTGAAGCAGTGCCGAGTTCGAGCCTCACCTAAAGCACCCAAAGCATTTTACTGCATATCGCGCTGTGTATGTGACAAATAAAATTTGAATTTGAAAGTAAAGCTTAAAATTTTACTTCTGCTTTGGTTTGTTTTCGTTATATTTTTGATGTTTTCGCTGAAAGTCAAATTGGCATAACAAAGTGATTAATGGCGCATAATATCTGGAACAAATCTCTGTCCATACGGATCAGTGTGTCTTTAGTCATTTAACCAGCATAATGTCCCACATTAAAGATCTGATGGGGCATCAATCACTTATCACAACGGTGTATAGATGCAGCAGCAGAGACAGATTTAATCCCCATAAACATTCACACTTGAAAACAAAACTAACAGAAGTAAACAGTTCTAGAGTGCTAGTGCCTGTTATCACAGGACAGGAATCACCTACAGGATACTACTGTATTTTACTGCTCATATTTTTTTACCCTAGTTTCATTTGGTTTTATGCGATTTCATGTATTATTTGTGTGTGTCTGTGTGTGCACAGTGTGTGTGTGTGAGTGCGAGAGATAGCGTGAGAGCGCGTGCGCGAGAGAGGGCTTTCATGCTGATTTATCCAAGGTTACTAAAACCTGGCTTACTACCTATAAAAAATATTTCAATTTAACTCATGGGTCTCAATCACAGATGACACGACAAATTATATACTCTGAAACGTTCATTTGAACATTTAAAAATATATACAAAAACACGAATACTAATGTTATCATGGTGTAAATTATTAACATTAGGTTAGGTCCTGCCCTTAATTAATTCATATTATAATTACTTTTACATAGTATAGTTACTGGACTGACATGACCAAAAACTAGCTATTTCATTTAGCCTTTCAAAAATCAACCCATGTATCATTTATAATCAGAAAACATAAAACATATTATGATCTGTTCAATAGCCCATCTGTTTTAATTTAGTTTGTATTTTTTATTATTCATAAGACAACCTTTCAGTTTTGTAAATATTTTAGTTATAGTGTGTTAAGTCTTACTTTAGGTTAAACGTTTTTGAGAATTTTACCATCCAGCTTAGATAAATGTTATGTCATTGATTGATAAAATCTGGATTAAGGATATTTTATTATATAATTATATATATATATATATATATATATATATATATATATATATATATATATTTATTTATTTATTTTTATTTTTTTTATTTTTTTTTTTTTTTTAGTTTCCCCCTGAGGGATTGCCACCTTATTGTGGTCAGGGGGTTTGCGTGCCTCAACACAATTCAGCAAATACAATACTGTTACTATACAGTAAGGCCAGGTAAAAACAGTGCTTGAACATGATGCGCCCCTCCCCCCACCCCGTGTTGTCTGGTCTAGAACGGCCCTACCTCTGACCGTCTTTTGTCTTGTAAATGAGTATTCTCACTCACCTTCCAATCCCCCCAGCGCACACACTCTGTTTGTACTGTAAACTGTAACTGTGTTTGCTAGGGCACTTGGTTATACACAGTACTTTAATGTATGGAACACTTACTTAACTTACTGGTTTGGTTTAAACATCGCTTATTACCTTATTCAGCAAAATAAATTCATTATTAACGTATTGAAGTATTTTAGTTAAGGACAAAAACTGTGCTTGTGTTTAGAACTGCTGAACAGCCGAAAACACACACACACACCCATCCCCCCGCCAAAAACACACACACACACAGAGCAATTAACACCATGTCATACTCAGGAGTGGAAGGTGAGAAACCTCAATGGAGAATACCAAGTTTGTCGTTGCTCTTTTGGAGTTCTTAAAACCCAAAACATTTATTTATACTGAGAAAAAATTATTATGGGTCACAATCACAAACACAAATACATATAATCAAGTGTTTAACTGGTTTCATTTGTTTCTATGATCAATAATTATTATTATTATTATTTTCAGCCCAACTCTTTGACTATTTAAAACAAAGTTGTGTCCCATTTTTTGCCCATTGAAGTTGTTGGTTCAACTAAACAATTTTTAAATACCCAAACAATCCCCCAAAATTAAAACACGCAAAACATGACTTTAACAATTCAATTTATTCTTCCAAAACTAGTCAAAGTTAAAACAGTAATTTATATAAAACAGATGAATACATGTTGTCTTTTTGCTTAAAGTTCATTAAACTACCCGGATACACCAGCTGCTTATAAGTCTCTATCTATAGTTCTTTTACATTAAAATATTAATTTTTCAAATATCAAAACTATTAAACATGGAACAGTTCAAGTCTTTGTTTCCCCCAAAGTACTGTATCAGACATTTTGCAGTTCTATGTTCAGAATATACAGTAGACCTGATCAAACATCATTCTAAAGCTGTCGGACTGTGACGTCATCCCTCCTACAGCTCCCTCAACAGCTTGTTCAGGCTCCTCCAGTCCTGTAGCTCCAAAAGTCCAGCCGTCAGCCGTCTGACCCCCCCAATCCTCCACAGCGGAGCTCTGCTTAAAGACAACAGGAGAATTTAGTCAAGACAAAGATAAATAAACTTCACAGAACATATAGTTCTAATAAAAATAAAATATATTAATAAACCTATTTACCACAGAGTGTGTAAAATACTGTTTTGGGGATTCTGTAATGTAAATAAACTGCCTGTGCTAATGTTAACCAGTGAACAGTGTTAGTGTTAACCAGTGACTGTCTGTATTATCGTCTGCATTAAATTAACCCAGACTTTACTTAATGCGCTTCTCATACAAATAAGTTAAGCGATATAACACTCGTATATGAGCATTAGTTCATCCCTGAAGCCAAACTATAACTTACTGAAGCCCCTCACACACACACACACACACCTCCCCCTCCTCCTCCTCCTCCTTAACTGATAAACACTTCTGTGTTGTTATTCAGCTCTTTAACTAAGCGCTCGCGCTACCGCGGAAAGTCCCGGACAAAGTGTATAAAATATAAACCGGGTTATGAGCGTTACTAGCTCCTGTACAGCTCCCCTCATCAACTGCATCACATTATATTACAGTCACAGAAATAACCTGCAGATTAACTCTTAACCAGAGAATAAATAAGCGCTGAATGTATCCAGACAACACGCGGTGAGATTCTCTCAGTATTTACAGAGAACACAAACACTCTACATCGGGTAGTGCAGCTCTTGTAATAGGGACATTAATAGTATTGTCGAAGCTTGAGCATGTTTTTGAGTTAAAGTGGAGTGACATTGTGAGTGTGACACTGACAGTAATCTGTAATATTAACTCCAGACTTGGTAAACAGAACATTAAGTTCTCTAAAGTCACATCTGACCGCTGCTGGTGCTGCCAGTGATATTTAAAACGGCCAATAAGAAACTAAACTGGGAAATAAACTGTAAACTACCCCAAACACATTTTATAAAATAAAATATCACTTACCACGAATAGTCCGTTAAGCCGCCATCTTCATCTCTGTAGTTTGGTAGCGTCAGTTCGGCGGGGGTGGAGGCGGGTTGTTAAAATCACGTGATTGCAACTCAGCGCAGCTGGCTTGTTTTAATGTGTTCTTGAGAACGAAGCGCCATCTAGTGGTGGCACCAGGTAAATGAATAAATAGGGCTTGAATGGGCGTGTTTACTGTGAAATCTTGACACGCCTTTCGGCCAGAAAAGGGAGGGGGGATTACGGCGTGCAAAGGCCATTCACACGCCATTCACACTTCAGCCACACTGTCGCGGCTATTTGGTGTGGCTCCCACTGTACAGTACAGAGTAGACCAAATCATTACAGTACATACTTTATCCAACGAACATGAAAAATATCCACATAATGATGAGTTAAGAAGCATTGCTTAATTTTCGTTTAGACAGACTGTTTGTATCTGATTATTGGTATTATTAAAGAACAGCAGCACAAACAACAACACAAGGGCTTGTACAGCAAGACACATTTTTATTATTTTGCAAAGAGTTAAATTTGTAACAGTAAAAGGCATCCGAATTTAAATATATAAATTACTAGAAACAAATTGAGCACACTATCAGAATAAAAAATAGAACAAATCAAATGTTTTTTACACATAAACAAGGAGGATAATGATACCGAGTTTATATTAAAATAACAAATATTGTAATATTGTTTTTGTGTTATTATAATTAATGAAATGCAGTAGGCTGTTATGGTCATCATAATTTTCTTTAATAAATAAGAGAAAACATTGTAAGCTGTGGCTGGAGACATCGTTTCTGCAGTACTCCTGGTCGGTGTTAGAAAGTCTGGGGTTGGGCTGTGTGTACAGTTCAACCGTGTACTAAGTGCACCTGTGTGTGCCTCTTTGCAGACTCGCAATTGACTCCGAAGGTCTTCCATCTCAGCGTTGCGGGCACGCAGCTGCTGCTTGAGCGCCTCAATCTCTCCGCCACACTTCTCCTGCTCCTGATATTAGGATAAAAATAATTAATAATTCATAAAAATCATTCATAAAAATAATTAATTGTCTCAATAGTAACAGTAACTGGACAACTGAAAACCTAATTTTTCCCAGTTTCACACTCGCGATTTAATGTAGCGTTTGTAATATTTATAAAATGCATAGATAATCATAAAGCATCTTACCGCTTTTTCACTCCGAAGGGCTTCCAGCTCAGGATTGCAGACACGCAGCTGCTGCTTGAGCGCCTCAATCTCTCCGCCACATTTCTCCAGCTCCATACAGTATGCAGTACAACCGGGGGGTCGCACTTCGTCTGGCACTGAAACTGTATACTGTCTTACATTTGTGGAAAAAATCTTTTTCTTGTGTTGTGCAGAGATTTTGTTGTACTCAATAATATTTATGCAGTATTTATGCAGCATAAAAAATCGCCCTACCCTAAAACCGCCACTGATGGCAATGTATGATTCTTTTAAAATGAACGTTGAAGCACATAAATGAATGATCACAGCGTGAGACTAATTACGTGTATAAAGTGGAAATTAAGTTTTAAAACCACACAGTAGTATAAAAATATTTCACAATACAAAAATGTTAATTGGGCTATTACCTGATCGGTAATCACAAACCGGATTGTTATTCATATTATTAAAATTGTGTTTTTTAAACATTCAAGAACTACGTACTGTAAGTGCGCGACTGTTAAGCATTAATCCATACTTGATAATCTATTCTTCGTTGTAATCGCCCTAGTAATCACACAATTTACAGTGTGTTTTAATCCCCAAAAAAAGGAGGAGGAGGAAGAAGAAAAGCAGAGAAGAAGGTAATATATGAAATAAAATAAAACTGGAATAAGCAATAGATTGCATATACACTACAAAAAATTACTTGTTGAAAGAACACATAGAAAGCATAATAAAATCTTCGTTGGCGCCACATTCAACAAGACTTTAAAGGATCTCATCGCTTCTTGCAAGGTAAAAAAATAACAAGCATGTGATATTTTGTAATTTTTTGCTATCAAAATTATACGTGCTTTAGGGTTTCTAAATATTCTATGTGTTTAAAAACGTTTCTTTTAATAGACAATGACCCAAAACATACAGCGGCGAGACATTGTATTGCTGAGGCGGGGATCAACTGGGTGAAAACACCAGCCGAGTATGTTTCTTAAATTCCATTCCGTTCCATTAGATGAACTGGATTATGAAATGTGCACATAGAGACAATTTTCTCTAACCTGTATTCCTTACATGCAGGTCTCCTGATCTCAACCCGATCGAGATGATTTGGCATGCGCTGAAGGAGTTCGTTAGACGTGAGGCCAAACCACGGAACAAAGATGAGCTTATTCAAGCCATTGTGACTTTCTGGAGAGACCGCTTGACCTTAATTTCGTGCAATAAATATATTGATCATCTTCAGAAGGTTTTGCCGATGGTGGTAGAGCGCAACGGGTGTGCTACTGGGATGTAAATATGTAGGTTGTTACAATGTTTTCTCTTATTTATTAAAGAAAATTATGATGACCATAACAGCCTACTGCATTTCATTATTTATAATAACACAAAAACAATATTACAATATTTGTTATTTTAATATAAACTCGGTATCATTATCCTCCTTGTGTATGTGTAAAAAACATTTGATTTGTTCTATTTTTTATTCTGATAGTGTGCTCAATTTGTTTCTAGTAATTTATATATTTAAATTCGGATGCCTTTTACTGTTACAAATTTAACTCTTTGCAAAATAATAAAAATGTGTCTTGCTGTACAAGCCCTTGTGTTGTTGTTTGTGCTGCTGTTCTTTAATAATACCAATAATCAGATACAAACAGTCTGTCTAAACGAAAATTAAGCAATGCTTCTTAACTCATCATTATGTGGATATTTTTCATGTTCGTTGGATAAAGTATGTACTGTAATGATTTGGTCTACTCTGTACTGTATGTGCGTGAGAGAGAGGGGTGTCGCGGTCGTGAAACAAAGGCTCATTTCAGCTCATTCAGTTTCTCTGAATGGATAGGTGAGAACAGCTGATTCACGGTGAATAATTTGCATTTGAGTGTTGTCAAGTGAGCCAAGTGAAAAGAAAACAAACATCAAGACGAACAACATATAAAACTGAGACAATATTTTAAAAAGAATCGCAATCAACCTGAACAGGTAAGCTGGAATAAAATCAGTAGCAGCATTAACTAAAGTAATTAGTAATTATTAGCTGCTACTGATTTTATGGACTCCTCACGGTTAAATACGTTGGTCACATGCCAGCTGTATAAGCCGGTTACGGGACTCATTACGGTTGTATATCGTGCTCTGAATAATAAATTTTTTTGTTTGCTGTTTGTTTGCTGAGTAAAATTAAAATAGAACAATTTTTTAAAACAGCATCATCCAGGATTCGAACCGACGCTTTGTAAATCCCTGACCGAGCGCTCTAACCGCTACACCAACCAGGCACTAAGAGACAACACACCTCCGTGACGTTAATAAGCCACTCGACTTCTTTGAAAGCAAGCGTTAAATAAGTAACGAAGTAAGCCTGTTATACAATTGTACTATTTGCACGTGTATTTTATCTGTTTTAAACTTGGTGTCATTTGATCTTATTGGTTTAGAAATGTTTGTAAAAAAACTATTGTTATCAAAAATGTAACAGATGTAACACCGGACCTCATTACCCACAATGCATCTCCCGCACTGGACTACACTGCCGTAAACAGCTGTCGTAAATCAAAACTCCCGGTACTCCAGATGGCCACCACTTTTCATCAGTATAATGACACACACACACACACACACACACACACACACACACACACGCAGCAGCAGACCGAGCCGTCACTCCCCTAAATTTAAAGAATACAAACTGGTTGCGTTCGAGTTTGCTGTTTTTTCTATAGTATGCTGAAGCAAAATCAAAATACAACATTTTTTTTATTTTAATTTTGCTATAATTAAAATAAAAAAATTTAAAACATCACCCCTCAGGATTCGAACCGGCGCTTTATGTATCACTGACCGTGGGCTCTAACCACTACACCAAGCGAGCACTTAAAGGCGATGCACCCAAGTAACGTTAAATAAGGCAAGGTTAATAAAGCAAGCTCTGGATAAGTGACGAAGTAAGCTGTTATAATAATAACTTGGTGTTATTTGATCTTATTGGTTTAGAAAATTTATATTTAAATAAATAGTAAACTTGGTATAGTAAAATTTCGTTATAATTTTGTTTGATGAGTGGGGCTTGAAAATTCTCTTGAAAAATATGGTCATTTATTTCAGTTAATAAATCTACTATAATTTTTTTTTTTACTCATTATTGTACAGTACACATTAATAGCTCTGGTTCAGATTTTTCATGTTTGTTGTGGAAATTACCATCACTGTTGTATTTACTGCGATGAATGAAAATGTCACTTTGCGCCACCTGGCGGCCATTTTACGAATGACTTTGAAATGCAACTGATTTATTTTGGCCGCTGTTGCCTTTAAACGGCGGTATACACGGCGAGATCGCCATTCCAATTTTGTAACCACTGTAGAGTTGAATACTGAAAATATATTTTAAAAATGTAAGATTTTCATGTTTGTCATTTAAATATACAGTATATGTACAAAAAGTTCTGATAAATAATTTACTAAGAGAACTCCTGTAACTCAAAAACGAATTGTCCCAATGCAAAGTAACCCATAATCTCTTTATTTTCTGTGGCAATCATGTTCTCTGTTTTTATTATAATTAGGGCCCAAGCACTATAGGACCCTCTTGTTTTCCTAAGGATTATTTTTTCCCCACTCTTTTGGACCTTTGGGGGGTCTTAACTTGCTCAGCAAACCCATGAAAATTGTCAGACAGGTTGGTTTCTGCTGCCATCAGGATTCCTGAGAGTTGCGTGGCCCGGGGCCCCCACGCAAAATTTTGCTGGATAGCTCATACACACTTTCACGTAGGCACACGAAACTCGGTACACAACTTTCGCACCACATGTCATGGGCTCAACTCAATAGGAGGCCGATTATTTTGGGTAATTTGCAAAAACGCACCCGATGGATTTTGATATACTCCTCTTATGGAATTTATACGATCGCCACCAAACCGGGCTGATGTGATCTAAAGACATTGAGGATGCAAAATTGTGGAGGGATTTTTGATATCTCAAACGGGTCAGCCGTGATAATCTATCTCACGACACACACACACATGCACAAACACACTTGTATCACACACACATTACAAATGTTAACACACACACACACACACACGCACGCATACACAAACACACTCGTATATCAAGAAAAAGAACACAGTTTTCTAGTACAACAATACTGTAACTAAATCCCAAGTAAACTAAAGGTATCTGGATGTCCATGTGTACAAATAGTCTGTCTTTTGTAAAAATGTAAACCAATACAATATGTTCACAAAGGCCTTTTTTGTTTATACTCACATAGTCAGTTCAGAATTGTACAAACCGGATTCCAAAAAAGTTGGGACACTAAACAAATTGTGAATAAAAACTGAATGCAATGATGTGGAGATGGCAAACGTCAATATTTTATTCAGAATAGAACATAAATCACGGAACAAAAGTTTAATCCGAGAAAATGTATCATTTTAAGGGAAAAATATGGTGAATCAAAATGTCACGGTGTCAACAAATCCCAACAAAGTTGGGACACGGTCATTTTCACGACTGTGTGGCATCTCCCCTTCTTCTTACAACACTCAACAGACGTCTGGGGACCGAGGAGACCAGTTTCTCAAGTTTAGAAATAGGAATGCTCTCCCATTCTTGTCTAATCGTCTTGGGCCTTCTTTGTCGCACCTTCCTTTATATGATGCGCCAAATGTTCTCTATAGGGCAAAGATCTGGACTGCAGACTGGCCATTTCAGTACCCGGCTCCTTCTCCTACGCAGCCATGATGTTGTGATTGATGCAGAATGTGGTCTGGCATTATCTTGTTGAAAAATGCAAGGTCTTCCCTGAAAGAGATGACGTCTGGATGGGAGCATATGTTGTTCTAGAACCTGAATATATTTTTCTGCATTGATGGTGCCTTTCCAGACATGCAAGCTGCCCATGCCACACGCACTCATGCAACCCCATACCATCAGAGATGCAGGCTTCTGAACTGAGCGTTGATAATAACTTGGGTTGTCCTTGTCCTCTTTGGTCCGGATGACATGGTGTCCCACATTTCCAACAAGAACTTCGAATTGTGACTCATCTGACCACAGAACAGTCTTCCATTTTGCCACATTCCATTTTAAATGACCCCTGGCCCAATGAAAATGCCTGTGCTTGTGGATCTTGCTTAGAAATGGCTTCTTCTTTGCACTGTAGAGTTTCAGCTGGCAACGGCGGATGGCACGGTGGATTGTGTTCACTGACAATGGTTTCTGGAAGTATTCCTGAGCCTATTCTGTGATTTCCTTTACAGCAGCTTTCCTGTTTGTGGTGCAGTGTCGTTTAAGGGCCCGGAGATCACGGGCATCCAGTATGGTTTTTTACGCCCTTGACCCTTACGCACAGAGATTGTTTCAGATTCTCTGAATCTTCGGATGATATTATGCACAGTTGATGATGATAACAATTTTTCGCTGGGTAACACCTTTCTGATATTGCTCCACGATCTTTCTGCGCAACATTGTTGGAATTGGTGATCCTCTACCCATCTTGGCTTCTGAGAGACACTGCCACTCTGAGAAGCTCTTTTTATACCCAATCATGTTGCCAATTCACCTAATTACTGTTAATTGGTCTTCCAGCTCTTCGTTATGCTCAAATTTACTTTTTCCAGCCTCTTATTGCTACTTGTCCCAACGTTTTTGGGATTTGTTGACACCGTGAAATTTGGAATCAACATATTTTTCCTTTAAAATGATACATTTTCTCGGATTAAACTTCTGATCTGTCATCTATGTTCTATTCTGAATAAAATATTGACATTTGCCATCTCCATATCATTGCATTCAGTTTTTATTCACAATTTGTTTAGTGTCCCATGGTTTGTAAACAAAGCATGAAATCCACTGTTACTTTCTCCTTAAACCGATTAGTTTCACATCATTTTCAAACGGTCGACGCCATTTTTGCTCAACTCACTTTAACTTCTAACTTTAACTTTAGAAAACATGCCTTTAACTCACACATATTTACTGAAGAAAATACAATCCGAATATACAACTTATCACAAACATAAACTTAGTTTATGTACATGCTTGTTAGTATTTCGCTGTATCTGTGTCTCTATCCACAGATTGCATTAATTAATTACTGACTCATATTGAAATTGTACCAAATAGACGATTAAATCAAAACAAATTGCATTTATATGCATCCACATGTGTAATGAAATCATCATGACTCATTTAATGTAATTTTAAAGTGTTAACAAACTGTATTTTTCCATACCTGTAGAAAAGTATGACACACATGTATACTTTAGGAAGATTATTAGTCTTCCTAATAACCCTTTAGGTGAGTGTATGTGTGTATATATCAGGGTTGCGGGTAAATTTTGGCTGTGGCGGGTAATAACTTTAGTCTCACTAGCCACTTTGGCGGGGAGTTTATTCTTTGGTATGACAATATATTTTTGTAGTTTTCTCTAAAGGCATCCGATATAATAAACGCATTGCAACGTAATATTACGCGCATAAAACACGCATGAATGTAATGAGGACATTTAATACCTCTCTCTACACATGTTCTCACACACACACACACACACACACACACACACACACTTTTACTTCCTGTTTGGTGTGTGTGCATCATTTCCTTAAAGGGCTGTGGCTTCTCTACAGGATGAGAATGTTTGCCCCTTTCGCAGGTTATTTACTGATTATATATAAAAAAGTAATCACTATTAAAATCTATTTAGATTTCATGTTGAATGATAGAAAATTCATCAATTGATTGAATTACCTCACAATATAAAGTCAACACTACAAGATAGACCAGAGTCCATTGTCCTAACTCAGAATTCTGATATAATAATACATAATGAATAATAATACCTGATAATAGTACACAACACACTAAAATGATAAATGTATGAGTTGCTGTATTTTTAATATCAGAATGAGTTCAGTCGTACTGAATCTGTTATTTTTCAATTTCATGTGATAAGAGGCTTGAATTTAAGTTCAATAAGCAGAATATACTGTTCATGTTTGCATGTTTTTATATTGGGATCTTAACAGTACTGAATACTTGACTACTACTATAGTGATACAGTGTATGCTGTCATTTATAAGTAAATCTAGATATAACAAACATTAACGTATCATGGTGATGGAGAAACTGCCATTTTCTGGTAACAAAATTGTGGCGAGTAAAAAGGCTGAATGGCGAGTGACTCCGGAAATCCACTAGACACATCGGCCAGTGAGCAAACAAGTTAGTCAAACCCTGATATATTAGTAGTGGTCAAAAGTTTTGAGAATGACACAAATATTAGTTTTCAAAAAGTTTGCTGCTAAACTGCTTTTAGATCTTTGTTTCAGTTGTTTCTGTGATGTACTGAAATATAACTACAAGCACTTCATACGTTTCAAAGGCTTTTATCGACAATTACATGACATTTATGCAAAGAGTCAGTATTTGCAGTGTTGGAGCTTCTTTTTCAGGACCTCTGCAATTCGACTGGACTCTCAATCAACTTCTGGACCAGATCCTGACTGATAGCAACCCATTCTTTCATCATCACTTCTTGGAGTTTGTCAGATTTAGTGGGTTTTTGTTTGTCCACCCGCCTCTTGAGGATTGTCCACAAGTTCTCAATGGGATTAAGATCTGGGGAGTTTCCAGGCCATGGACCCAAAATTTCAACGTTTTGGTCCCCGAGCCACTTAGTTATCACTTTTGCCTTATGGCCCGGAGCTCCATCGTGCTGGAAAATGCATTGTTCTTCACCAAACTGTTGTTGGATTGTTGGAAGAAGTTGCTGTTGGAGGGTGTTTTGGTACCATTCTTTATTCATGGCTGTGTTTTTGGGCAAAATCATGAGTGAGCCCACTCCCTTGGATGAGAAGCAACCCCACACATGAATGGTCTCAGGATGCTTTACTGTTGGCATGACACAGGACTGATGGTAGCGTCACCTTTTCTTCTCTGGACAAGCCTTTTTCCAGATGCCCCAAACAGTCGGAAAGCGGCTTCATCAGAGAATATGCCCCAGTCCTCAGCAGTCCATTCACCATACTTTCTGCAGAAGATCAATCTGTCCCTGATGTTTTTTTTGGAGAGAAGTGGCTCCTTTGCTGCCCTTCTTGACACGAGGCCATCTTCCAAAAGTCTTGGCCTCACTGTGTGTGCAGATGCGCTCACACCTGCCTGCTGCTATTCCTGAGCAAAAGCTCTGCACTGGTGGCCCTCCGATCCCGCAGCTGATTCCTCTTTAGGGGACGATCCTGGCGCTTGCTGGACTTTCTTGGAGGCCCTAAAGCCTTCTTAACAAGAATTGAACCGCTTTCCGTCCTTGATGATCTGAAGTTCTGAGTTAACAAGACGATTACTGAAATGATCTCAGCAGCTCCTTTAATGACAGCAATGAAATGCAGTGGAAAGGTCTTTTTGGGATTAAGTTAATTTTCATAGCAAAGAAGGACTATGCAATTCATCTGATCACTCTTCATAACATTCTGGAGTATATGCAAATTGCTATTATAAAAACTTAAGCAACAAATTTCCAATATTCATGTAATTCTCAAAACTTTTGGCCATGACTGTGTGTGTGTGTGTGTGTGTTATTTATTTATATATATATATATATATATATATATATATACATACACATGTTTTACAGATTCTTTATGATTTTAATAAACTATGTGTTTAAATACGATGTTAAACTGTTCCTGAAAATTAGTGATTACAGGCGAGTCCTACCACTGTGATTATGTGTCAGGATATGGAAGCTATAAAATGTTACCCCGTATTGTAAATAATCAGTCATTATTCCTACATCATTATTGTTATCAGTCTGCGTGCCACAATTATTCACATGGCTATGCTTTCACTTTCTCCACCATCAACAAATGTTTAATATTCGGGTAAAAGTCAGTTGGCATTGAGACAGATCGTTTGTGATTCGCCGAACAAAGTTCTCCTAGTTATATAATTGATCATTTGGGTAGTGTAATCATCCTTTCACTTAAAAAATTTAAAATGTTAAAGCTTTGCAACTTTCAAACATGTTACACTGAAGAATTTATTAACATGAACCAGTGTGTGTGGTGTGAGAGTCTGTGTGTTAATATTTGTGATGTGTATGTGTGTAGAATAGGCCACAGATACTGGAAGAAAAGCATCACACTATGATGTTACTCAGCGTGATGTCACTGAATATAATGCCACACAGAAAGTTATTAACCACTTTCAATGTTTAAGACATCACGGCTGACTCGTTTGAGAGATAAAAAATTCCTCTGCAATTTCAGTGTCTAGATCACATCGGCCCGGTTTGGTGGCGGTCGTATAAATTCCCTAGGAGGAGTATTACTTTGCGAACGACCAAAAATAACCGGCCTCCTGTTGAGTTGAGCTCAGGACATGCAGTGCGAAAGTTGTTCAGCTCAATGAGCTCTAAATGTGTACCGACTTTCGTGTGCCTACGTGAAAGTGTGAGCTATCCAGCTAAATCTCGTGTGGGGCCACATGTGTTAAGATTCCCAAAAGGTTGAAAAAAAATCCTTAGAAAAACCAGAGGGTCTTGCAACTAAACCCTATAGTGCTTGGGCCCTAAATATAGTTGCAAGCAACGATGGCGGGCCCAAGCACCCTGTGCCATCGCCACACAACCTGTGTGTTAAGACCTCAAAAAAGCCATCGCCCCCCCCCGATTGCACTGCACAAGTTGCAACTGTTACACACTATATAGGGCTGATGTCATTTTAGGTGTGAGAAACAGATGTGGGGGGCGGCACGGTGGTGTAGTGGTTAGCACTGTCACCTTGCACCTCCAGGGTGCGGGTTCGATTCCCGGCCAGGCTCGATTGTGTGCATGGAGTTTGCATGTTCTCCCCGTGCTTGGTGGGTTTCCTCCGGGTACTCCGGTTTCCTCCCACAATCCAGGGTGTACCCCGCCTCGTGCCCTGAGTCTCCTGGGATAGGGTAAATACAGGATAAAGCGGTATAGAAGATGAATGAATGAATGAAATAGATGTGGGTGTGTGAGTGTTAACATTTGTGATGTGTTTGTGTACGAGTGTGTGAGTTTGTACATTGGTGCGTGTGTCCTTGCGAGAGTGTTAACATTTTTAATGTGTGTATATTTGTGTGTGTATGTGTGTGCATGTGAGTGTGAGTCTTAACATTTGTGATGTTTACAATAGGCCACACATGCTGGAAGAAAAGCATCACTGAACGCGATGTCACTGAACGCGATGTCACTGAACGCGATGTCACTGAACGCGATGTCACTGAACGCGATGTCACTGAACGCGATGTCACTGAACGCGATGTCACTGAACGCGATGTCACTGAACGCGATGTCACTGAACGCGATGTCACTGAACGCGATGTCACTGAACGCGATGTCACTGAACGCGATGTCACTGAACTTGTCACTCAGTCTAATGCAACTCAATATAAGGCCACACAAAGTTATTAATCACTTTTCAGCATAAGTTTAAGGCATTGTGATAGCTGACTTGTTTGACATATAAAAAATCCCTCATTTGTGTTTTATTTGAGCGTGTTAAGACCTACGAAAAGCCCAAAAGGGTGGGGGAAAAAATCCTTAGGAAAACAAGAGGGTCCTTGGGCCCTAATAAATTGTGGCACAAAAATCATGTTACTTAATGGTAATTGTAACACTGGTTTTAATCAAAATATATTTAAAATATACTGGATTACAACAATGAAATACTACTAATAATAACATAATTACTATTAATAGCAAGAAAATACATAATGTTGCATTCTTATTAGGGCCTGAGTGCCCCTAAAGGTCTGACGCTAGAGTCACTCCTGATTTAATGATGCTAAGGAAGTCTGAGGTCATCTTCCTTGATTTAATTTACCCATATGCTAGACTTCCAGCAGCTAAAATACTTTTCTGACTTGATCATTCTGCCCTAGAAATAATCATGCAATAATGCCATAATTTTCATCTTCAGGATAAGTGTTTCATTAAAACTATCTAATGATTAGGTGTATAGAAGATAGATAAAGGAATACAACCAAGTGCTTATATGTAGGAGGTTCTTAAAATTACTGTTTACTGACCAAGTTCCCATTCTTTTTTCATATTCAGTCAAAGACTCTGGATAGGCAGACATATCAAAATGGAAAGAAAGACAATGGCCTTGTCCAATTTCAGGATGAAGACAAGAATGAACAGGATTCCAAAACCTCACAAGTTTCTTGCAAGCTGGTGAACATTGAGCAGGAGACAGCATTATGATTTTTAGATAATAATAATAATAATAATTGTATAACAGGCCATGATGTCAAGGGAGAGATATAGATGTTTAGTGTTCAGATCCTGTTGTATGTTCTAAAGAGACAAGTGACCAATTGCAACACCCTCAGTACAGTATTTGCACATTTCATAGAAACTGAAGATGTATATCCAAGTGAGTAGAAGCAAAAGTGTGAAAATATAATAAAGTACATACTGTTCTGAAAACATTTCTCCCCAGACAAAATGGTAGCTTGTTTTATTTTATTTTTAATTACTTTACTATAAAAACCTTAATAACTACACTAAAAAAATCTGTAAGCTTTTTTTTTTTTTTTACACTTCAGTTAAAAGGATAGTTTGGATTTTTTTAAGGTGCCTTTAAAATATTAAAGTATGTCTTGATCGTTATGAATTTTCCTGCTCTGCACACTGTTGATGTGCAGATTGTGAAGTTTGTCACACCGAGCCTGTAAGGAATCAGGGTTACAACCCTGTAACTGTAACTCTCTTCTTTCTCCAGAAATTGGCCTGTGGTTAACCAAAACAGTTTCCAGGTAAAGAAGAGTTCAATTTGTACGAAATACTCTGAAACTTTGAAAGATACCAACTTGATTTTGCTCAGTGGGTCTCGTATGCTAGGACTCGTATCTTCATATGAGTCTGAGCTAAACTTTGATTGTTAAATTTGGCCCTGATTCCTTACATTGTTTAATGTGAAAAAAATCTGAACTATGCTCTAAATTTTTCCTATTCCTTTATGTCTCAATACTGTATCCTATTTGAACATAAAGCATAAAAGACAACTTCTGAATTTGACCAGTGACACAAAACCAGTTTATACAAACTTCCTTTGTTCAGGTGTGCAGCATATTGAATTGGTACATTAAGACATGATGTATATAAGTTTGGCCTTTTTTTTGTCTGGGGAACATAAAATTGTCTTTAAGATGTTCTGTAGTGACGTATAAAACTTTTGATAACCAAAATCAACAGTAGTGTCTGAATTACTTGAGAAACTTTAGGCTTAATAATCTTTGAAATGCTGGCAAACCCAGAAAATACATCTTGAGCTGAAAGATGCTGCTGCTGAAGGAATTCACTATTCATTGCATTTATTTTATGTCACTGCACCAATCAATTGCTTTATTGTTTATCTCCACACATTAGCAAATATAACACATCCTCATATGAGAGGAATTCAAAGTTCAAACCAGGACTAGTGATGAAATTTGCACCTTTACCCTTCATTTGAAATGAAGGGTAAAGGTGCATTTACAGAAGACTTCGAGCAGGGTGAAAAGATTCTTCCCCGGTGTAAAACATTTTAATGGTGCAAAGGTTTTAAAGAAAGCCATACGTCTGTGAATGCCAATCCCGGCCGAGGTGGCTTGGAGCCCATTACAGTTATTCCCCTGAACATTCAGCGAGTAGAACGCCTGATCCTTGAAAATCGTTGAATAATTTGTTGCCAACTTGCGGAAGAGACTTGGTTTACTCATTTCACTTGCACATTACAGGAATTCGGCTGGGTGTTATTTCCACATCTCCATACACTCCTGACCTCATTCTAAGCCATTTCTACATTTGTGTCATTAAAAGGAGCATGGCCAGTGTTTCAGGCAAGTCTCTTCATTGCTCCAGCCTACTGTAGAAACTTTCTACCTGGCATCAAGCATTTGTGAAACACTGGGATAACTGCATCAGTGTAGCTTAGGATTCTCTTAGAACTGTTATGTAATGTAATGGGCTCAGTGTGTTAAGGCTTGATGAGTTACTGATCGGAAGGTTGACAATTTGAGCCACAGCTCCTCAATGTTGGTGCTGTTCAGCCCTTGTGCAAGGGTTTGACCCCATCTGCTCCAGGATATGCAAAGAATATAGAATTTCACTGTGCAGTAAAGTATATGTGACGAATAAACTGAACTTAATTCTGTTATTCTGCACAAATCAACAGTCCTGGTTTGACCTCAACGCCCTTCATAGAAATGTATCATATTTGCAATGTGCTAATGGTTGTGTGTGTGTGTGTTTTAGTATTTTTTTTTTTATCGTCAAGTGGTTTATGATATAAGAATACTAAATGTTAATTACTAAAATCTTTGTGGATTGATCACTAATATTGTTAGTTCTATTAATGTTTTTATGGAGTTGTCATTTGTTAAACAGAATTATGGGATCACTCATGAGAAGGATATTTGTAGTGCTGCCATCAAGTTGGCCAAAATGTCATTGTCATTGGTCAAGTTGACCAGATGCCATATGTTGCCTGTGAGATGAAAAGCACAGGCTTTGACTATATTTTATGTGTCTTCATCCGTGTTAAATATTGTGATCTGTGGTAGAATTTATTAAGCCTAGTTTGCAAATTCCTTGTCAAATGTTTTTACAATTTGAGGTACATCCTCCTCAAAGAGAAACTGAAGGAATGGAAGGATTCTTCAATGAGAGGATTTTCCCCCCCCTAAATGATAACGTGCTAAATATTGAAAGCTGCTGGCCAATTATTGACCTAGTTGTTTTTTTCCACCTGCATTTTGTCATTATTGACTTGGGTTAAAAGAACTCTTAATATATTGCATGTTATAAGGATGTTTTAAAATCCTTAGAAATCCTGAAAGACATGAAATGTAATTTTTTGTGCTGTTTTTTTCTTGTGATTCTGTGAAGGCTTAGTACATGATATTTGTTTCCTATATATTGTGTTTTAGTTAGCAGCTTTTATGTTGTATCTGCTGTTTTTTCTCACGCCCATTTTCTTTCAGATTTATTTCAGTATGCTGTGTAGTGATTATAAAATGGACCTGGAATTAATATCTATCTCCAAAGTACATAGAATGACTAAATTTTTAAGTAGAAACAGTTTGATCATTATAAAATCCCAGATGACATTCAAGGATCTAGTAAATTTTCAGTCTCAATTTTCAGTAAAACAGTCTCAATCATGGATCGAGGGCATTATTGATGATCTACAGTATCTGAATAATTATACTGTATAGTCTGTACAATGAATACTACAGTTGATACAATTGATACTACAGTCTGTACAATCGATACTACAATTTTTAATGAGTAAATGCATGCTTAAAGTAGCAGCATTAACCAAGTTTAAAATAAAATGTCACTCCCTGACTTCCAGCTTCATTCATGTAATTCTGACATGCAGTTATCCATCCTGTTGTCTTTTAAATTTCTTATAACCTTTCTTGCTGTAGAAGCTGCATGCCATCATCTGTCATCTGGATGTCCACTATCTTCTCATACCTGAAATTACTTGAATAGTGTGCACTAATGCTTTCTTTCAGCATCTTACTCTATTACATATTACCTACTATTATCAGTTATATTTTCCCCTGTAACAAATGAATGCTGTTGTATTATGAGGTTAAATGTTACCTTATTCAGCCAGTACTACAGTAATTGTTTTTAAAAGATTACATATTACACTTTCCTAGCAGAAGGTATTGTTTCTATCACCACCAAAGTCCAGAAAGCACTGTGATGGACATTGCTGCCTCAAGACTTTATTTTTAAAGGTTTTAAAAATTTTCGTTTTATGTAGAAAGAAAGCAGCACTCAAGTAATTACAATATAGAGCATAATATCTATATAATAAATATTATGAACTTATTTATATTTTTATTTTTTATGTTTATGGATGTTTCCCTTTTTTTTCCATGTATAATTGTTCATTCCAAAACTTTCTTTAACTATATGCAATGGAGTCGGACCAGATTCATTGCTTTGAGTGTGCCTTCACTTTCTTTGTTGGACTGATTATTAGAGTTGATAGCGATGAACTTTTCACACCTACTTGAACAATGATAGCGATGAACTTTTCACACTTACTTGAGCAATGATAGCGATGAGATTTTTGTGCTCTTGAAAACCAAACAAAACTATTTGAAGGACTTTATTGTGCTTTTTTAATGAAATGTCTACTTGGGATTTGTACTGTTTGTTGTTTCCATTAAGATTCATTACTTTATGACCTGAAATCATTGTTTAGTTTTTTTAAATTTGGAAATAAACCTGAATATGAATGTAGTTTGAGTACAAAAGTTGTTTTTTCCATGAGAGGCATGCATATAGGATATTTGGGATGTAATATTCCTGCTGCTTTTATATAGGTATTCCAAATATACATCCACTTTTACATTTGCCTTTTTAAGAAAGTCGGTATTGATTTTATGGTTCCGTTCTCCTCAAAACTATGAGAAAAGGCTAATTTAAATAATTTCTGTGCTGCCATTTATAAGTATAGTATAATGCAAGTTAAATATGTGCATTTTGCAATAATATTTAAATTGACATTTTATTATATCAAATAAAAATTTGTTTTATGTGATTTAAAAAGACCTCCAGAGACATCAAGTTTACAAGAAACTAAGTAGCCAATTACATTTACAATTACAAATGTACTGTATATAAATTTCATTTAGCATATTTCTTGTTTTATCATCACTTTTGTTGTATTGATTGTTAATTTTGCATTAACATTGATTATGCATTGTAATTATTAGAAATTAATTTACTGTTAGGATGAGTAGCAATTAAATGAAGAAAGGTAAGATTATTGTTTGTGAACAAAAGTGCTCATTCACTTTTCCCCTCCACAATCTTGACAAACTTCTGGATATCTTGCACGATTAACTCGGCTTCTTCCATGGCAGCAAAATGGCCACCTCTCGGCATCTGTATGTAGCAAGTTTTTGGTACTTTTGTCTGGCCCACAGTTCTGGAGTATGCACCAGCTCATTGGGGAAAACATATTCATAATGATAATCTGTCTATCGTACAAAAACACGGACACAAATTTAACTCATTTGAAATTCTTTATAGTAACATAAGTATACTTAAGTATATTAAGTCAGCTCAGTCGATTCCACTAATTATAATTTACAGACCTCCAGGGCCGTATTCTGAATTTCTTAGTGAATTTGCAGATTTCATCTCAAATCTAGTCGTTTCTGTAGACAAAGTGTTAATTGCTGGAGATTTTAATATTCATTTTGAGAATCCAGAAGACCCTCTGAGAACAGCATTTATGTCCATACTGGTCTCCGTAGGTGTAAATCAGTGTGTAGGAGGACCCACTCATAAAGCAGGTCACACTTTAGACTTAATAAGTCTACTTAACAAGTAGCTAGATCAACGTTATCTCTCCACTCTTATAGAAGAAAATAAAAATAATCCTAGATTTTTATTTAATGCCGTAGCCAAATTAACCAGAAATAAGTCCACTACAGAAATCTCCACAACATCATGCAATAGTGAGGACTTCATGAACTTTTTTAATAATAAAATAGTAAATATCAGGCATAAAATTGAGGCTTTGAAACCAAACAATGTAATTGATACAGATGTTAACCTAGCCATGTCAGATTCAGGACCGCTTCCCACATTTCAGCGAGGAATCGAGAAGTTCAGTAGATTATTTGCTTTCAATGAATGGTTACAATCTTGGTGTCAACAACAGAAATTACGCTTTGTTGATAACTGGAATGTTTTCTGGGAGCGTCCTAGGCTCTATCACACCGATGGCCTACACCCTAGCAGAGCTGGAGCAGCGGTCCTCTCTGACAACATCTCCAGGACACTACGAACCATCTGACTGGCGGTAAGTCATACTGTAGATTCCAAACATATTAGACACATCACAACTCACCGTAGTGATAGACGCACACACATAGCTTGTCCTATAGAAACTGTGTCTGTTCCCCGAATACTGAGAAAAAAAGAATACATTTGTTAAATTTGCCCGAAACAATCTGATAACCATAAAACCAGAAAAAGGCAAAATAAGTAGTCAAAATCCACCTCTAAAGTTTGGACTACTCAACATTAGATCCCTTGCGCCTAAAGCACTTATTGTTAATGAAATTATCTCAGATTATTGCCTTGACGCACTCTGTCTCACTGAAACCTGGCTTAAACCAAATGAATATTTTGGTCTGAATGAGTCTACTCCGTCAGGATATTTCTATAAGCACGAGCCCCGTCTAATTGGTCGCGGTGGTGGTGTCGCCACTATCTACAATGATGTACTCACTGTTACCCAGAAAATAAGGCCCAGGTTTAATTCATTTGAAGTGCTTATCATTAATGTTGCACTAAATGAAATACGTAATAAACCCTTGCTATATTTTACCCTGGCCACCGTGTACAGACCCCCGGGGCCATATGGCGATTTTCTTAAAGAATTTGGACATCTGCTATCAGACCTATTGGTTAACTCTGACAAAGTGTTGATAGTAGGAGACTTTAACATTCATGTAGATGATGCTAACGACGCTTTAGCACTCACATTTATGGATTTACTAAATTCCTTTGGGGTTAAGCAAAATATAATTGGAGCAACTCACCGCTTTAATCATACGCTAGATTTAATTATATCCCATGGTATAGATGTCTCTAATATAGAGATCATACCTCAAAGTGATATCACAGATCATCACCTCCTGACATATACTCTACCCGTAGAACAGATTAGCTGTGTCTCCCCACGTTATCAATCTGTTAGAAATATGAATCCCACTACTAAAGACAGATTCACAAGTAATCTGCCGGATCTGTCCCAATTTCTTATTAGACCCCTAAATGCAGATGATCTAGATGAAGTGACTAGCAGCATGGGCACTATTTTTACCAGTACATTAGACACTGTTGCTCCCATCAGATTAAAAAAAGTCAGAGATAAAACATTTGCACCGTGGTACAACAGTCATACTCGCGCCCTAAAGAGAGCAACCCGTAACCTCGAGCGAAAATGGAGGAAAACTAAATTAGAAGTTTTTCGAATTGCGTATAAAGACAGTATGTGCAGCTATAGACAGGCTCTAAAAACTGCTAGGACCGAGCATCTTAGCCAACTGATAGCAAGAAACCAAAACAATCCCAGGTTCTTATTTAGTACAGTGGCTCGCCTAACAAAACCTAAGATGCCCGCAGAGAGTATCCCATCACAGTTTAGAAGTGAAGACTTTATGGACTTCTTTAATGAAAAAATCAATAATATCAGGAAGAAAATAATGGAGGTTCAACCTCTAATAGTATCTCACGATCCAGTTCAGCCTATAGCTTCACATTTAGATTTTCACTGCTTTACAGGTATAGAACAGGAAGAGCTGTATAAACTCATCACCTCGGCTAAATCAACAACGTGCCTGTTAGACCCAATCCCAACCAGATTTTTAAAAGAAGTGATGCTTATGGTTGGAGAGCCACTCCTAAACATTATTAATTCTTCATTACATCTAGGTCACGTCCCTAAACCTTTCAAGTTAGCAGTTATTAAGCCGCTTCTTAAAAAATCTAATTTGGACGCGAATGAAATAACAAATTACAGACCGATTTCAAACCTCCCGTTCATATCAAAAATACTAGAAAAAGTAGTATCAGCTCAAATTTGCACATTCTTGCAGGATAACAACATTGAAGAATTTCAGTCAGGTTTCAGGCCCCATCATAGCACAGAAACTGCACTAGTTAAGATTACAAACGACTTGTTTTTAGCTTCAGACCAAGGCTGCATCTCATTGCTAGTCCTGCTTGATCTTAGTGCTGCATTCGACACTATAGATCATAATATTCTCATAGATCGCTTACAAAATTATATAGGTATTCAGGGACAGGCATTAAAATGGTTTAGATCTTACCTGTCTGATCGCTACCATTTTGTAGATCTAAATGGAGAACCGTCTGGTGTAATGCCAGTGAAATATGGGGTCCCACAAGGGTCAGTTTTAGGACCTCTGTTGTTCTCAATATACATGCTTCCCTTGGGTAACATCATTAGAAGACATGGGATTAGTTTCCATTGTTATGCTGATGATAACCAATTATATATCTCAACTAAACCAGACGAAATACCTAAGTTGTCTAGATTAACTGAGTGTGTCCAGGACATAAAAGATTGGATGACCAATAACTTTCTTTTATTAAATTCAGATAAGACAGAGATATTACTTATTGGCCCAAAAACCAGCACACAACAGCTTTCACAATTCAGCTTGCGCTTAGAAGGATGTACTGTTATTACCAGCTCAGCAGTAAAAGATCTGGGAGTAATATTAGACAGTAACTTGTCTTTTGAAAATCACATTTCAAATATCACAAAAACAGCCTTTTTCCATCTTCGAAATATTGCTAAACTTAGGAACGTCTTATACGGATAAGACGTTCCTAAGTTTAGCAATATTTCGAAGATGGAAAAAGGCTGTTTTTGTGATATTTGAAATGTGATTTTCAAAAGACAAGTTACTGTCTAATATTACTCCCAGATCTTTTACTGCTGAGCTGATGCAGAAAAACTAGTTCATGCATTCATGACCTCCAGACTGGACTATTGTAATGCATTACTAGGTGGTTGTCCTGCATCCTCAATAAACAAGCTTCAGTTAATCCAAAATGCAGCTGCCAGGGTTCTCACTAGATCCAGAAAATATGATCATATAACCCCAATATTATCATCCCTGCACTGGCTACCTGTTCAGTTTAGAATAAATTACAAAATAGTATTACTTACATACAAGGCCTTAAATGGTTTAGCTCCCACATACCTAACCAGTCTTCTGATGCGCTACAATCCACCACGCGCCTTAAGATCACAAAGCTCCGGACTTCTGGTAGTTCCCAGAATTTCAAAATCTACAAAAGGGGGTAGGGCTTTTTCATATTTAGCTCCAAAGCTTTGGAATAGCCTTCCAGACAGTGTTCGGGGAGCAGACACGGTTTCTCAGTTCAAAAGTAGACTCAAGACGCATCTTTTTAATCTGGCATACACATAACTCATCCCAGTACTCATACTCCAGTACACCTATACCGAATGGCAACTACGCTAATTCTCCCCATCTGTTCTGTATTTCTCTACCCATCCCGAGGCATCGGGAGATTTTGCCAGCTTCAGTAGACAAAGGTCGACCCTACGAGGTTCCTGAGGCATCCAGAGAAGGACCAGCTCCAGCTGGATTCAGCTTTATGATGGTTGGAGCTACACATGCTGCTCCTGTGCTTCCAGTGATCCAGACCTCATCTGCCCTCTGCACCTACTGACTCGTCCCTATGCTGAACTGGTCTTCATGTCAATTTAAATAATTTCTGTCATATTGAATTTTCACCTGCACAACACACAAGATGTTATATCATTTCTATCTGTTATCGCCCAAATGAGGATGGGTTCCCTGTTGAGTCTGGTTCCTCTCAAGGTTTCTTCCTAATGCCATCTCAGGGAGTTTTTCCTTGCCACCGTCGCCGTCACCCTTGGCTTGCTCATCAGAGAAATTTCATTCATTCGTCTCATTATTATCTGCACATTTTTCTCACAGATCCACACTTCCAATTATTTTCTTTTCTATAATTATTATTATTATTTGTTTTCATTTATTTATTTTCTATTATTATTTTATTTATTTATTTATTTAATTTCTAATTATTATTATTATTTTTTTGTTAAATTTCTTTAATTTTTGTGAAGCTGCTTTGAGACAATGACCATTGTTAAAAGCGCTATATAAATAAAATTGAGTTGAATTGAATAAAAGGATGAACTAGTTTATCTGCATCGTTTAGTGACAATATATTTCTTATCTTGGCAATATTTCTGAGGTGAAAGAATGCTATCCTGGTGATATTATCTACATGAGTTTCAAATGAAAGGCTGGAATCTATAATCACACCGAGGTCTTTTACTGTTGCACTTGATGGAACAGAAAGGCCATCTAAAGTTACGGTGTGATCTAAGATTTTATTTCTAGCTGAATGCGGTCCTATGACTAGAACTAGTCTTATCCGGATTAAGCAGAAGGAAGTTAATTAGCAACCAATTTCTTATGTCCTGCACACATTGCTCAACTTTAGTAAGATGGTTTTTCTCATCAGGTTTTGTTGAGACGTATAGCTGTGTGTCATCAGCATAACAATGAAAACTAATACCATACTTACGGATTATGTTGCCCAGAGGAAGCATGTAAAGGGAAAAAAGCAGTGGGCCTAAAACTGAACCCTGCGGAACGCCAAACTCCACTAGAGAAAATGCAGAATAATCACCATTTAAGTCTACATACTGATAACGATCGGTCAAATAGGATCTGAGCCAGGAGAGGGCTGTACCCTTAATTCCTACTACATTTTCTAATTGTACTAATTAGTACAATACAACACGGGACTTGCGTCGGGGACATGGAACCGTACAAGGCTGCGTCATACAACGTGCGGAAGGCGGTGAAAGAGGCGAAGCAGCGCAACAGAGTGACTCTAGGAGCCTGTGGCAGGGACTGAGAACAATAACGGATTATAAAGCACCAACATCCGGTATGACTAACGCGGACGCGACCCTGGCAGACGAGCTCAACACCTTCTATGCTTGCTTCGAGGCTGCAGCTAAAGACGTTAGCGATGCTAATGCTAACGGCGCTAATGCTAGTGGCGCTAACGGCTGCAGACAGGAAGACACTGCCAGCACCGGGAACGCGCTCATCATCTCCGAGCACGACGTGAGGAGAGCCTTCAAGAGAGTGAACACCAGGAAAGCAGCAGGACCAGACGGCATCTCAGGTCGTATCCTCAGAGCCTGCGCAGACCAGCTAGCACCTGTGTTCACTGAGATATTCAACATCTTCTTATCTCAGTCGGTGATCCCCACGTGCTTCAAAGAGTCCATCATTGTTCCTGTCCCGAAGAAACCACATCCTGCTTCCCTCAATGACTATCGCCCTGTAGCCCTCACCTCAGTAGTGATGAAGTGCTTTGAACGCCTTATCAGAGACTTCATTTCTTCACTACCCGACACACTGGATCCACTACAGTTTGCATACCGTCAGAACCGCTCCACAGACGATGCAATCTCTCATCTCCTCCACACATCACTCACTCACTTGGACACTAGGAAAGGGAATTATGTTAAAATGCTCTTCATCGACTACAGCTCTGCTTTTAATACCATAATTCCCTCCACACTCACCACCAAGCTGGAGCACCTGGGACTCAGCTCATCTATATGTCAGTGGATCTCCAATTTTCTGACTGGCAAGACCACAGGCAGTAAGGATGGGCGGACATGTCTCAGCTACACTCACTCTCAGCACTAGAGCCCCCCAGGGTTGTGTTCTGAGCCCCCCTGCTGTACTCCTTGTACACCCACGACTGCGTGGCCACTACCAACTCCACCTCCATCATCAAGTTTGCTGACGACACCATCGTGGTCGGACTGATCACCAACAATGATGAGTCGGACTACCTAGAGGAGATTGGAAATCTGGAGAACTGGTGCCAGAGGAACAATCTCCTCCTGAACGTCAGTAAGACAAAGGAGCTGATAGTGGACTTTAGTACAATGCAGGAGAGGAACTACCAGACCCCCGTCATCAACAGGAGCCCAGTGGAGAGAGTGGACAGCTTCAGATACCTCGGTGTTCACATCACGCAGGACCTGTCATGTCACATCAACACCGTGGTGAAAAAAGCCCGGCAGCGTCTCTACCACCTCAAACGCTTGAGATACTTTAGACTGCCCTCCAAGGTGCTCAGGAACTTCTACTCCTGCACCATAGAGAGCATCCTGACGGCAAACATCACGACCTGGTTCGGGAACAGCACCATGCAGGACAGACGAGCTCTACAGAGGGTGGTGCGATCAGCCGAGCGCATCATCCGCACTGAGCTCCCTGACCTGCACTCGATCTACAGCAAGCGGTGCTGGACTAAGGCCAGGAAGATCATGAAGGACCTCAGTCACCCCAGTAATGGACTGTTCTCTTTGTTGCGGTCTGGGAAGCGATTCCGCTCCCTAAAGGCCAACACAGCTGAGGAGGAGCTTCTTCCCGCAGGCGATAAGGTCTCTCAGTCCTCCACACAGGACTAATAACATCTTTTTAAGCTCACAACACTGACTGGACAATCATGGACACATTCATACACTTGCACTAAATATTTATACATCTGGACAATTGCACATGTCACTTTCATTAGTCACCTTTCATGCATATTTGCACAACCACTGACACTTTAAATTCTATATACAGATGTCGCCTTTAAGACTGCGCGTGTTTTCCCGCGGGATGTCGCAATTTAGCGCGCGGCGTGCCGCGACTTGCCGGAGGCAACATTCGGGAATTTTAAATAAATGTGTTGCGCTTCACTGAATATCCGCCAGATGGCGCATGGAAGGACTTTATCTAAAAGCCGGACCAAGTACAACAATGAATGTAAGGACGCAGATAAACAGTGCTGAAGCGAACATGAATTTTATTTTGTTTTATAATAGATCTTTCATGATGAATGAGTGTATATGTGCTTCACATTATCAAACACAGGCAAAGGAAAAAGAAATTATTGAGGGATCCTCTGAAAAAAGTAAACCTAGCTATCGTTCGTTTAATGTGTTTTTTTTCCCACTCATTCCATTAGTAAAAAAAATAATTTGCTCTTTTTAATTAAAGTGTCTAATTTATGCTTATGGGTGAATCTTTTTTTTTTTTTTTTTTACTTTAGTATAATTCTGTTTACAGCAGTGAAATATTTCATTTTGATCAAGGTACTCTTATTAGGTTGAGTGTGATTTGCGCATGCGCAGTCTTTAGACCATAGTTTTGCCGGTATAATTTTATTTCCGCCTCAAACCGGAGCATGCCGTTGAAACAAGGAAGGATATCAGAACCTGTATTTCAGTTACTGTTAGTTAAAGCCCCTGATTAAACTTAAATCTAATCCATTCACAAAGGACATTTCTGCTTCAAACTGTGTCACATGACCTCATGACGCAGCATTATCACGGACTGAGTCACCTTCTGCTGCGGGCGGAGATTCTCAAAGAAAACTCCTTTAAACTAGGTAAGAAAGCAAACTCGTGTCATTTCTATGTTAAATGTATCTCTTATATGAGCAAATTCATGATTTATTCAGGAACAACTACTTTGTAGATTGAGTTTTGTGTCCGTGTTTGCTACTGTAGCTAAAACCACCTATATTACCTGCATTAGCATTAGCTAACTAACGTGGTGATTTTCAAAAACACCGGAGTTTCTACAGTAAGTCAGCGGCGCCGAAGAAAATAATTATATTTAAGTACCGTTGGTTAACGATGTAAAAATTAATAGGAAAGTGACGTAAACATAGAACAAGCTAATTTGGAGTGAGTGCTGTTTGTAGTGTACTGCTTTCTATACTTTATACACACTGTAATTAAGATTTGCTAACATAAGAACTTGAGCCAGTCCAATCTTTGTTTTTACTTTTTTTTTTTTTTTTTTAAGATCAGTAATGAGTTTCTGAGAATTATATCTGCTCCACTTCAAGCAAGATTACTGGTTTCCTTGGACAAGCAACACTACAAACTAATTGAGATCATCAGAAACTAGGGAGGAACCCGTCAGAGAGAAGACCAGAGATATAATCTTCATCTTCAAGTTCTTGATCTGGTATGTACTCGCTCAAAAGCAGAAATTAGCTTGGTGTCAAATGTAATCTTGTGAATGGAAGCCACAGGACCTGAGCAAGGCATCCACATCAAGTTGGCTGTGATGCACTAAATTAAAACATAACTAGCAGAATAAAACTTTAGTTTAACTTGTTCACAGGTTAGTGTATGCTGTCTGAATACAGGTTTCAATGTCTGCCATGTTCATTTTTTCACGCTTTACAAGCCTAACATAACCAACAATACTATGTTTGTTTTTATGTCCCTAGAGCCTGGAGGTGATTACCTCCTGAAATTAATACTTAAAATAATAAACTTTATCATTAATACATAATGTGTGTATATGTATGTCAGTTATTTTGGCGTATTCATTGAGCTAATTACATTTATCATGCTGCACCATAATCCTAGGTGTTTTTTTCACTCATAGGGAGCATTAAGTGATTTTACATGCATACATCAGACACTGTTTTGCCAAATAGAGCAATTGTCTAACAAATGTCCTTTCTTTTATTAGGTTGTTCAGAAAGATGAAGCTCAGGCAGAACTTGTGAGGTGCACAATGGCCCTGTTTGTCCTCAGGTAGGAAGAGGACTGTCTTCAGCCTCCACAGGAAATCCGGATTGTGACTTATTGAGTTTCCATCAGTCGCACATGAATGTTCCATGTTTTACCTCTGCTGATTTTGTTTCAGGAACATTTTCTTTTCAGTCCAATTAATAAATGTATGTTGCAAAGTTGAGTGTTACTATTTGTAATTTTATTCATTCATTCATTTTCTATACCGCTTAATCCTGTGTCCAGGGTCGCGGGGGACCTGGAGCCTATCCCAGGAGACTTCGGGCACTAGGCGGGGTACACCCTGGACAGGGTGCCAATCCATCGCAGGGCA